>JAQMRL010000006.1:14211087-14556087 GCA_035578175.1 Catonia carolina | reverse complement strand
TGGTTTACCAATTCTTTCTTTACTAAGTGAAAAAGTATGCTTATCAGCATACTACGCCCTCTGAAAAGCATCTACTTTCCACTCTGTAAATGACAGCTTCACTTCATTCACTACAGGGTATGGCTGTACAATGAAATTTATTTCTCTCAGAGGATACAACGGTGACTAGTGCCTTTTATACCTCTACCTCTTCTAACTTTAAACTCTTCAGTCATAAAATTGATATAAGTGATAAGAAGCAGAACTATTTTTATAGTCCTGGAACTAGCAGATCAAGTGTAAATAATTTAACACTCCACCTACCTTTTATAGGCATGTACCTTTTATTATGTACTAGAATAATCAACAATTTGAACAAAGGCCTTGCAGGAAGGTAAAAAATTACATTTGTTTAAACTTCATACAAAAGGACTATTTATCAAAACAAACAACGTAATAAACACCATTGTTACCATTTAATCTTTTAGCCACTCATTAATAATGAATACTAATGTTAATGAGAAATTAAAAAAATATCAAAATAGAAATATTGATTTTATAATAAATTTGAAATTTTATGAACAGCGTTGAAGTTATTACGCATAAGTACAAAAATAGAATGATAAATTAAAGCAAATATTTAAAGACCCATTGTCCGTGAAAAATAAATGCAAACATTTAAAATAGCTAATACTTTCTTACTTTTAATGGAATGTAAATTTACTTTACAAAATAAAAGACAAACACTCATAATAGAAGCTTGAAAACAGTGGTGATATTTATTTGTGTGTAATATCCTATTAGAACTTTTTTCATTGTTAAATATAACATTGGGTATAAAATAAAAATTTACATTTATATAAAGACTAATGTAAATAATACATTAATTTCAAAGTATGGTTTGATACGAAGAACTTTCTGTTAACATTTAATAATTATTGTTTGTTATTGTTTAGGGGCGATACAGAAATTGTTAAATAACTTCATATAAATTGGGAATCGGTTTTTTGTAGATAACAATTTCAGTAATTTTGTTTCTGGGTTAGCTTTCATTTTTATTTTATTCATCTACTTGTATTTATTAATTTATTCATTTATCCACTGACCCTATTTTGGGAGTGGGCTAAATTGTTACAAATATTATTCTAATGTTTACGAAAATACCTTAAATATAAAAAATACCGATTAATCCTGTCCTTATACAAGGCTTGTTTTGAATACTTGCCAGTAGTTTGAGATGTTCTTCAGTCGAGTTATGAGCCCTGCTTAAAGTAAGACCAGTACTGGGGCCACCACTTTAGACCATCTGGACGCACTGTGGGTTTTATTCGAAGACCCACCTCCTAGGTTCGTTTCCCTCCTCCACTGTTGGGAAAGAACTTCCTCCTCCACCTTCAGAGCCATTGACCATTTGTCATCATCTGGTTTTTGTCCATCCTGGGTATATTACTTCCCCAGTACCCTCTAGTCATGACTGGCGAGCATACCCCATCGCCAGGGGTGGCACCCAACAGTGGAGCAGGATGAATCACCTGCTCCGTATGTCTCCAGATCATCTTCCTCAGCAGGTATGGAAATTGAGGCAGGATGAAAGAAGAGATCTTGGAAGGCCGAGGAAACGATGCACACCAGAACAGGCTCTAGAAGTCTAGTCCATGATGGATGATGATGATGATGATGTTGATAAAAAATCCCTTTCATGATATTCATGATACGATGCTTCTCATGGCTGGTTGCAATTTTTAAAAAGGCTTACCTTTGATTTATGCCAAAAATCATTAGTAGTTTGTGTACGTACTTTAAGAGGAATCGAATGACACTAATTCTGTTTCAAAATTCCGACTTTGATTTCTTAATTTCTGGTTTTGGATTACTTCCGGAAACCAGAAATTCAAACCCAATGATTTCTGTATCTACTCTTTAAGAAGAATCAAATGACAATATTTTTGTATTCTAAATTCTGACTTGATTCCTTAACTTCCAATCGAAACTGGAACTTCATACTCAATTATTTCTGTATCTACTCTTTATAAGAAATCGAATAAGCCTACTTTTCCAAATTCAGTCTTTGATTTCTTGACTTCTGGTTTTGGGCCACTTCCGGTCGAAACCAGAACTTCTATTGATGATACAGTTCTAAAACATATTTATTCACATATTTATTCAGATATTTATTTATAAATATCTATTTTCGGGTCAAAATTCAAAATTTACTTATGAAATTGGGTCCCTAGTCTTCCGTGATGGCTTTATCTATGAGTAGGCCCTGAACCCAAGGCGAAATCATTCGCCAGCTGCAGCTCGCTAATGAAATGTTTCTGAACCTTTGTTTATATGAAGTTTTTTTATTATTTTGGTTAGAGGAACATACCTGTAAAGTAAACAGTTTCTTTGTGAGACACTCTGTATACAGTATAACAATATAAAACTTCTGGAAGAACGACAGTTTTATCTTAATTTTCAATCTTTAAATATAGATTTTTTATTCTAAATAGATTTTGTGAGATAATGTATATATGTATTTTACATTTTCTGGTAATTTTATTAACCTTGTAGAGAATTAAATAATATTAATACGGTACTGTTTTTAATTGCAGATGGTGGTTACACTTGCGATTTGGCTTATGATATGTTCAACTGCGTCAGTGATAAAATTGAAGCTGTAAGTATAGTGATATTTGTAATTAGGGTAATATGTTATTTAAGTCGTCTGCCGAAAGACTGGTTTGAACCTCTAGAAGTTTTACTAAGTAAAACGAGAAATGAGGTGGTTTATCAAAGCCTTCTTCACTGAGTGGGATATATGCTAATCAGCATACCACGTCTTCTGAAAAGCATCAACTTTCCACTCTGCAAATGACACTTTTACTCCATTCACCAGAGGGTCTGATTGTATAATGCAATTTATTACTCTCAGAGGAGGTAAATCTGACTAGTGTATTTTACACATCTACCACTTCTGTTCTTTAATGCTTCACTCATAAAATTTGGCTGACCATACGATGAGGAACAGAACTATATTTTATAGCCCTAGAACTAACATATTGAGCGTAAATAATTTAACACTCCACCTGTCTGTTATGGACATAATAGGGTAATATACTATATTTATTATTTTTTTTAGTTAAAAAAACTAAATATTTTTTCTTCATGATGACACACAAAATGAAGAGAATAAGATTTGGTGAAATATTGAATTTTTTCATGGAGTAATGTCTACGTTAATGTGAAATGAACTAAAAGAAATAAAGATTTTAGATGTTGAAAGGCTGCTATATTTGTAGATAACAGTGATGTTATTGTACAGAACTCTAGTACACAGAACACAGGTACATATTCAGAAGGGTGCATTTGCCCCTCCCCCCGCCCCCAATGAAAAAAAGTGTGTGTGTTTGTACAAGGAAAATGAGCGATTAATGAAAATGATTAGAAAAATATTAAAATTTTTTGCACACCTGTATAGAATGGATGTCAACCGGTTGACAAAACAAATTTTTAAGACACTAAACAATAGGCATAACGTGTTGGATAAATGGTTTAAAGAAGTCACAAAGGGTATTGAGAAAACCAGAAAAACCAAGAAAAGTTAATGAAACAAACAAAATCCGGACAATTATTACAGACTTTAAGGGTTTTCGTGAAGAGCAAAATTAGAATATCAGGTGGACAAAAGAAAAGAGAAAAGCCTACAATGAGCAAATGCTGAGAATGGGGCTGTAAAACAAGCTACCAGAAATTCTAAACTTATTTTTAATTAATACTCCCAAAAAAATTTCTGGATACATGCCTGACATCAAAACATAAAAGAACAAAAATCCATTTTGCATCGTTTAATATCAATTTACTAACATGGCAGGTTGAAACAATTAACTGAAGAATGGGTAAACACAACATAAATATATAATGAACATGTTTATCAGAATGAATGACAAAATAATGTGCACAAAGATATTTAATATTATCTAAATAAGTTAAAAAGTTTGAATAACACCCTTAAAAAACAAAAAAAGATCAGATTTTTTAGATTGAAATATAGGCCTATTTAAGATTTTAGGTTTCATAATTTAGTTATTTCTCGTATGAAAATCAAAGAAAGAAAAACCGTTTGTATCCTGAAGAGGAAAGAGAAGATCTGAATGAATGAAAGAACTTCATCATTTAGGAAATGCAAAGAATTGAGGAAAAAATTGAGTCATCATTGTGAATGCCAGGTCGTATTTGTCTCGCTTTGAAGTATAAAATAAAATAAAAATTAATTTCTTGTGTTTAAACCAAAGAACTTCAAATTTAAGTAGTTGCATGATACTTTTATGAGCCATAAGTACAATAATCTTTGATACCAAAGAAGTAAAAGAATATTGACAATTCATTTTTGGTTAGTGACTCATTATATAAATAACAACAAAGTAACTGTTTTAAAACAGCATAGTTTTTCTCCACAAAGTACCACTACTTAGTTATTCCTTGTTTTAAATTTCAAGCTCTTCTAAGCTATAAATTTAATTATCCATTCAGTAACATTTTTACTAGTTGAAAAACACCTAATTTCCATTAAATTATTATAAATTCTAAGTTTATTTCTGTGAAATATAATTAATTATGCATTTATTTTATACAAACTTATTTTCCTGTGTTTCATTTGAAGCTAATTAATTTTCATAAAATTTAACATCTGGGGTTTATTATAATACAGAACACTGCCATAGAAGAGGTTATTAACAACAAACTAGGAGAAACAACAACAGCCATTAGACAAGTACATCTCATTATATTATAAAACAAGAGCGTAAATATTGAAACTAAGAAAATTATTCATAATTTTTAAGTATGCATTAAGATCTATGCTACAGAAGTATGAGTCATACACAATAAAAGCAGAAATAAAATTATTACAAGAGGGTAAAGTGCTTGCAGATACCGTTGTTCAACAAGATTAGAGATAAGGTATAAGAAATGGACTAACCATCACAAAAACGTAAGAAATGACTCCATTCCAGAAAGAATTCAATTAGGAAAATATACTTTACCAAAGTAAAATTATATCAGAATATTGTTGTTGCTTAGGTCATAAGCCGAAAGGCTGGTTTGAACCTGTAGAAGTTTTAATAATTAAAATGAGGAGTAAGGTGGTTTATATTTGCCTTCCTCACTGAATGGAAAAATATCCTAATCAGCATGCCGGGCCCTCTGAAAAGTACATATTTTCCACTCTGTAAATGACACCTTCGCTTCATTCACCACAGGGTCTGGCTGTATATTGAAATTCATTACTTTCAGAGGAAATAACTCTGATTAGTGTCTTTTACACCTCTACTTCTTCTGTTCTTAAATGATTCAGTCATTTAATTGGCTGACCATGTAATAAGAAACAGAACTATTTATTTTAGCCTTGCAATGAACAGATTGAGTGTAAATAATTTGACACTCCACCTGTCTGTTATGGGCAGCCAAATAATTGATAACTAGTAAAACAAAAATTAAAATATACGTGTATTGGTGAACTCAGTTATCGATAATGGCTGTGAAACATGAATTTGTCAGAAACAGATTGTAACATGTACGATTCTAATGAGGTTTTTTTTATCAGTAATGGAAGGAGATATCTGTAGAGTTTACATGTAAATGGTAGAATTACATATTATATCCTCATATGACATCTAACCAAATTGTTAACTTTATTCATCATTGACAGAAAATTGCTATTCAAGATTGAATTGTAGAAATAAATAAACTGTTTTGTGAATGACAGTTAAACATGATTTCACCATTAACAATTGTGATCAAAAATATACTCTATTTATTTTTATAAGTTAATTCAAAACGAAAATGATTCATAAATATTTTTTTACAATATAAAGTGGTGTTGTACAAAAATAGGTTTCTTATGACCTATTTTATTCAACAATACATAAACATAGAATGAAAAAAGCTTGAGTATTTTTCTATATTGACTAACATACAAGGTGTGGCTATTAAATAACGAAACTGATGTTGTAAAAAATTTAATTTTAATTTTATACATAATCACTTATTGTCACCTTCAATATACACTCCTTCTCTATCACAACAACGCTCCATGCGAATTTTCTATTGATGGAAACAGTGCTGGAAGTCATCTTCTGTCAGCTCCTTCAGGACACGTGCCGCTTTCTCTTTTACAGCTTCCACTGACTCAAATCTTGTCCCTTTTAATGCAGATTTCACCTTAGGGAACAGGTAGAAGATAATAATACATGTTGAAACGTGTTTTTTTTTACTTATGATCTGGAAACGAAGCACCAATCCATGCACTGGAAGAGCCGAACTTCACCGAGAGCCAAAGAAGCTCAAATGAGCAAGTCAAAATTTAAAGCAATGATGATTTTTTTTTTTATATTAATGGGATAACGTACCTTCACTGGGTTCCTGCAGGTCAAACAATTAATCAATATTACTACCTTGAGGTACATCTTAAACTACATCAAAGAGTAAGGAATAAAACGCCTCGAAACGTGGAAGGACAAATCATGGGTTCTCCACCAAGACAATGCGCCAGCTCATTCCGTATTATCTGTCAAGAGGTTCCTAGCCAAGTACTATAGCATCTCAGTGTTAGAACATTTACCTTATTCACCAGATCTTGGACCATGTGATTTCTACCTGTTCCCTAAGGTGATAAATCTGGATTAAAAGGGACAAGATTTGAGTCTGTGGAAGCTGTAAAAGAGAAAGTGGCATGTGTCCTGAAGGAGCTGACAGAAGATGACTTCCAGCACTGTTTCCAACAATGGAAAATTCGCATGGAGCGTTGTAGGGATAGAGAAGGAGTGTATATTGAATGTGACAATAAGTGATTATGTATAAAATTAAAATAAAATTTTTTACGACGTCAGTCTTGTTATTTAATAGTCACACTTGTATATAAAATCTTTTCTTTTATTTTATTTATTAATTCTGAAATAATCTCACAATATTTTCATTTTGTTTGTTTCAGTTCTGCGGAAGAACACCATAAATGAAATCAAAATAATATAAATATAATATATCTGAGTGTATGAGATGTTTACTTTAAGTTTAAATTAATTTTTATTGAATGAATGTTTACAGGTTTGTACATACATAAAGATATAATGAACAAAATTTTATTGGTACCAAATATTTTTAATATAGTTTTTAAATAACAGTATTAAAGTTTCATAACGTTTAGATGTAGTAGTTCTCATTTCTGTATGGTTAATTGTACCAGATTTCTAGTTTAATTATTTTCTTTATATATATTAAGTTTAGAGTGTGTGTGTACTTTTGTTGTTTATGAGTAATTTTTATTTTTAATTATATTTTTCAATATTTTTAATTTTGTTTGTAATTTATTTTATATTTTACCTAACCTGTTCCTACAATAAAAATCTCTTGTGAAACACACACAACTTTCTCATCCCAATGTAAATATTGAACAACATGACTTAACATTAATAATAAAACATTATAAGCCGGCCGCATTGGCGCAGTTGGTAACGTGCTCGCCTCTCATCATGCGGTCCTGGGTTCGAGTACCACTCAGGCATGGCATATTTTCATAAGTTACAAAAAAATATCATTTCATCCTCATTACACAGTTACACCCCAACGTCGTCGCTAATGACCACAGCGGTTGATGCGACGTTAAATAAAAAAACAAAAAAAAACATAAATAAACAAAAAAAATTAACCTCAATAAACATTACCTCATTTTAATCATGAATGAAAGACGCTAAATGAAAATCAACCTCAGTTTGCCTTAAAAATACTTAAATTCAATCATTCACTCTAAACTAGGCTCTGTAGAGAAAAATTCTCTAAAAATAAAAGTTGTAGGTCTTTTAATTGCCTATAAATTTGATTATACACTTTTGCCGTAAAATGCATATTAAGGCTAAAATCTTTAAAAAATCAATTTTTACAGATTTTCATGAAAAAAAACAGAAAATTATTACTAATTATCGCTAAACATTAAGCATTATACAAAACCTTAAGCATTATAAAAAAAATGTTTGAAATGAAAGTTTGATTTTAAGTTCTCTACAACTTTTATTACATACATTTTTGCGCTAAATGCTTATTAAAACCGCAATCTTAAAAAAAAATTTATACGAAAACAGCCTCCCCAAGAATATTTCAGCAGACATGGCGCCTACCCTATCTTGTAGAGCATAAAAAATTTAGTAAATAAGGCGATTTTTAAAAATACATATTTTTATTATATTTATAAACATTAATGTGGGATTTAATTCTTATAACTTAAACTATTAACTAAGATGGTAGATACTGTAGTTTAAATTTAAACTGTTTTTTTTTGTTTTCCTGAAACATTTAATGACATGTATGTGGCTGAGTTTAATACTAGACCCCCATTTCAAACTTTTATTTCCACAATGTTTAGTTTAGCGTAACTTAGTGATTTTCTGTATTTTCCTCATCAAAATCTGTAAAAAATTATATTTTTAAAATATTGCGGCCTTAGTAGGCCTATTCATTTTACGACAAAAATGTAAGTTATAGGTAATAAAACAATCTACAACTTTTATTTCAAGCATTATTTTCTATAGAGCTTAGTTTAGAGTTAATTAGTGATTTTCTGTATTTGTAAGTTTTACAGAGGTTGGTTTTTTATTATTCTGCGTCATTCCTTCATGATTAAAATTAGGTTATGATTTCCATTTTGCATTATTTACTCATGATTAAACATAGGTTGTATTTCTCATTATTAACATTGGTAAGAGAACGTTGTGTGAGTGATTTCACACCAATTTTTACTTATCCAGTCGAACTTCTATAACTGGAATTTTCTATATCTCGAATTTAATTTCAGTCCCCTTCAACCTTCCATGCATTTACTATGTAAAAGTCATCTATAACTCGAATTCCGCCATTTCTCTAAATCGAACTATTTATTTAGTTTCTTTTGACAAAATTATTACATAGTTCTCAAAATAGCGGTTTTGGTCTTTTGAGAAATGTAGGTACGGTGCTGCTTCTTTCATTAATTATACGAGGAAATGTTCGACCATAAAAGGGTAGAGGCCCTCAAAGTCATCTGGTTGCCTTTGTATAGGCCTAACAGGCGTAAACCAAAACAATGAATTTCTTTGAATCGATGCATCTTTGGTCGACCACAGAACAATAGAACCATAGTCTGTCGGTACAATGTACCGTATTCAACATGTACTGCATAATTTTGGAATACTGTGTACAATATGTACAGTACTTAACACTGCAATCAATAGCTAAGCTAAATGCAACGTACGAAATTACGCATGTTCAGTAGGTCTACATATCCACGTCTTGTAAGGTACTCTATTAGCCTATCTGGAATGTTCTGTTTTTATTTTTTTTTTGTTTTGTTTAATAATTGATTTGTTTTTATTTTTCCATAACTCGAAATTTCTGTAACTCGAATTGTTTTTCCCATCCTTTGAGGATTCGAGTTATAGAAGTTCGACTGCACCATTAAAAGAAATCTGTCAAACAACGTAGGGATCCTACAAAGTGAGGAGATTGTTAATAATAGGGCCTTTGCGGGTAATTGAGGTGTTTTCTGAGAACAACTAATTACATTATATGGCTTAATTGGTGTTAAATCAATCATGTTTACATCTTGTAAATTCTACAATCTAATTAATAATCAATGACTGATTTAATTAATCAATTAATTACACTAAAGTCCATTAATTAGATTAGTATGTAGCTTCTTCAGTTTATACGTAGGATCGTTTAAACAGGAAGAAAAATTAATACAGGAACTTCATTTGTGTATTCGTAGAAGGTATTATGGAATTACAATGATTATATTTTTACTTTCTCTTGCCTATATGAATATATAGGAAGGAAAGTATTGTTTTCATGTCGATTTTTCGAAATCGAGTTTTCACCGGATCTACACGTTTTCAGACCCCCTGAACCCAAAAAAACATGTTTTTAGCGATTGGTCTGTGTGTGTGCGTGTCTGAACAGAATATCTCAAGAACGGAACATCGCACAAACTTGAAACTTGAAACTTAAGTTGCATACCACTACCGGACCCGACACGAACATTTTTATCAAAATCGGTCAACCGAAAATAGTAGTTATTCGTGTAATTTTTCACTTTTTTGCAGTTTTCTCAAAAACTGGTCCTACAATTTAAAAAAAAAACGCCTGGTTTACTAAATTTTTTATGCTCTACAAGATAGGGTAGGCGCCATGTTTGTTGAAATTCTTGGTGACATTGTTTTCACATAAAAAAATGGTTTTTTTAAGATTACAGCTTTAATATCCATTTTAGAGCTAAAATTTATGCAATAAAAATGTATGAAATTTAAAATCCCACAACTTTTATTTCAATGTTTTTTTTTGTATAACGCTTAGTTTAACGGTAATTAGCGATTTTCTGTTTTTTTCTCACGAAATCGTGTAAAAAATCAATTTTTTTAAGATTTCAGCCTTAGTATACATTTTACGACAAAAAGAGATATAATCAAATTTATAGAAAATTAAAAGATCTGCAACTTCTATTTTAAGCATTTTTCTCTACAGAGCCTTGTTTAGCGTGAAAGAGTGATTTTCCGTATTTTCAAGCCAAACTGAGGTCGATTTTCATTTTGCGTCTTTCACTCATGATTAAAATTAGATTATGTTAATTTTGAGATTAGTTATTTTGTTTATTTCTAATTTTTTATTACTAATGTTAAGTTATATTGGTCATTATTTGCATTGGGAAGAGAGAGTTGTGTGAGTGTTTCACACCAGATTTTTAATTTTTAGATGATTATTTTTTAAAGTCTTATCAACTGTTTAGTTGTTAACGACTAGTAACAGTGGATTTTGGGATGGTGATAATGAAATTAATTTGTTTAAAATTTCAAGATCCTAGACTAACATTAAAATTGTGGCTTCCCATTTAGCAGTGAAAAATTTTACCGTGTGATCTATGGGTCACATCAATGTGAGTTTAAAATTCGCTGAAGTTAACTGGTTGCTACTTTTAACATTTACCCATAACAGGTAGGTGAAGTATTAAATTATTTACACTTGATCTGCTGCTAGTTTCAAGGATATAAAAAATAGTAGACTATTGTTTCTTATCACATGGTCAGCCAATAATATGACTGAAGTATTTAAGAACAGAATAGATAGAGGTGTAAAAGATACTAGTCAGAGTTATATCCCCTAAAAGTATTGAATTTAATCATTATACAGCCAGACAGTGTTGCCCAGCAGCAAGAGTGGTTTAGAAAAGATGGGAAATTTAAAAGTAGGCAACGAAAAATACAGGAAGTTGGAGAGTTCTGCTATCTAAGGAGTAACATTACAAAGGATAGTAGAAGCACAAGTGATATTAAAAGTAGAATTGCTCAAGCTAGAAAAGCCTTTGACATGAAAAACAGCTTACTGACTACAAACATTGATTTACAGATTAGGAAAAAATTCTAAAAATGTTAGAAAGTGTAATGTTTGGAGTGTAGCATTATACGGAAGTGAAACGTGGGTGATAGGGGCTGTAGAAAGAAAGAGGATAGAAGCTTTTGAAATGTGGTGTTATAGGAAAATGTTAAAGTTTAGGTGGGTGGACAAAATAAGTAATTTAGAGGTTCTTATGCGAGTGAATGAAAAAATAAATATATGGAAGCATCGTACCAGAAGAAGGGATAGGCTAGTGGGGCATATCTTAATATGAAATTCTGTTAGGAGAGACAGCTGTTTTTGATGTCTAATCTTCTCTCGAGGATCTTTAATTAAAAACATCAAAATCAGTTCAAATTTTCTCGAAACGAAAAACTTCATTCGTGTAAGAATATATATACCAAGGATGATTATCAACTTAAGTTTCTGAGAATTATTATAAGTATTTCTTTTTGTAGTTTATTTTAAGTCGTATCAACATTTTTTGGTTATTAGCGACTTCTTTGGGTTACGAAACGGTGAGTTTGATCTTGTAATAATTTTCCAGCCGGGAATCGAATTTGGGACCTCCGCTTTGCAGTGAGCACGCTAACCACTGGGTCACGGATCCATTATCAATGTAAATTATACGTTACATAATATAAACATACCTTAAATATTTTAATAAAATTATTAAGATTATTTTTTATCTATGCAAGAAACTTATTAATTATTAAACTAACCTTAGAAAAATAACGGTACGTGTTATTTGTAGATAATCTTAGAATCATCCTAGACAAGAATATTGTCTATAATGAAGACATGTCCTGCATATTTTAAAGAAACATCACAATATTATAAAATTTAACCTTGTTTTGTTAATTTTTCCTTAAGCTTACTAGATAAGTTTGTAATATATTTTATAATCAGGCATACAAATGATCTTTGATGATATTTCCTTTAACTAGTTAACTTAATTGGTCATGAAGTTTCTATTATTAATAACATGGCCGGTTACAAGACGACTTTAACACTTGTTGAAAAGAATTTAATAAAAAACATCAATTACTATGCAATAACAATTAGCTACAAAGAATTTAATTGTACATTGTTAATATAAATGATCTAATTAATTTTAACCTATTTATAAAGCTAGAAAATGCCGAGAGTAGAATGCAGGTAACAGAAATGATAATATCATTTCTGTTACTCTTTTTATCCTAGGAAATTACTCTTGTATATTATACAAGAGTAATTTCCTAGGATAAAAAGAGATTGAATGAGAAATTATGTAATTAGAAAACTATTGGAGATGGACAACCTGGTAAATAGATTTGGAAGACAACGCTACAATGGTTTTGTTATGTGAGTAGGATATTTAAAGGTAGACTGCCTAAAATTATGTACAGCGCTAAAAAATAGATGGAAAAAGACTTAGGGCCAGACTAACGTTGAAGCTAATTGGTTTAGTTATGGATGATAAGGGAAAAGAATGCGATGCAGAGAGAGCAATAGTGGAGAGAAGGTTCAGTGATAGAAAGAGGTGGAGAGGAGGTTTGTTGGGTCCGACTGGAGGAAACTTAGAAAAGGGATAAAGGGGATGATCATAAAAATAACTTAATTATTTTTTACTTTCTCTTGCCTATATGAATAATAATAGGAAAGAGTATTGCTTTCATATCAATTTTTCGAAATCGAGTTTTCATGGATCTACACGTTTTTCAGACCCCCTGAACCCAAAAAACATGTTTTTAGCGATTGTGTGTGTAAACAAACTCAAGAACGGAACATCGTACAAAGTTGAAACTTGAAACTTAAGTTACGTACCACTAGAGGACCCGACACGAACATTTTCATCAAAATGGGTCAACCGGAAGTTAGTAGTTTATTCGTGTCATTTTTCACTTCTTTGCGATTTTCTCAAAATCGGCTCCTATGATATTTTTTTAATCCCTAATGTGTGTACGTTGCAATCTGTTCAATTGAGAACAATAAGCAACCCCATGACCCAATGACATGAGGATGATATGTATGACGTGTAAATGAGGTGTAGATTTGTACAGACCCAGGCCAACCATTCCTGAGAGAGTATGGTTAATTGAACCCCAACCATCAAAGTACACCGGTAACCACTGTCTAGCACTCAAATCCGTATTAAAGTAACTACCTTTACTAGGATTTGAACCATGAACCTTCGTCTCCGAAAATCAGCTGTTAAACAGCTGATTTTGGCGACGACTTTACCTCTAGACTAACACGGTGGGTTGATTTTTTTTAAATCGCCTCATTTACTATACTTTTTATATTCTACAAGATAGGGTAGGCGCCATGTATATTAGCTAATTCAAGTAAGAAACTTGACACTCGTAACTTACCTTATCTAGAACGGTTTTCTCGGGAAATGGTGATTGAAGTGGCTGGGGTAGAAGTTAGGTTAGAAAAGAGGGGAAAGATGGCTGTGGTGGGTGTCTATAGATCCCCTAATGGTGATTGGAGTCAGTTTTGTTCATCGTTCAGTGAACTACTGGAAGTTTTAACAGAACGATACGTAAAAGTGGTAGTTTTGGGTGATTTTAATGTAAATCTTGCTGTTGAAAATAAAATGGCTGAAGAGTTTAGGGATATTGTGGAGATGAACAATCTTGATATAAAAGTTAAAGGTTATACAAGAATTACTACTCACTCACAAACCATAATAGATAATATTTTAACAAATATGGAGAGTTGTCAGGTTAGGTTAAGGGGTTCTGAGCTCTTTGATCACGGCTACCAAGTATTAGAAATTCAGGATTTAGGTAGTCATGTCCCAAATCAAAAAAATATTAAAGAATTTAGGCAGGAAGACCAAGGGAATATTAATTGTTTGTTACATAGTTTATCCAAAGAGGATTGGAAGACGGTTTTCAATTCATCTGACATTAATCAAAAATATCATAATTTATTGAGACATTAAAATTTCATTATAATAATAGTTGTCCAATTAAAAAGAAAGATGTAAAAAGTATTGTCAGTGAAACAGATGAGTGGGTCACAGGGGAAATTTTGCAAATGAGGTCTGAAGTTAGAGATGTATACTCAGATTTTCTTTCACATAGGTCTACCTTTAATGAACAAAGGTACAAAACTATTAAAAAACATTATGCCAGAGAAGTCCAGAGAGCTAAATGTAAAAAAATTGCTGAAGTTCTTCATAAATCACCAAATCTAAACTCAGCAATATGGGAAATAATTAATAAGAATCGAGGTGTAGTTAGCAACAAAAGTTTTACTGATATACCTAATATTGTTAACAAAAACAATGAACTTATAGAGAATGGTATAGAAATTTGTAATTATTTTAACAAATATTACCAGGAAGTAGCTATAAAACTTAAACAACAGATTAGGGAAACAGTGGGATGTTATGATCCAAAAGGTAACAAGGTAGTTAATCAATTCTTATTTAGCCTAGTTTCAAGGGAGGAATTAGAATCAGTTATTGATAGTTTGAAAAGTAAGAAAACATGTGGGTTAGATGGGACTTCTAGTATAATTGTTAAAGAATGTAAACATCTTTTAATTACTCCTCTCCTTCATTTGATTAACTTCTCACTTGAAGCAGGTGTATTTCCAAACAATCTGAAGGAGGCTAAAATATTGCCTATATTTAAGAATGGAGATAGCCAGTTATTTGAAAATTATAGACCCATAAGTATTTTAAACACAATCAGTAAAATTTTTGAAAAGGTAGTATTTATTAGGTTAATCAGTTTCTTGACTGAAAACCTAATCATCTCAGAGGATCAGCATAATTTCCAAAAAGGTAGATCAACTAAAACTGCTATTGTTTCACTTGTGGAGCAAGTAGTTGATATATTGGACGCCGGGGAGAAAGCATTGGCAGTGTTTCTGGATCTGAGTAAAGCTTTCGATTGTGTTGATCATGAAATTTTATTGAAAACACTAGAGTCATTAGGCGTTAGGGATGTAGAGTTGTAATGGTTTCAATCTTACCTAATTAATAGATTACAGTGTGTGGAGTTAACTAGGGTTGTTAGAGGGAAACTTACAAAAGTTGTATCTGGAAAGCTTGAAGTCAAAGCAGGCGTTCCACAGGGGTCAGTTTTAGGTCCAATCCTGTTTCTATTGTACATTAATAGGTTACCAGAAGTCATACCTAATTGCAGAGCTTTGTTGTTTGCTGATGATACTTCAGTAATCAGTAACAGTTTACTGGTAGATGCTCTTGAAGTAAATACACATGTTAACATAGAGTCCGTAGTGCAGTTCTTGAATCAAATGTTATTAACAGTTAATGGGAAAAAGTGTCAGTACTTGCAGTTCAAAAATAAACATAACGTTAAAGAAAGTAGAGAAGTGGATGTATTTATTCATAATAATAGTTTAGAGCATGTAGAAACAGTGAAGTTCCTGGGCGTATCTCTAGATAGATCTTTGTCTTGGGACTTCTATACCAATCAAGTTTGTAGTAAAATATCATCTGGAGTATTTGAACTAAAACAAATTGCCAGATTAAATGATAAAAAATTACTAATGGCAGCTTATCATGGCCTCATTCTGTCTCATATTCGTTATGGTATTTTAGTATGGGGTAATTCTAGCATGGGTAATATGAATAGGGTTTTTAAAATTCAAAAGAAAGCTATTAGGTGTATAGTGGGAGCTAACCAGCTAACCTCATGCAGGCCACTATTTAAGGAGCTTAAATTGCTTACAGTTCCCTGTCTCTACATTTTTGAGGTGATTATGTATGTTAGGCAAAATAATTTTATGCAGAATTTCAATGTTCACAATCATAACACGAGAAACAGGAATGATTATTATGTGGCTAATCACTGCACAAAATTGTTTGAACAAAAACCTACTTATGCAGGGAGAAAATTCATAAATAAATTACCCCAATCTTTAAAGTGTTGTGAGGATTTGAATTCCTTTAAAAAAAATCTAAAAAATTACTTAATCGGTGAAACTTTTTATAGCGTACAAGAATTTCTTTCTTGATAGTAGTGATACATTGTGTAATTCTTATATGTATTTCAGGTGTTATATCTGACGACATGTCCTATACTCCTCCTGGAGTCTCCAGGGCGCAAAAAAAATGTCTGCTGAAATTCTTGGGGAGGCTGTTCTCTTGTAGAATTCTTTTTTTTTAGTTTCCGGCGTTAATATGCATTTTACAGAAAAGTGTATATAATAAAAGTTGTAGTAAAGTGAAAAACTCTATAACATTTATTTTAAACACTTATTTGTAGTATACCGGTTTAGCAGTAATTTGTGATGTCTGTTTTTTTCACGAAAAGTGTAAAAAACATGGAGTTTTTAAGTTTTCAGCTTTATCATTTTACGACATAAGTGTATATAATAAAATTCATAGAAAATTAAAAGACCTACAACTTTTATTTCATGCATTTTTCTCTACAGAGCCTAGTTTAGTGTCAAAAAGTGATTTGCTGTATTATTAAGCCAAACTAAGTTGGTTTTCATTTCGCATCATTCACTCGTAATTTAAATAAGGTTGTTTTTTGTCATTTATTTCTAATGTATTATTACTAATGTTAGGTTATATTGTTCATTATTTGCATTGCAAGAGAAAGTGGTGTGAGTGTTTTACACCAGATTTTTATTTGTAAAATATTCAAATAAGGTTTTATGTGACATTATTTTTAAGTCTCTTTTGCCAAAAGAATGTCTGGTATTTGGCCATAGCCTACTCTCCGCAGACAATGCTTTTCAGCTAATAATGTTAATAATTTATTTTTTTACGGCAGGACTTACACTGTGTCATTTCCTCCAACAGAGCGGTGTGCAACCAGGTATGGAAGTCTGTCAACAAAGTATAACGGCAAACATACTTAATATTTTTACTTAATCTTTTAATTGGATCATTTTATATTCTTCATTTTACGAGGTGTGGCTATTAAACAATGAGACTGACGTAAAAAAATTATTTTTATTTTATACATAATCACTTATTGTCACCTTCAATATACACTCATTCTCTATCCCTACAACGCTCCACGCCAATTTTCCATTGTTGGAAACAGTGCTGGAAGTCATCTTCTGTCAGCTCCTTCAGGACACGGGCCGCTCAAAAATGTATGAAATGAAGCTCACAAAAATGTTTGTACTGACACTTTGTAAGCGATTGAAAATGACCCAAATTTTTTGGAAACGATAATAACACGTGATAAAACGTGATTTTTTTTACGATCCGGAAACGAAGCGCCAATCTATGCACTGGAAGAGCCGAACTTCACCGAGAGCCAAAAAAGTTTGAATGAGCAAGTCAAAATTTAAAGCAATGATGGTTGTTTTTTTTATATCCATGGAATTGTGTACCTTCACTGGGTTCCTGAAGGTCAAATAATTAATCAATATAACTACCTTGAGGTTCTTTCTAAACTACGTCAAAGAGTCATAAAAAAACGCCTCGAAACGTGGAAGGACAAATCATGGGTTCTCCACCAAGACAATGCGCCAGCTCATTCCGTATTATCTGTCAAGAGGTTCCTAGCCAAGTACAGCAACTCAGTGTTAGAGCATCCACCTTATTCACCAGATCTTGCACCATGTGACTTCTACCTGTTCCCTAAGGTGAAATCTGTATTAAAAGGGACAAGATTTGAGTCTGTGGAAGCTGTAAAAGAGAAAGCGGCACGTATCCTGAAGGAGCTGACAGAAGATGACTTCCAGCACTGTTCCCAACATTGGAAAATTTGCATGGAGCGTTGTAGGGATAGAGAAGGAGTGTATATTGAAGGTGACAATAAGTGATTATGTATAAAATAAAAATAAAATTTTTACGTTAGTCTCGTTATTTTATAGCCAAACCTCGTATGTCTTTTAATTTTTACAATCCTCTTATCAGAGTCATTCACTATAATTCTCACAATTTCCAATTATTACAAAACCATTTTATATCCACAGACATTATTATGAGCATGCAGATACGAGGAATATTGTCACCAGATGCATACGAGTATACCACGTAGGTAAAAATGATTTGAATATAGAAACATAACGCATTATCAGGACTTCCATTTTCACAGTCACGTCATTCTTTCATTGTATGATTTTCTCCTCTCTCCAGGTTTCTACTTTTGCTCTTTGTGGAAGCTATTGAAGTCAGTAATATGTTATCTAAATTTGGTTCAATATCTTGTAATTTTCTAGATAAATTTGGTTCAGTTAATTACATATTCTTGGTTGATTCAGTTCTCTCTACATCCTTTCTAATTTCTTTAAACAATACGACATCCTAAGTCTATTGTTTAGTGTCTTAAAGATTTGTTTTTACTTTCACGTGAATGGCAGGCCCGGGTCTGTACAAGACTACACCTCATTTACTTGTCACAATCTCATCTTATTGAGTCACAGTGTTGTTTATTGTTCTAAATTGAACAAATTACAATAGGTACACATTAACATTAAAAAAATTGGTTTATCATCCGTTTGTCATCCATTATATACAAGTTTCCGTAGAATTTCAGTCTGTTTTCCAATCGTTTCTATTAACGATCCATTTTTCTAGTACATTTCTTCTCATCCTCTTAACTTGTACTGTCCGTCTATATTCGAACTCATTATTTTGCAAAGGATCTCTCTCTCTCTCTCTTAAATTATTTTTTGCTTCTCTTATACCAGCCTTTCCGATAATTCTAAGGTACACGCGTAGACACGCAAGTTTTATCACAGTATTATTATTTTTACGTACTTTATTATTATTCGATAACAAAATTAATGACGAATTGAAAAATTTAAATGCGTAGTATTACAAATGTACATGGTAATAAAATTTTATAACCTAAATGCAATACAATTTAAATTCCTAAAAATTATGGATAGAGGTCGTATAACGTGTATATAGCAATATGAAAATAAGTAATATTAATACCTAATATATTATTAACCGATATTATTTTTTAACTACTACCTACCTGAACTTCTTAATTATTTTTAAATAAATTTGAAACAAGGTCAAGTTTAACGTTCATCTTATGTGTTATAATATACATTATAACATCATAGTGATGTTATAATATACATTACTAACAAAGTACAAGACGGGGATGGCTTATTAATTGTATTCCTGTATTTTTATAAATTAGTATTTGAAGCCGACTTCATTTTATTTAATTAAATTTATCCAAAATGCATTAAACAAGATTGGTATTATAAATAATCAATTTGTAATGAATTTAAGGATAAGCCAGATTCATAAATATTATGATATTTAATGAATACCTAGCGTATAGACGCTATAATCTATTTCGTAAGTCTATTATATATTTGCAAGTGTACTTAGAAAGAATATTGAAAAAACCGGAATCAACCAAGAAAACTTAGCAACCCAACCAAATTCAGACAACTAATTACGGATTTTGATGGGTTTTGTAAAGAGAACAAACAGAACACCGGGTGGACAGAAAAAGAGAGAAAAATTTAGTGTGAACGATTGCTGAGCATATGGGCTACGAAAATACCTTCCAGAAACGTCTAAAGTTACCTCACGTGGTCAAAAATTGGCCATATATCAGAAAAAAATAAAAGATATAAAATTTTGATTGGAAAGCTTGTAGGTATTTAAAGATCCCAAGATTCTGTTCAGACAAATATGTTGTTTAGGTCAACAGCTGAAAGGCTGGTTTGAACCTCTAGAGGTTTTACTAAGTAAAACGAGGAGTGAGGTGGTTTACCAGTGCCTTCCTCACTGAGTGGAAAAGTACGCTTATCAGCATACCGGGCCCTCTGAAAAGCACATATTTTCCACTCTGTAAATGACGCCTTCACTTCATTCACCACAGGGTCTGGCTGTATAATGGATTTCATTACTTTCAGAGAAGATAACTCTGATTAGTGTCTTTTACACCTCTACCTCTTCTGTTCTTAAATGATTCAGTCATTTAATTGACTGACCATGTGATAAGAAACCGAACTATTTATTTTAGCCCTGCAACGAACAGATTGAGTGTAAATAATTTGACACTCCACCTGTCTGTTATGGGCAGGAGACAAATATATGGACTTCATAAGACATAGCATTTTGGTTGGAAAGCTTGTAGATTTTCAATATTACAAGATTATGTTCAGACAAATATCTGGACTTCATAAGACATAGAATTTTGTTTGGAAAGCTTGTAGATTTTCAATATTACAAGATTTTGTTCAGACAAATATCGGGACTTCATAAGACATAGCATTTTGGTTGGAAAGCTTGTAAATATTTAAAGATTACAAGATTTTGTTCAGACAAATATCTGGACTTCATAAGACTCAGTTTAATCTCATAGTTTTTATCTCATTTCAGGTATGCTATATGGGGTAATTAATCACACTGTAACTTAGAAAGAGTTTTTAAAATAAAGATAAAGGCTGTCAGGTGTATGATGGGAGTCAACCATTTTACCTCATGCAGATCACTATTTAAAGAGCTGCAATTGCTCAAAGTTCCTTCTTTGTACATTTTTGAAGTGATAATGTACGTAAAGTAAAATACCTCTTTCCAGAATTTAGATGAACCTTTTAGAATTTTTTTTAGATGACCTTTTTAGAATTTTACAACCGCTACACATGAAACATATTCGATTATTATGTTGCTAATCACAACACTAAATTGTTTGAACAAAAACCAACTTATGCAGTTAGAAAATTCATCAATAAATTGCCACAAGGTTTAAAAAGTTGTGACAATTTAAATCATTTTAAAAAAAGCTAAAACAATATTCGATTGATGAAACATTTTACCGTGTGCACGAATTCCTTTCTAAATAGTTTTTGGTTGAAAAGTATTTAACTTCTAATTAAACAAATATTGTGTACTATTTGATACAAAGGAGTTCATGGCAAGCCTTCTGAGTTAAGCAGTAGCGGGAAAAAATTATTGGCAAGTGATGAATTTATCATTGTGTTTGACTTTTTAATTTTGTGTGCTATTTGATACAAAGGGGTTCATGACAAACCTACTGAAGTAAGCAGTAGCAGAAACAAATGTTTGGTGGTAAGTGATGAATTTTTATTATTGTGATTAACTTTTTGTTTATCAGTTTTATCTTGATATATCCTACACTCCCTTTTGGAGTCTCCTGGATGCAAAAAAACAACTAGTTTAAATAGAACGCGGATTGAAAATAGACATAAATCATTTATAAATAACTTTTATTCATTTTTTGTTACAATACATCTCCTACGTCCTTAGTATTAATAATTATTCTCTGTAATTAATGTTAAACAAGGTCAAAATACCAGTAATTGACTTGAATCTAAATTTCATAGTAGGTATGAGACACGCAAAGAA
The DNA here is from genome assembly GCA_035578175.1 of Catonia carolina. Lineage (NCBI taxonomy): Eukaryota > Metazoa > Arthropoda > Insecta > Hemiptera > Achilidae > Catonia > Catonia carolina. The sequence continues at coordinate 14,534,438 of JAQMRL010000006.1, read as the reverse complement.
TTTATTTTATGTAATTCGTAAGAGATGGTGTTAAATCACGTACAGTGGATTACATTCTCACAATGGAAAAGTTTACTTTTTATTTTAAAAAAGCATCATCGTCTGGGTAATTAGCAAATGCTTTTGTAATGTACTTAGTTGAACTAAAAGTAATATTTCTGAAAAATGCTGAATCGATTAAGTAAATTTTTCTTTTTCCTTTTTATTAACAGAATTCACATATAATCTGTTCTTCACCAAAGAATAAATACATTTGTAAACAATTCGTCATCATAAAATAGTAAATTAGTTATTCTAATAGTATTAGTTATTCTAGTGGAGATAGTCTACCTTTAAAGAAAATACTTTTCACATAACCTGTATTGTTTGTTATTTATTATTATACTATAATAATAAATGGCCACCTCCGTAGCATTATCGATAGCGCGCTAGCTTACTAAGCGGAGGTCCCGGGTTCGATTCCCGACTAGGATCTAAAAATTATTACGTGCCAAAACTCATCGTTACAGTTTCTTAACCTACCGTAGTCGCTAATGACCAAGCTGTAGATGCGACTTTAAATAACAAAAACAAAACTACGCCGACTCGCCTCGAGCAAAAGAGAAAGCTGCATGTGTCCTGAAAGAGCTGACAGAAGATGACTTCCAGCACTGTTTCCAACAATGTCAAATTCGCATGGAGCGTTGTAGGTATAGAGAAGGAGTGTATATTGAAGGTGACAATAAGGGATTATATATAAATTAAAAAAACAAAATTTTTTACAACGTCAGTCTCGTTATTTAATAGCCGGACCTCATATAAATCATAATTAGGTAATTATGAAAATATTGCCAAACTTTGTAGACTAGGAATACTTTAAATGTTTAACAATCTAACGGGAAAGCAATTCGAACTAACTTAAAATGTTAGCCTTTAACCTTTATTCTGCTAAGCCTTAGAATATATTAACTGGTCAGTAAATAGATTTACAAAACATCCTAATAAATGCTGCATAATACCATAACAATATTCGTAAATACATTATTTACATTAAACATTTTAAATAATTTATTTTGTGTATTTTTATTTATTTATTGTAATAAAAATTAGTTTCAAGGAAAAGTATGCCATAAAATTTTATTTATTGTACTTATAAAACAAAGAATCCTTTTAAAAATAATTAGCAATACTGCATATTATGAATTATAATGTATTTGTAAAAATTATATGAAGAAAATTTATTAACATGCAATAAAATCATAAAAATTTGTGTATTGTGGATTAATTAAATTTTATTATTTTAGTAACCGGCAGAAAAAAATTACCAGTTTTTAAACTCGTGCTTATACCTATTTAAATTCCATTAATTTATAGTAAGTCTATTTTTAACCGAAGAACGGTAAAGCGCAGTCTTACAGACGACGCTCCCTAAAAAGTTGGTCTGGCGGAGGAGTGGGCGGTATGATCGTACTCCCATAACAGGTACCGTCCCTTTTCTGGTCAAGAGCAATATTTATTGACACTTTTGGTTGGTTACTGTCCCCAAATTTCATTACCGTGAGCCCCTGTCACCTGACGGACTACGCGTTACCATTTATGTTATTTTTTTCATTTGCGTGTAAAATAGTGAGAAATTTACCTACTTTATTTTTCTACTTATTGTTGTAGCGAGTTTTTTTTACTTTTAAATAATTAGAACAGTTATTACCAGTGGTTTTATTTATTTTTTTTGTCATCAGTCTCTCGACTGGTTTGATGCAGTTCTCCAAGCTGTTCTATCTTGCGCTATTTCATATCTACATACCTGTAACACCCTACATCTTTTGTAATTTGCTTTTTATATTCTAATCTTTGCCCCCCTCTACAATTTACTCCCTCAATATTACCCTCCATTATTGATAGCCCAATACCTGGATGTCTTAGGATATGCCCCACTAACCTATCCCTTCTTTTGGTAAGATGCTTCCATATACTTCTTTTTTCATCTACTCGCCTAAGAAACTCTAAATTACTTATTTTGTCCACCCACCTAATCTTTAACATTTTCCTATAACACCAAATTTCAAAAGCTTCTATCCTCTTCTTTTCCGCAGCCCCTATCACCCACGTTTCACTTTCGTATAATGTTTTAACACTCCAAACACACACACTACACTCCAAACACTCACATTATGTTTGGAGTGTTCTACACTCCAAACATAATGTTTTAAGAAATTTTTCCTAATCTGTATTTATATACTTAAGTTTTTAAATAAATGAAGGGCTAAATCAACTAGAATGGGATGGCAATGAAGAACAAGGAAGCGATAATGATGAAATTGTTTACAATTGGTTTACATCAGTTACTCTTGCAACAATGATGCTTCAAACCTATTTTTTATCCGAGGCAGCGAGAAAAACTCATGATCACTCCCTCATGATGGGGGAAGTAGTTTTGGACTCAATTGAGGCGTCCTCCTCCAGCTCCAAGGAGGCCGCAACTACCTACCAACCAAAAACCCGCCGCTTGGCCACTTGATTCGACATCAGCAAAAACCCTCCACCTCCCTCTGAACTTTTTGTATAAAACCACAAGGAAAATGTCGGGTTAAAAAATTGACATGTTGTCAGCGGGGCGTGGAAAGGAACAGTAGCCTAATTCCCTCTCGCTGTCACTGACCAACACTCACTCTCTCACTTTCATTCATCTCTTTCATCACCAGCTCAGGAAATTTGTGTGTCTACCTTCTGAGATCGGGACAGGATTGATTTACTGTGAGAGATGACGATCCCGCTAATCTCCAGATTTCTCCTCCCGCCGCAGTCTCCCGACCTTCAAACCTGTAAACTAACAACTGTACCTACGCAAAATAAGGAGAGATGAACCTGAGATCGCTGCTGAAATACTCCAAAAAGAGTGACCTAATGGCTCAATTTTGTTTTGATGGTCCAAAGGTAGGATTACTTTTTATTAACTCGCCAATACTCTTCTCAGGCCAAAAATGTTCATTAAGAACCAGTAACAAGAAGAATTTGAGCAATATGCCCAGCAGAAAACAGAAGAATGATCTGTTTCAAATACACAAAATTTTCCAGGCACATTTGCACGGAGCATTGAGGAATTTTGTGTGTAGAGTGTGCCAGAACGGGCAGAAAAATATTAAAATATTCTAAACTTATTTGAAACATTGTATTCTATAACCTTTATTGTGTTAATTAAAGTTTTATGTCATAGTTCCCTTTAGGAGTAGTCCGAGAGATTACGCATTACCGTTTACGTTTTGGAAAAAGGCAAAGAAACTGTATGAATGAAGTTACCAAAAAAATATTAAGGGGAGTCTGTACCTTGTATCCCGCCAGTGTTAAATTTGCTATTTTTAGGTACTACATTTTTCATAGGATTGGTAAAAGATAGGGAAATGAAACTTTATACACTTAATCATTGTCGAGTTTCTCTAGCTACTGACATTTTTTTCAATTTAATCTGTTGAAGCAGAAAATTGAAAACAAAATAATGGATAACATAAAACTTTTACAAGTTTTTTCTACGATTTTTGTACATTGCTAATTTTTGGAGCATCTAAGGAAGTCATAAAAGTGCAGGTATGTGTGCATGTACAAGATGAATAGCTGGTAAAAATTTCAGCCTTCTAGGTTTAATAGTTTCCGAGAAAAATGTACCTAAATTTTAAAATTTCAATTTACAAGAACAGGCAAAAATAAAAAGGCACAAATCAAAAACAAAGTGTACACAAACAAGTAAATTTCCCATCAAAAGTTGGTTAGAAATCTGAACCAACAGCTGAGAATATTTAAAAAAATAACGCAGATATTTTAAAAACTAAAATTTCTTTTGCTCTAAAACGCTCAGTATAAATTTATGAAAAATATTCGTACTTGGTGACATGATAATTTTTCTGGGTAAAACTGCTAAAAGCTTAATATTTTCATTAAAATAATTTTTTGATCTAATTTAATGGTTTTCTGGTAAATCTAGGTGTGAACTATTGAAAAATATAGTAAATAAAAATTTTTAGTAAAATCATTATTCAGTCTCACCTTAAAAGGCTTATTTTTAACTTCAAAGATGTTGAAATATCAAAGCGGTTGGTTAAGTTACACCGTTGTGGTTATTGAAGAAATTGCTATAAATATGGTAATATTAGGGCTGATTGGCCGTCTCCGTGGCATAATGGGAGCACGCTAGCCTATAAATCGGACGTCCTGGGTTCGATTCCCAGCTAGGGTCAGAAAATTATTAGAAGTCAAAACCCTCCGTTAAAGTTAAATAACTTACCGTAATCTCTAACAATAGGATAGTTAGATCTTATTCCGTTTAGGATCCGGGTAAGAAATTTACCCGGATCCCGAAACGGACCCTAGCAATAAGTGTCACCATATTATTTATCGTTTTATTCCCTTTGATAGCTCCACCAGGAGATTTAATAGGGGATTAGTATTCTTACACATTAATTTAACAAAAAAATTCCTTTATATTCTAAATTCATAAATTTATTTAAAAAGACTTAATGGAGAATTTCGAGTGGAGGACAATTATTTGAATTTTATAGTTTGTGTAACAATTTTACAATTCTATAATTACAAAAACAAAACGATACTATGACATTAACTAGTGATGTAAAACTATTAGAAACTTATTATAAAAAAACAAAAACTATATTCCTACCCAATTAAAATACTAATTTGAACTGTATTATTCTACAGAGACATTATGAGTGTCTCGAGTAGCAGTGCCGACTCTACTCTATGGCAGTATAACTTGGGTGCTATCAAAGCGAGAGGAGAGTAGATTGCAAGCATCTGAAATTAAATTTCTTCGACATACATATATGTGTAGTAGAGAAGATCGTAACAGGAATACCGAGATAAGGAAAGAACAACATCTTCTCTATAAACAACAAGGTATCCCAGAACAGAATGCAGTGGTTAGAGCATGTAAACAGAATGCGGGAGGATAGGATACCTAAGCAGACACTGGGCTATAAGCTGGATTGCAGGAGAGAACGAGGACACCCGAGAAAGAAATGGGCAGATTTGAGAGGTTTCGAACACGCACAGATGCCTAATCCTTGAAAGGTAGAAGAAGAAGATTATTCTACAGAAAATAAACTATTTTTTTTTAAATTTAATTGTAATATTATCTATTATTTACATAAGGTTATTTATAAAAGTTATTAATAACCTGTTTAAAATATTATGTTGTTATCATCTCATCAGTATTGCGTGCAACGTAGCCTAGGAATCTTCTTAAGGACAAAAAAAAGTTGCAGCGAGATCAACAAAATATATTATTTTAATATTATTTATTAATTTTGTTAGATATAAATTTTTAAATAACCATGTTTGTCATTTTTTTGTAATATCCTGATATTTTGGTCAAAAATATGCTAATTATAATCAACAAATATTTTTTCAGCTCTCTTTACTTCATTTCTAAATGTACGCCCTCCAACTGGTAAATAATTATACCATCTGCTATCTAGTTTCCAACTCGTCTCCATCTAGTTCCATCTTCCACATCGTTCAGCCTTGGCCTGTGTCACCAAGGAAAAACAGAAGTTCTAATCATTGACTTTAAGAGGACTGTACTTTGTATCACGCCAATGTTAAATTTTTGCTATTTGTAGGTAGCTACATTTTTCATAGGATTGATAAAAGATAGATAAATGAAACTTTACACACTTTTAGTCGTCGGGTTTCTCTAGCTACTCACAGTTTTTCAATTTAATCTGTGAGCCCATAAAATTAAATTTAACAAATTTAATTTTTTAAATTTTTGATTTTTATATTTAACAAATTAGCCCACAAATTAACAAATAACATAAAACATTCACAAATTATTTTATACGTTTTCTGGATATTAGTAATTGTTGAAGCACCTGAGGAAAATTTCAGCCAGCTAGGTTTAATGGGCTCCAAGAAAAATGTGCCTAAATTTTAAAATCTAAATTTACGAGAACAGCCAAAAACCAAAAATGAACAAATAAAAAAGAAAATGTACACAAACAAGTAAATTTCCAATCAACAGTTGTTGGTTAGAAAGCTGTACCAACAGCTGAGAATATCAAAAAACAGTAACGCAGATAATTAAAAAACTAAAATTCCCTTTGCTCTAAAACGATTGGTATAAAATTACGAAAAATATTGGTTCGTGGTGAAATGATTATTTTTCTGGATTTGCTAAAAACTTAATTTTTTCATTAAAATAATTTTTTGGCTTAATTTAATGTTTTTGTTGTAAATATAAGTCTGAACTATTAAAAAACATAAAAACCGAAAATTGAAATTTTCAGTGAAAACCATTATACAGTCTCGCCTTAAACTAAGCAAACCAAGTTACGAAACGGTTTTCAGATTCGTTATCTGTACAAAATGTTAGTGGGCCTGGATTAGGTTTGAACTTTTGGTTTTGACCAGAAGTGGCTCAAAACTGGAAGTCAAGAAATCAAAGTTAGAATTTTGAAACAAAAATAGTCATTCGATACCTTTTAAAGAATAGATACAGAAATCATTAAGTTTGAAGTTCCGGTTTTCACCGTAAGTGGCCAAAAACCGGAAGTTAAAAAATCAAATTCGGAATTTGGAAAAATTGTACCATTTAATTCCTCTGTAAGAGAAGATACAGATAATTCTATTGTTTTTTCCATAAGTAAAAAAATTTCCATCAACCATCGTCTTATGAAAGGAATTTTTCATTATGTTTTTCTCTATTTAGGAAATTCACAATCTGTTGAAAACAATCAGTGAATGTGATAACACAAAATTTGGAAAAAATAACATGATAAATAAACGTGAGTGGAGACACAGTCCAGTGACAGAACTCCGACGTGAATAGATAAATGTAGCATTAAGTGCACCATTTAGAACACTGTAATGGATATTCGATTACAGTACTACGTTAATTGATGAGGTCTCGGCTCCATCGACGTTTTAGACGTCTTATTGGATTGTTTAGGAGATTCTCCGTAGCCAGATTTGAGATCAATGGGTTATGGTGGTTCACGAGTTTCTTCCTAAATTTTGTATAGAGTTTTAAGAAAACGTTATTTATGTAGTGTACGTTCAGATCTGAGTCTAGCGTTTTATTGGTTACATCATAGGTGGCGATAAATACCCTCTGTAAAAGCTTTGATTAGAAACGCTGAATTTTTGCTAATACTGATGGTTTTGCACAGCAGTAAAGCTGACTAGCATAGCTCCATATTAGTCGAAGGTAGGAGCTGTAAATAGTTAATTTAGATGTAGTTGGTAACTTAGATTTGCGTGAAAGAAGTCTGTACAACTGTTTGAACCTGGTCCTGGAGGTCCTTTCTCGTTTTATCCACGTGTACATGTCACGTGAGCCTTTTATCTAGATATAAACCTAGATAACGGATAGATTCAGAAGTGTGAAGTTGAGTGTCATGAAGATACAAAGGATTTTTTTTTTTTTTTGGTTTAACGTCCGACTGTTCTGCAATTACTGCTAATGCAGACTGTGAAGGATGAAATGATTTTTGTAACGTATGAAAATATGCCGTACCAGAATGGGATTCAAACGCAAGACCGCATGATGAGAGGCGAGCACGTTACCAACTACGCCAATGCGGCCGGTGATATAAGACGAAAAGGAGGAAAAACTCATTTACGCAGGGTAAATATTTTCATTACTAAAAGTTTCTTGTGAGAAAAATAAATTTTATGTGACTCCAAAAATACTCTTTTTATACTTAAGATATTCAAAAATGTCATCAATTTAAATTGTTTTTTTTTACTTCATTTAAAGCACAAACGGAAAACAAAATGTATACAAACAAGTAAATTTCCCATCAACAGCTGTTTTGTTTAGAAAGCTGCCAACAGCTGAGAATACAAAAAACAGTGGTGCAGATATTTTAAAAACTAAAATTCTCTTTGCACTAAAACGAGCAGAATAAAATTAGGAAAATATTCGTTCTTGGTAACATGATAATTTTTCTGTGTAAACTTTATAAAAATTTAATTTTTTCATAAAAAAATATTTTTTTGACGTACCTAATTTAATGTTTTTTTCTGGTAGATCTAGGCCTAAACTATTGAAAAACATAAAAAACCAAAAATCGAAATTTTGAGTTATAACCATCGTGCCATCTCCCCTTAACGATTGGTTTACTTTTAATAATTTCCAGATCCTAGCCGGGAATCGAATTTGGGACTTCAAGTTGTAGTCTAGCGCGCTGACCACTACGCAATAAAGGTTGCCAAAATGTGACAATGTAAACAAATTACTAGATTGTAACATTAAAATGTGAACAATTTTAATTTTTAAATGTAAACAATATTTTTTCTGTAATTTTTACATTAGCCCTCGAAGAAATTTAGTTTTATTTTGTTAGAATCTTTTTCGAAGCAACATCATTTTCTCTGCTTGAAAGAGACCACTCGATTGAGTTGGAAACCTAGTACCATTTTATTTCCATCCTTTTCAACCCAGTGTCATGTCAACTGCGTCCCTCGGTGCTACTTTTCTTTTTTCGTCGATCGAATTTTGTCGTTGGGGGATTCTGCCGACTTGAAATCCCATGACTCTTCAACGGGTAGTTCTTGATAATGGAATCCCTCCTTATTCTTCATTGCATTGGATAGTGGGTGATTGCAGATAGCTAGGGGGAATAAGATAACCGACTTAACCCAATACTGCACGTACAAATAACCTTTCAACCAACCCTTCTATGTATCATTGCAATTTCACCCTAAACCAAAAAGAAAAGTTATCACATATATATGTTTGTATTTAAGGAGAGACTGTACTTTGTATCCCGCAAATGTTAAATTTGCTATATTTAGGTATATTTCATAGGATTGGTAAAAGATAGGGAAATTAAACTTTACACACTATACGTGTCGGGTTTCTTCTCGAGCTACTAACATTTTTTAAATTTAATCTTCGGACCAAACCATTTTTTAAAAATACGAATAACATAAAATCTTACAAATTGTTGTCTACGTTTTTCGCGTATTACTAATTTTTGGAGCACTTGTGGAAGTCATAAAAAAACTGTATATGTGGTTATACAAGATAATTAACTAGTAAAAATTACAGCCTGGTAGGTTTATTGGTTTCTGAGAAAAATGTACCTAATGTTAAAAATCTAAATTTACAGGAAAACGCAAGAAACAAGAAGGCACAAATCAAAAACAAAATGTACAAAAACAAGTATATTTTTCATCAACAGTTGTTTAGAAAGCTGAACCAACAGCTGAGAATACAAAAAACACTGATGCAGATATTTTAAAAACTAAAATTCTCTTTGTACTAAAACGAGCAGTATAAAATTGTGAAAAATATTCGTTCGTGGAAACATAATCATTTTTCTGTGTAAAATTGATAAAAACTTAATTATTTCATAAAAAAAAATTGTTGACGTAATTTAATGATTTCCTGGTAGATCTAGGCCTAAACTATTAAAAACATAAATCGAAATTTTGAGTTAAAACCATCGTGCCATCTCCCCTTAATATATTAACGTTTAAAGTAAAATATTTAACTATTTAAAATACAAATTAGTTTAATAATATACAAGTTAGTCTAAGACTCATACATATTCTGAAATTATTAAGTTGCCCTATTAATGCAATTTTTTTTTGTGTGTAAACAAAATATCTCAAGAACGGAACTTTGTGCGAAGTTGAAACTTGAAATTTATGTTAGATACTACTACCAAATCCGACACGAACATTTTCATCCAAAATCGATCAAAAGTCAAAATTTAAAGCAATGATGATTGTTTTTTTTTTATATTCATGTGATTGAGTACCTTAACTAGGTTCTTGAAGGTCAAACAATTAATCAATATTACTTACTACCTTGAGGTACTTTCTAAAATACATCAAAGAGTAAGCAAAAAACGCCCCGAAATATGGAAGGACAAATCATGTGTTCTCCACCAAGACAATGCGCCAGCTCATTCCGCGTTATCTATCAAGAGGTTCCTAGCCAAGTACAGCATCTCAATGTTAAAACATCCACCTTATTCACGATCTTGCACCACGTGACATTTACCTGTTCCCTAAGGTGAAATATGCATTAAAAGGGACAAGATTTGAGTCTGTGGAAGCTGTAAAAGATAAAACGGCACGTGTCCTGAAGAAGCTGGCAGAAGATGACTTCCAGCACTGTTTCCAACAATGGAAAATTCGCATGGAGTGCTGTAGGGATATAGAATGAATGTATATTGAAGGTGACAATAAGTGATTATGTATAAAATAAAAATAAAAATTTTACAACGTCAGTCTCGTTATTTAATAGCCACACTTCGTATTATGCGAGGACCAAAATGTGAGGTGTTTTGATTGATAATAACTATAAGGCAAGATTCAGGGGAAGAAAGATGTGGGAAGAAGAAGAATTTCTTGGTTGAAGAATGTTCGCTACTGGTTTCGTTGTAGGCCTACCTCAGCGGAGTTGTTTAGAGCTGCGGTGTCCGAAGTCCGATTAGCCATCATGATGGCCAACCTCCGGTCGGAGAGAGCACGTTAAGAAGAAGACGAAAAGATTTATCAAGGTAACCAAAGAACGTAACTTTATTCGTCTGAGAAATATCCGTGTATGTAAATATTTATAATTGTAAGAGGTATTCCCAATGAAATACATATAGAAATAGGTCAATTATTCTTCAAGAAATTATAATTTGCAATGGATTAATTAATGAGAGAATTTTTATAGGTTTTCCCTATAAACGTTCCTTTTCTTACATTACAGTCCAATTAACATTTGAATCTAAAACAATGACTTAAAGGTTTTATAAATGATAAATTAATAACACTACTATAGGAAATAACGACCTTCTAACTAGTGAACTTTTGTCATGGATTCATTTTGTCAGGAAAGAAATAATCTTAGTAATTTTGAAATCATCCCACATAATAAATTGTGTTTAATTAATTTAATGTTATTCTGGTATGTTGAGAATGTACTAATAATGTTTTGAAATAGTCATCTATTTCAATCGATTGTATTGAAAACTTTTATTATATAAGTTAATATGTATTTTTAATAATACCTACATTTATTGTAAGTAAATAACAGTATATTATGAACTAACGAGTAAGTTATATGATATTACCATTTTAATAATGTAAATTAGTTTGCGTAAATAGGATCTTTTTACTATTAATAAGATGATTTACAATCGTACAGTTGAAGATGTCATTGCTAAATGCGTTATTAGCATTTGTATCCTCTCTTACAAAACATAGTGTTATTGATTTTACTGTATTTTAATAAGTACTCGGTGTTCAAAAATGAATCCGTCATTTCAGAAAGCCCTTAAGTCAAAAAAGTAATTTTTGGAAAAATTAAAAAACTTGTAATTTATTATGTTTTAATCAAAAAAATATATAAATTTTTCAGAGAGCTGTCTCTTTTAATATAAAATATACTTATGTCTTTTTAAAAACAAGCCACTTGTTTAAAAAAATTGAAAATTTAAACTTAAGGTGTTTCTGAAATAAATTGGAGTAAAATTTTAACTACGTTGTTTTCTGTAAAATATATTGTTAGACCAGAAAAAATTGTGTTGTACAATTGAATTCATTTATTTATTTTAGTACTTAGTTTACATAAAGAGACTTAAAATAGCTTTGTCCAATAATAAAAATTGAAATTCTTAACTTTAAGAAAGAAAAATGTTGATTTGTAGGGCTATTTACGTTCTTCATCGTTGTCATAAACAGTATTTTTACACCTTAAAAAGATTTTTGCATAGAATCTTTGTATGGCCTCTTCCACTAGAAAGTGGAGCTTAAGGTTCAAAAGAACATCCACTTTTATATTTTAATTAGAAGGAAACACTTTATATCCTTAAGGATAAGCCTTTTATTAGTGTAATATATTACTTCAAGAAAGCCAGACTTATGTGATTTTTATAGGGATAGTGTGTTTACGTTCAGTTAGTTCTAAAAATGCACTAAAGCAAAACATGTATAATTTTAACTTATGGGCTTTCTGAAATGCCTTAGGTATTCAAATATAATTGCTTACACTATCCTGTATTACAATTTCTAAAGATTTCCTTCGAAAAAAATGTATAACGAACATCAAAACAAATCCGCGTCACCTGAAGACACAATACAGAAAAATTGGAAAAGTTGATAGCTTCAAGTACTTCTTTTTTTTTAAGTCCTAATATGAGTACGTTGCAATCTGTTCAATTCAGAACAATAAGCAACCCCATGACACAATGAGATGAGAATGATATGTATGACGTGTAAATGAGGTGTAGTCTTGTACAGACTCACATCGACCATTCCTGAGAGAATATGGTTAATTGAACCCCAACCATCAAAGTACACCGGTAACCACTGTCTAGCATTCAAATCCGTATAAAAGTAACTACCTTTACTAGGATTTGAACCAGGAACCTTCGTCTCCGAAAATCAGCTGTTAAACAGCTGATTTTGGCGACGACTTTACCTCTAGAACTACCCGGTGGGTTTGGGTTTCAAATACTTCTAGGAGATAATTCAACCGAAGGCCAGCGAATAGGAACAAACCAGATGAGGAAAGAAAACCGGTGCACTCTGAGGAACTCACTACTTGTATTAGAAAAAAGCACTTTCAAGACAAGCCAAAATTAAATATTATAATACTATGATAAAACCTTTGTGTCTGTAAGCGAGTGCCTTAGAATAACTGGGAACACTCATCTAATAGAAGCAGAGATTTTTTAAAACTAATTTTCATATACAATATCACAAAAAAGAAGAAAAGGCTACATAAATTAAAAAATTTATTGAAAAACATCAGTAATTTTTTTTAGTAGTAGACTTAAAAAACAACAGAATTTTCAATCTTCAGTAATGCGTTTTGTAGTTTTATTAAAACTATAACTGCATAAATAGCAAGAAGATACAAAGTGTACGTATTTTATACTTAAAACATGTAAATAATGAAGTTAAATTCGAGGAATAAAACTGTATTGTAAATTGCAAAGGTAAAGAACAATATAGCCTATTACAAAAAATGACAATTTTAGTGTTCATTCGGGGAAATCACAATGGGTTCTGATATGAAGTCCGACGTTACGAATTGTGTAGCTACTGTAGTAATTGGACCGGATGTTACATACAGTAGGCTTATATACTGCACGTAGTTTTGTCATCGGTTCCCCAGTTATTGATGGTGACTAATCGGTAGAATGGCATTTTAACAGTCTACAGTACGAGACAAAATTCAGAACCTCTTATTCTTGTAATAACGCATCCTATTCCCTTAACTATATTAATTGTCACGTGTAAGTGACATTGATTGATTTACTTCATTAAAAGTAAAATAATATGTATAATAAAAATAAATTTAAAAAAATATATATGTATCAAAATAAATACTTTCATACAATATTCAAGACCACAAAACTCTTGAAATTTTCGAATAACGGAAGTAATTTAATTGAAATTAATTTTAATCCTTGTGTAAGTTGCAACGTTTGTTCAATTTAAGAAAAATAAGCAACCCCATGATACAATGAGATGAGGATAATATTATGACATGTAGATGAGGTATAGTCTTGTACATACTCAGGCCGACCATTGCTGAGAGTGTATAGTTAATTGAACCCAACCATCAAACTACACTGATAACCATTGTCTGGTATTCAAATCCGTACAAAAGTAACTACATCATGTTTACTAGGATTTGAACCGAAAACCTTCTACTCCGTACATCAGCTGTTTCGCGGCGACGACTTTACCGCTAGAGCAATCCGGTGGGTTAATTCAAATTAGGGAGGATGTTTTAAGGTGAAAAAGTAATATTCGATTTAGGGAGGATTTTGAAATTAGGAAGGTTAGACTGTATTAACTTTTGTTACAACTTATAAAATTTTATTTCGTTATAACAATCTTCATAAAAATGCATTTGTCATTTTATTTCTTTATCAAGTTACATTGTAAGTAAGGAGCATCTATAGACTTTTATTTTATCACATCCTGAAATATATTGTCAATAGTAAATAAAATATAGTAGAGCAATAATTTTTATGTTTTGTAATTATTTCTGAATATTTCTTTGTGTACTGGGTATTGATAACTCTATATTCTGTTAGTCGAGGAAAATTAGTCAAAAGTTAGTCGTTTCTGGGAATACATAAATCTAGATGTGGTTTTTGGTAATAGCTTCTTAAATATGTGCCGGCCGCATTGGCGAAGTTGGTAACGTGCTCGCCTCTCATCATGCGGTCTTGGGTTCGAATCCCATTCAGGCACGGCATTTTTTCATACGTTACAAAAATCATTTCATCATTCACCGTCTGCATTAGCAGTAATTGCAGAACAGTCGGACGTTAAACAAAAAAAAAAAAATTCTTAAATATGTGTAGAAAAAATGCAATATATGTATTCGTTACCGGTAAAAATTTGAAAAACGCATAAGCCTACTTATTTTGAAAAAGTATAAAAAAAATGTCATATCCCCACTTACGTATATAAGAAATTTGTCAATAACATGAAATCAAATCAAACCCATCGGGTTGGTCTAGAGGTAAAGTCGTCGCCAAAATCAGCTGTTTAACAGCTGATTTTCGGAGACGAAGGTTCCTGGTCCAAATCCTAGTAAAGGTAGTTACTTTTATACGGATTTGAATACTAGATGGTGGTTGCCGGTGGTTGGGGTTCAATTAACCATACTCTCTCAGGAATGGTCGACCTGTTTCTGTACAAGACTACACCTCATTTACACGTCATACACATCATCCTCATCTCATTGGGTCATGGGGTTGCTTATTGTTCTGAATTGAACAAATTGTAACGTACACATATTAAGAATTTTAAAAAAATAACATGAAATGAAAAAGAAGAAAAAAGGAGAAAAAGAAGACTAATTTTTTACGGACACCTGTTTAGAATGGATGACAAACGTTTGACAAAACACATTATTAAGACACTTAGATCCTTTACATACGGCGTGGCCACGTCGCCAAAAAAAGAAGTGACTAGTCGCATGGCAGCTACTTGGCCAGGCCAGTTTCTTTGTAGATACTGAACAGAATGGACGTTGAAAAAGATATTTTGTTGTGGTGGTATCGTAAGAAACGGCGGAGGCAAAGAAAGATTTTGGTAAGACCTCTTTTAAGTGTTTGGACTGGTCTCGAAATTCACCAGACTTGAAACCAATTGAAAATTGGTGAACATTTGTGAAGAAAAGAATAAGAAAATATTCGGCACTACCAAAGAAAAGATGATTTGTGCTGTGATTATGGTGTGGTTTCACATTAACGAAATTAAAGAAATATGTAAAAATAATTATAGATTCAATGCCTAAAAGAATTTAAATGGTTATTAAAAAGCGAGTAGAACATATTGAATACTAAAAAAAATCCCTTAATAAAAACTGCACGTTGTTTATATGTAATAAATTTGATTATTTTTGAAAATATACTATTGTTCACATTAATTTGCACAAGACAAACTTCACCAACCACGGCAAATGTTACGACTTGAATGAACAGACCTATTCACTGTAATGTAAAACGTGGAAACACGTCGCCAGAATGGCGACACAGCAGCCACACACCGAACACACGCGTATTTATTTATGACACTCCTCTGCCGACCACGCCCATTCCAGAGGAATTTAAGCAGCTTAGTGGCTTCTGAATGCTACCTAGCAGGCGAATCCACAACCCCTGAGAGGCCAACCCAAATGAGTGGGTGCGGTCACGTCCGCAGGGCGCCCAACTTCCCTTAGTACTCATGTAAACATTAGACGAATAGCCGTCGTGTTCGTTACGCAGCTAATGCTTTGCACGTGGCTCTACCACACATGGATGTACTACGCACAACCATGTTTTACGAATAGTACACGGAGGTGCTACGGCCACCACGGACTGAACACTCGACTTTTGTGGCAACGTGGCTGCAACTTCCGTCTGAAGTTATTCATTCTAATTATTAGAAAATTTGGCGACGTGGGCTTGGCCAAGTCGTGTCAAAAGAGCTTAAACAATAGATTTAAGGTATCGAATAAAAGGTTTAAAGAAGTCAGAAAGGATATTGAGAAAACCGGAATAAACCGAGAAAACTTAATGAACCGAACCAAATTCATACAACTACGAGTTTTCCCGAACGGTCTTTATATAGCGCTCCTACAGTTAGTTCCACAGAGATCCGCCAAGGCTAATAATTGTGTTCATAGAAATATCACGAGTAACCTCCATTTTGTAGTTTGTTAATACCTTGCTTAGCTGCGGAGAAATAGCTGTTTTAGTGAAGGTGTGTTTTACGCGTTTGTCAGAGTAAAATATATGAGGACTTGCATGAAAAGTGTCGTACCGTGAAATGTTGCGTGAAACTCGGCAAAATCTTTCACGAAAACTCATTACTTGCTTGACAAGGCTTACGGTGATAAATCCATGAAAAGACCAACTTACTACGATTGGTTCAAATTAGAAATTCGTTAAAAATTGGTTTAGAAATTCTCCAAGACCTGATTTCCTTCAGGCTCTACAGTTCACCAGTCTTACAACACTGAGCTTCTGAAAAGCCTACGACAAAAATCAGACAGAAATGTCCCGAACTTTGGGTGAGTGGTGCCTTGTTCTTCCACCACGACAACGCACTAGCCCATTCAGCGCTCAGAACTCGTGAGACTTTGGGCAGTAATTAATTTCCCTTACTTCCCCACCCACCCTACTCACCTGATTTAGCACCCTGTGACTTGTTTTTGTTCTTCAAACTCAAAAAACCACTCAAAGGAAAAAGATTAGCCACGATTCCTGAGATTCAGAAGAACGCGACAGAGTATCTGCGAAAGCCATTCCCGAAGAAGCGTTCCAGGATTGCTTCAGAAAGTGGAAACACCGATTGAACAAGTGTATACGTTGGAAAGGAGATCTAGACCCTTAAGCTGTAAATCAAATACTTTTTTATAAAAATTTATTGAAAAGACTTCATATTTACGGTTAGGGCCTCCATGAAGAGTAAAAAACAGAACACCGGGTGGACAGAAAAAACGAGAAAAGCATACAGTGAACGAATTTTTAAGAATGTGGGCTGCAGAAAGAGCTTTCAGAAACGTCTAAAGTCACCTCGTTGTTGTTTTTTAGGTCATCAGCCAAATGGCTGGTTTGAACCTGTAGAGGTTTTACTAAGTAAAACGAGGAGTGAGGTGGTTTACCATTGCCTTCCTCACTGAATGGAAAAATACGCTTATCAGCATGCCGGCCCCTCTGAAAAGCACATATTTTCCACTCTGCAAATGACACCTTCACTTCATTCACCACAACGTCTGGCTGTATAATGAAATTCATTACTTTCAGAGGAGATAACTCTGATTAGTGTCTTTTACACCTCTACCTCTTCTGTTCTTAAATGATTCAGTCATTTAATTGGCTGACCACGTGATAAGAAACAGAACTATTTATTTTAGCCCTACAACAAACAGATTGAGTGTAAATAATTTGACACTCCACCTGTCTGTTATGGGCAGAAAGTCACCTCAAGAGGTCTAAAATTGGCCCTTTATGATAAAATATATAAATATAGGAAGATATTGTAAAAAACCACATCCGATATCTGTATTCCTAAAAACAATCGAAACGTTGTACAGAGTGAGCTAATTTTCCTCGACTATTTTATAAAAGGTACTACTTGTAAGTGTTTGCTTGTGTCCTTATAGTTATTGATGTGCTGCGTGGGAAGTTAGAACATCTCACTGACCTTCTTATCCCATTTTGTTATTATTCTGAAACCTTTCACACCGAAGTTTTTATATAGGTATGTTTATTCATCATTTATAAATTAGCTTATGCGTATGTATTTGTGTGTCTGTGTGTATGTATGAGTGTGTAATACAGTAGTTATTATAATTATTATAGGTTTGTACTACTAGTAAAATATAATTGACCAATTATATAATTCATTCTTGCAGAATATAACTTTTTTTTGTTAACGTTTTTGTCGTATGTAAGTTTCATTTAATTTGTTATTTAGGTCATCAGCCGAAAGGCTGGTTTGAAATAGAGGTTTTACTAAGTAAAACGAGAAGTGATGTGGTTTACCATTGTCTTCCTCACTGAGTGGAAGAGTACTGTCTGTTTATAACTTGATGGCCTCCCGCAGAGGAAGCAATATGCGGAATTGTAAAGCCATTTCAGAAATATGTCTAATTTTTTTATGTAACTAAAGTTAGTCAAAATGACGTATTTTTATAAAATAAAGTATTTCGCATGTATTTTGTTCTATAAAATTATTTCGGAAAACACACGCTTAATGAGATAATGTATCATGTAGAAAAATCTTTGTGTTTAAAGAAAAAACCGTATTTTTTCAGATACATCGTTATTATTCTACAACTATTCCACGGATTATCATAATATTTGGGAGGTTTGTTCTGTAATAATTATGAAAAACAATGATGCAATAAAATTTATCTGAAAATCATTACATTTTAAGTTACGAGGTATTTTCTCTTAAATTTTATTGCATTATCGTTTTCCATAATTATTACAAAACAAAACTACCAAATATTATGTTGATCCGTTTCAAGTTTCAGTTACTTAAAAAAATTAGAAGTATGTTTTCTGAAATGGTTTTATAATTCCGCATATTGCTCCCCTCTGCCGGAGGCCATCAAGTTACAGACAGACAGTACGCTTATCAGCATGCCGGGCCCTGTGAAAAGCACATATTTTCCACTCTGCAAATAACACCTTCTCTTCATTCACCACAGGGTCTGGCTGTATAATGAAATTCATTGCTTTCAGAGAAGGTAACTCTCATTAGTGTATTTTACACCTCTACATCTTCTTTTCTTAAATGATTCAGTCATTTGATTGGCTGACCATGTGATAAGAAACAGAACTATTTATTTTAGCTCTGCAACAAACAGATTAAGAGTAAATAATTTGACATTTCACCTGTCTGTTAGGGGCAGTTCATTTAATTATGTGACCTGTATTATAGAATTTCGTTAATCCGATTTAAATGAATATAAAACGATGTATTTTTGTCTTTAATTTTTTATTATGGTATTATACATTGAGCTGCACAATTTCCGTATATATGATATTCAAATGGCGGTGGGGAATTTTACTTTAGGGAGAAGAGGTACATTCTCCGTTTATAACGCGGGTGTTGTCCATTATTCAGACCACGAGGACCTCTAACTCATTCAGACCTCTAAACAATTTTTGCTTTAGACGTCGGCACAATTACCGTAAAATGATTTTTAAATGGTGGAGAATTTTACTTTGAGAAGAGGTACCCAGTAGTACATTCTCCGTTTAAAACTACGGGTGTTGTCCGTTATTCAGACCAAGAGGTCTCTACTCAATTTTTGCTTTAGACGTAGCACAGTTGGGAAGTTCCTTGTAGCTAGATCACGGATTAGTTGGTTTGGATGGCCATCTAGTCATTCGTGAAATTTACTTTAAAAGGACACAGTTAGCTCCTTTAATGTCGGAATTCTAAAATCGTCGTGGATGGTTTTATAGCTTACGTAAAAAGTAGCGAAGGAAGCAAGTCTTAAGAATTTCGATTGAAAGGCCTGGATCGATTTTAGTTACTCACTGCTGCTACTCCAAAGAGCTGAACATCATAAGTCAAGATTGGTCTCAAAAGGGTTTTTTATACTAAAATTTTGGAACGGAGGTTCAATTTTGATTGAGGGTAAAGAAGGCCCGAAGAAGGGTAAAGAAGGGTACCAATGATGTGCTTCTGGAGGCAGTATTACATCATTCTGGTCTGGGGAATATGAATGTTATTCAGCATCACAGGTGGACAAGGTTGACGTAATAAGGTAAACGTAACCTGCATTTATTTATTTGGGTCCATCTTAATACGCCAACAGGTAAGCCAGTCCTGTAAATAAAGGATGTCGCTGCGCTAACTGGGAAGCTTCAGCTGCGCTCTTTTTCCGAACAAGAATTGCCGTGTCGTCACCATACGTTGTGGTTACCGATGTGACCAAAATAAAGACATCCAATCCAAATATGCTGTACAGAAATGGAAATAAAACGATGTAATTTTGTTTAACCTTATTTCTTAATTTGAAACTATAGTACAACATAACCTCTAAATGTAATGACATAATAATAAACTAAATAACACGAATCCCAGAGAGAGTATTGATTGAGTATTGGATCCTAGACGGAGAAATAGCATTGGTTCCCAGACCATGGAACCCAGAGACCAATGGAACCCAGAGAGAGTAATAGCATTAGATCCCAAACAGCGAGAACAGAATAAAGATCTTTATTCTGTTCTCGCTGATCCCAAACAGAGTAATAACATTAGATCCCAAAGAGAGTTATAGCATTGGATCCCAGAGAGAGTAGGGTCAGCGATGCTGCGGGATGAGGAGAACTGGAAGTTGGTCACTCAGTTTGCGGAGAGGGTGGTCGGGAGACTGCGGTGGGAGGAGACATCCTGAGCTGGTGATGAAAGAGATGAATGAAAGTGAGAGAGTGAATGTTGGTCAGTGACAGCAAGAGGGGAATTAGGCTACGGTTCCCTTCCACGCCCCACTGACAGTATGTAAATTTATTAACCCGACATTTTCCTTGTAGTATTATACAAACAGTTCCGAGGGAGGTGGAGGGTTCTTTGCAGATGTCGGATCAAATGGCCAGGCGGCGAGTTTTTGGTAGGTAGACGGTTGTGGCCTCCTTGGGCTGGACGAAGACGCCTCAACTGAGTCTAACACTACTTCCCCCATCGTGAGGGAATGAACATGAGCTTTTCTCGCCGCCTCAGAAAAAAAAGAAACACGAGTCACATGATCAGGAAGTCCGTATACCCAAAGTATCATTAAGTAATAAATTAGAAGTTGTCCGAAATTAAAACAAAATTATAAAATAACATTTAAAGATAAAGTTAAAATAAATATAATTATAAAAATCTGACGTGAAACACGCACACAACTTCTTCTTGTCAATTCAATATAACCTTCGTTTAATCATGAGTAAACAATGTAATGTGAAAAAATAATTTTAATTATGAGTGAATGACCCTATTTTAAAATCAACTTCTGTACAAGTGAAAAATACGGGAAATCAAAATTTGAGGTAAAAAGTTGCACATTTTAAAATTTTCTATAAATTTAATTTGATTATATACACTTTTATCGTAAAATGCATATTAAAGCCGCAATCTTAATAAATACCATTTTTTACAAGGAATTACTAATTGACGCC
Organism: Catonia carolina; assembly: GCA_035578175.1. Classification (NCBI taxonomy): domain Eukaryota; kingdom Metazoa; phylum Arthropoda; class Insecta; order Hemiptera; family Achilidae; genus Catonia; species Catonia carolina. Next base: position 14,513,310 of record JAQMRL010000006.1, on the reverse strand, counting down.
TAAACTAAGGGTTGTTCTTTTCTACCACAAGGGCTTAGTCCCCCCCCATGATTTTTACCAGATATGCCGCTTATTCTATCTGGCAGAGCATAAAAAATTTAGTAAATAAAATGATGAAATTGTAGAGCCGTTTTTAAGGAAATTGCAAATAAGTGAAAACACGAATAAACAACTATTTTAGGTTGACCAATTTTGATGAAAATGTTCATATCGGATCTCTTATGGTACCTAACTTAAGTTCCAAGTTTCAACTTTGTACAAATTCTGAATCTGTGATATTTGGTTTCCACAAATCCCTAAAAGCATGTTTATTGAGTTCATGAGCCTGAAAAAGTGTATTTAAAAATAGATAAAAACAATACTTCCGTTCTCTATTTTTAACATAAAAAAGCAAGAGAAAGTTCCAAAACCTATATTGTTTTATAAATATTACCGGAGTGTAAAATAACTTACTTAATCATGAAACAGAATTTTTATAAATTTTCCTAAGATAGTTTTCTAAGATAAAACTGTAGAAATATAATTAAAATGTAGACAGTAAAAAGATTTTCTGAAAGAATTCCTATTTTATTTCTTCGAACATTTAGTAGGACAAGATGAATAGTTTCATTAAAACGGTAGGCGTCTGCCAACTTTTCAGCGTGAATCAGTTTTAAAAGAGAATAGAGTACGTGACTTGTTATATAAGTCAGTCGATCCCAGACGGAGACATTGATTGAATTTCAAGGTTTTTTTCTTCTTATTGATGGTAGGGTTAAAAGAGAAAATTTTAACTTCAATTTGGAGATGCGTAGTAAAGATTAACTATAAAGATTTAGTCAAAGGTCAGTTTCACAGATCAAAAATCTATATTAAATAAATTCAATTTTTTCTAACCAATCAAAAATCGTATTATAAAGTATACTGTAAAAAAATCCATAGTAAGATCTCAGAAACATTTATTGTCTTGTAGTTCTACATACCTTGGATGGCTTTAGCTTGCTCCACGACCCCCCTCCAATCATTTCTGTTGTCTGCTGGCGCCCAGCGTCCTTTCATACCCATCAAAATCAAATCATTCATAAAATCGTCTATTGCGGTATACACTCCACAAAGATATCCCAAGAGTAACAAAGAAGGCTATAACAAAGTTTACAATTAAATTTTTAAAATTGGATGTCAGTTTTTTTTTATCATTAAACCAGAATAACCCACCGGGTTGGTCTAGAGGTAAAGTCGTCGCCACGAGTTACCTGTTCAACAGCTGATTTTTGGATACGAAGGTTCCTGGTTCAAATCCTAGTAAAGGTAGTTACTTTTATACGGATTTGAATACTAAACAGTGGTTGCCGGTGTACTTTGATGGTTGGGGTTCAATTAACCATACTCTCTCAGGAATGGTCGGCCTGGGTCAGTACAAGACTACATCTCATTTAATCGTACATATCATCCTCATCTCATTGGGTCATGGGGTTGCTTGTGTTGTTTAGGTCAACAGCCGAAAGGCTGGTTTGAACCTCTAGAGGTTTTACTAAGTAAAACGAGGAGTGAGGTGGTTTACTATTGCCTTTCTCACTGAGTGAAAAAGTAAGCTTATCAGCATGCCGGGCCCTCTGAAAAGTACATATTTTCCACTCTGTAAATGACAACTTCACTTCATTCACCACAGGGTCTGGCTGTATAGTGAAATTCATTACTTTCAGAGAATATAACTCTGATTAGTGTCTTTTACACCTCTACCTTTTCTGTTCTTAAACGATTCAGTCATTTAATTGGCTGACCATGTGATAAGAAACAGAACTATTTATTTTTGCCCTGCAACGAACAGATTGAGTGTAAATAATTTGACACTCCACCTGTCTGTTATGGGCAGGGGGTTGCTTATTGTTCTAAATTGAACAGATTGCAACGTACACAAATTAGGAATAACAAAAATTAAATAGCAGAATTAGAATTCAAGACAAATTTTGTTTAATCTTGAATTAATTCGAGGTGGAACGGGAAAAGAGACCTCTTGTTGGACGAAAAATGAGTTATTACGATCGATATATTGATATTTGGATTTATTTCGTAGATTTTTGTAGTTTACTTTGTCCAGTTGTACTTTCAATGTAATTACTTCTGTAGGAATGACTACGCAATAAAATATTTATTAAAAAAAATATCGGGGTATTTGGTAAAGAAGAATCTCGAGACCTTCCACTGGGTATTTTGAGCCCGAGTCAAAGCTACCGGACTTTCAGTTGCAGAACCACTAAATAGAAGTAAAGGCACTCATTTAAAAGAACGTTCAGCTTTGTCAAATATCAACATTTTTTTAAACATTTTGTATAATTTCTAAGTGTAATTTGTTTTCAAAATGTAAAATTTATAAATATGTGATTTAAAAGTTTAAAAATGCATTTAACACATATTTTTTTATCAAAAACTTAAGCAGCCGTAACTTACACAACTTTTGAGAAAAAAGTCTGAATTTTGCATGAAATTGGTCAGCATTTAATGCTAAATTAAAAAAGGTTAATAGCTCAAAACACACAATTTTTAACAATAGGTCCCTTTTTGGATTCTGGCTCACATATATAAAATTTAATCAATAAATGAGTTATAAAAAGGTAAGTAAAACAAGTAATTAGTGAATTCAAAATTTATTGCTTTCATTTCTTTCATTTACAACAATCAATGAAAAAATAAATTTGAAAGGTTTAACTTTTTTAAAACGTTCTAAAACATTTATAGGGTTAACGTAAAGCAAACATGAAACATAACTAACTAAATAAATAACGAACAATTTTTTTTAAAGAACGAGATATTTTAAAACTTAAAAATATATTAAAGTTTTAGATATAAATAAAAATTTACAAATTTTTTCAAGGGTAAAGGCCAAGCCAATTGCTGTGAGCGCTGGACTACGCATGCGCATACTTGACTTCGACGCGCATTCCCCCTCCGACCTACAGTAAGATGTACAGGCAGAGTGTTGTTGAAAATTGACAACACCCATTGTATTTTGTAGGCATTATTGATTACATACACTGCACTATTGCAGTACGTACAAGACTATACTAATGCAGACGCACGTTTTGCCCAGCGCTCTCCTTACGAAAATCAGGCTATACCCGCAACGAAAGAAATTGTACTTGTTCACATTTCCGGTTTTTTCAAATTATTAAAATTCAGAGTTTTCTGCATACAACGATATACTCGTATAATTTGTTATGGGTTATGCAGCTTTCTTTTTTTTTAATTAAAAATCAGTTGAATCCTTACGTTATGTTTTAAACGTTACTTGCATAACATCTCTATTTTTTTGAATAACAGATCAATTTATGTAATTTGTTTTTTTTTAATTCATTTATTTAACGTCGCATCAACTACAATGGTCATTAGCGACGACGTTGGGGTGTAACTATATACAATGGAGAATGAAATGATTTTTTTTTTTGTAACGTATGAAAATATGCCATGCCTGAGTGGGATTCAAACCCAGGACCGCATGATGAGATGCGGTCCTACACCCAGACCGCATGTTTTATTTTGTGCGATATTTTTGTTTTAAAACTTTAAATTACCACCAGATCACCAGTGAATATAATATATTAACCTCTGAATTGTAAATATAACAAATTAACTGAAAAATAACACATTAAATTATTTAACGTATAATGTGTTCTCTTTAGTATGTCTTGGTTTTATAAATAGCAATATTTTTGACGCATAAGGAACATTTTCTCAGCCAACTGTGAATGAATTTTAATGAAATTTTTGCACAGCCTTTCATACCATAATTTCAATGTATTGATTTAATATTACAGTAAAATAATGAGTTTAAATATTTATTTTCCACATCAATAAACAAAAAGTTATGATTTTCAAAAGTGGTAATTTAAAAAAAAAAATTTATCTTCCTAACAATATATCAAGATGCTACTAATTCAGTGGGTGTAGAATAGCCTGAAAAGTAACCACAAGAAAATTGGATAGGATAACTCTAACAGTTTTTGAGAAAATGTTCTTTACATTAACATTACGGAAATTGGCATTCCGGGTCCCATTAAGACACGTTTTTCTTCAAATATGCATGTTAGGGAAAAAATTTTAATTAAATAAACGTTCAGGAAATTAAGAAACCTACAACTTTCATTTTATAGCATTTTTCTTTACAGAGCCTAGTTTAAAGTCAATTAGTGATTTTTTAAGTCCTACAGAGATTGATTTTCATTTAGCGTCATTCACTCACGATTCAAATTAGGTTATGTTTAAAATTTTGTTCATTATTTACCATATCAAGACAAAGACGTGTGAATGTTTCACAACAGTTTTTTCATATTTTATGATATTATATTAGTTTGTAACAGTAGAGAACTGAAATTTTGGATGACATTATTGATACAAGAATTTTCAACATCACAAAAAACATATAGTATGTACGTATTATGAAATCACAATTTTAATTTTAGCATTACAAGATAAAAAAAATGAAAATTTAAACAATTTTATTGTATTATACGAAAAATAAATTTATCAGAGTTATTGTTTTATTTTATCTGAAATATGATTTAGACCCTATATTTAAAGATAACAAAGAAGAAAAAACAAAAAGACTTCTAATTATATCATTACAACGTCAACAACTATCATTTTATGTTGCAAAACTACAAAAAACGATTATTAAATTTTTTTATTATTACTATTATTAGAGAATGTTTGTTAGTTACACTATTAGAATATTTCAACAAAGATGAAAGAATTCAATTGAAATACAATAATATTTATTCTTTTTCTATCATTTTATCTTTGTTGTCATCACAAAAATTGAAAAGAAATAAATATAATTTAAAAAGAAAGATATGTTAAGGGATTTTAAAGAGAATATTTTAGTGGATAGACAATAGATTTAACTATTAAATAGTAGTTTATAATAGTGTAGGTATTTTGTAGATAAAATATAAGTAGATAAATTTAGGAAGGAAGGAAAAATTAACTTTATCAGAACTAAACATCTGAAATATTATTAGCGGTAATTTACAAAAAGAAGAGTTGGTATTATTGTATTACATTTTATAAAGAATCCTTTAATACATCTTTAAACTCCGTCATGAATGAAACGGGTCAGGGATTATCTTGCAGGGTCTTTTAATACTAATGTACATTAGTATAGGTTATGTAGTTTTCTTATACATAAGAAAAAAAATGGCGGGAGATTTCCCGCCTTTTTCTTACTCTAAAACCTAACCTAAGTAAATCTATCGGAGTTAACAAACTCTTTTTACCCCTTCTCTAACTTTATAAATTTTATCTCTATAAAAATATGCTCTTGAGGCTCTAATAGTATTAATTATTAAGCTTTAATAATGTATTATTTTAAATAAGGATAAAGAAAATAACAACGGCCTTTTTGATCATACAAGTTAACATGCTAGATTAATTTACAAGTTCTTTTGTATTGTTATTACTATTATATTATACACAAAGCAAATACATTATAATACAAGCAAACAGTATTTAAAATATAATAAATATTAAAAAGATAAAATTCACATCCATGGCCACTTTAAAACGATAATTACAACTAACTTATGATAATTATCTAACGTTAAATAATTATTATTGTTATTATAACCTTTGATGTTATTATTGTTGTTAATTTTTGTTCTGCTTCTTTTATCTTCTTTTTTTGTACGATTCTTAATTTGAAATTAGTATTTCTTATTTTTAACATAATTTTTAAAGGAAATTCAATTTTTGTTTCCTTTTATATGTAAAATTTTATTTTACTATTGTTTATTAGTTTTATTATTTGATTACGTGTATAAGAGGAATACTAGTATATAAAAATATTCTTCTGATCTATACGATTCAATAAGAAATGAAAATAATTCTGTCGCTGTTACGAACGTTAGTCAATTTTTTTGTTTTATTTAAAGTTGAAGGTTCCGTGGTTCAAATACTAGTAAATGTAATTACTTTTAGACGGATTTGAATGCTAGATATTGGTTCATAAAAGATGAAATTAAACAGCATAGCGAAAAACATTTACAAAAAATAGAAGACCATCAGAATCCTTTAGCGATTAGCCTCCTCGACAACAGCGAAGATACTCACAGACTGAAACGCTTTAAACCATTGGACTTACCTCTACGATTTTGTTAGTCATTTAAATTGTTTTATCTTTTCTACTTCAACTCCTAATCATCAGCATCTCATAATTGGCGTCGTTTTCATCTCTACCATCGTCATTGTCATCTCCAACTTCAAAACTTTGTGTTTCGGGATGTTGATTCACGGTTCATCAAGTTTGATTTTGTATAGATATATTTTTTGTTTCTTCACAGTTTGGTCTTTTTCAAACACACTACTGAGTGTCGTTTGTGTTTTAATTCTAAGGACATTACTTCGATTTTCTCATATTTGCTTAAAGTTATTGTATTTATAAACTGATTGCAAAAGAAATACTATACTGTTAAAAAAAAAAAGATATTGGTTACCGGTGTACTTTGATGGTTGGGGTTCAATTGACCATACTCTCTCAGGAATGGTCGGGCTGAGTCTGTACAAAACTACACGTTAAACATATCATCTCATTGAGTCATGGGGTTGCTTATTGTTCTTAAATTGAACATATTGCAACGTACACATATTAGGGTAGAAAAACCCATAAAGTCGGATCAACATCTGGGTTATTACGGGATTAAAAAAAGAAAAAATTAAAGTAGGTACCCATCGGGTTGGTCTGAAGGTAAAGTCACCGCCGCAAGTCAGCTGTATAACTTTAATTTCTTTAGAAAAAATTTCCACCAGCTATGAGACGCTTTGTCTCATGAAAACGATTTTTAGTTCATTTGTTTTATAGTATTCTATACAAATTATGACCATTTTTCCTAGTTGTCATTGCACAATTGAAAAACTTTATTATCGGATAAAAATTATTTAACTTACTGTGTTTCTATAAAATAAATTTAAATACAACAGTATAGCAACGTAACGATATTTGATATAGTTAAGAGTTAAACATGAAAATGTTTATAAAACGTGGCCTTCCGAAACCACATCCTTGAATTCTGATATCTTTATCAAACTACATCCAATGTTTTATGACAATAGAAACGGTCTTGTGTACACAACACTCTTCTCCACCGAGAGGAATCAATTTACAAGATGATTTTTTTTATCTTTTGGGACCGCATTGGATTACTTGAGTCAATTTCTGGGCACTCTCTTTTGGTTCTTTTCTTTGATTTTTGCCAGTATTCTTTCATTCTGGCAGATCTTCTTTGCCTTTCTGCTTCCGAAAAGATCACTTTCCTGCTTCTTCTTTACCAACTTTTCCTTGGAATCTAATATTTTTATCTTTTAATAGTTTCACCTGTTCGGTTTTATTTTCTAGGTCTTCGAAGGTGATGTCAAATTCTTCCATATCTTTCTTGATTTCTCTTGACCATATTACTTCTATTTTTTCTGGTAGAGTTTTCTGATGATTTGGTTTGTTATTCTATCTATGGGTGTTCTGATTATATATCCAAAGAAGGATATTCTCGTTTTCCTCATCGTCTCTATTACCGATTCGGTCTCCTGGTAGACCTGTTCATTTGGTAGTAATCTCCATTCTACATCTACTTGGTGTCTCTTTCCGATGCAGGTTCTAAGGATCCTCCTTTCAAGTTTTTGGATTTTTATCTATTCTACTTTCTGGTTAAATTTGAATAGATTTTTGCACCCATAGGTTCCTTAAGAGACTTTCCAAGATAATTTATTATAATTTGTAATAATTTCTTATTGAGCCAATATTCAGCTCTAAAATAATAAAAGTATTCTGCATTAAGGCAGCATTTTAAATCCAAAATTGCTAATATTTTTACCGTAAATACATTTGCCACACATACAAAGCATTGAATTATTGTCATCTCTTGCGTGGTCTCCCAACATCTCTCCTTCCCTCCGGTCTGTATTGCAAAATATTAAGAGGGATCCTTCCCTCAGACATTCTCTCTACATGCTCCCTCCATCGATTTCAATATTCTGCAATCTTCACATTCAGGTTGTAAACATCTAATGCCGCTTATGTTCTCATTTCTTACTTGGTCCCTACGACTGCAACCCTTTGTTCTGTGCAGGAATCGCATCTCTGCCGCCTGTAATCTACTCTATTGTGGTCTGGTACTAATCCACGACTCACTTCCATCGAGTAGCACTGCGGTCAGCCATCACCTTGCAAAATTTTATCAGTTTCTTTCCTGGTTTTTCTACCGAGGGTCCTGCAAATATTGCCGCACACTGCTTGGTATTTGCCAACTATATCTAAATTTTGATCAAAGCTGAAATCTTGATCAAAGACTTTTCACAAAAAAACAATCTACTGAATCTACTGAGAAAAGATCTACGAAATAATATTATAGTAATTTCACCATCTAGAAATTGTTTTATTTTAAAATAATATTAAAACCACATTTATATTATTCTTCGTAAAAACACTCTTCGGTTAAGTATGATATTTATTTTCCTTGGATAGACTATTTATTTTCTTTTGAGATGTATTGATTTGTTTACTGGTTTAATCTCATCCTCTGTGGTTTATACAGTATTTATTCCTGATAGATCAAGAAGTGAACAATCAAAAATACAAACCTAATGAAAAAATAACTACAGCAGATTATTATCTTCAATCTTCAAGCCGCAATTTCATTGCGGCTTCTGTCATTAACGGATATTTGATTGTGTTGAATGCATCCATGCGGTTCCTTGACGGAACTGATTTCCTTGGATATTTCAGGTTTTTAGGTAGTCTATATGTTTTTAGGTCTAAAGAAACGCACTGATGTTCTAATCTTTCTTATTCTAGTACCATGTGCACCCTTGATAACCTTACCTTTGACTTTAAGGGCTTTTTGAATTTGTTTCTTAAGAACTTTTCCGCCCTTTTGTGATTTAGGAGCCACATCTCGCTTTGGTTTTTCAACTTTCTTAACTGTCTTAGTTGCAGCACCCTTTTTTGGATGTTGTTTTCCTACTCCTTTAACTGCAGCTTTCAATGGACTCTTGCCAGCGCTGGTTTTGCAGCTCCCTTAGCAGCTTTGGATGGCTGAGCGTTCTTGGCAGCTGATTCCGCAGCAGCAGGTTTGGTAGCTGCTGCACCCTTGGTGGCAGGTGCTTTCGCTGGTTTGGTTGCTGAAGCGGCTTATCATATGCTTATTATCATACGTTGGTGTATCTAATGTACAATCAGCGAATTTTTTATGCATTAAATTTCTTATTTTACTGTTTCTAGATGATAAACAGATTACTATTGGGTATACTGTTGTTTCACATTCAAAAATCCCAGATTTGGGTTCTTAGATTAAATAATCCAGAAAAATGAAGTTTTGACTTCAGATGTTCAGCAGAGTTGTGAATAGATCCATGAAGTACTTATCAGCGTATTTGACTACTAAACAACCGGTTCCAAGTTCGATTTCCAGCCACGGTTTAGAAACTATCACACTTTTAAACCAACCGTTCCATACATTACGGGATGCGAGAACCAATGGGTTCTATTTTCAGTTCTTACATTTTCATTAAACTTATATGTATTCATATAATTTTAATTTGTTATTATTTTCACCATAGTTTAGATAATATCTTGCAGGAAATTTAGTTCTATTTGCAGATGTTGGCATCACTTAAGATCTAGGTGGTTCTATCTGCAGTTAGCAGGCATTTTGTCTGGCATTCGCTATGCAAAAAAACTATATTTTATGGAGCGTTAGGTGTGTTCCGTAGAATAGAAATTCATTAATTCTTCCGCAATGTTGACTTTTTTATCTGAAAACAGCAGCGTTGAAAGTACCACAATAAAATATCCTACACCAGAACATTCTTACATACAAAAAGTGGATAATATAGCCTACACTCAAACGTTGAAAAAAAACACTAAAATTTGGGCACCAGTATCTTTGACTACATTTATTTGTGGAGGAAATAGAAAAATTCCATAGAAGCTTATTGAAATGAAATATTCATTTTTTTATTATTTCCAAACTCAGTCAAAACTGCCTAGCTACGAAGACTGCTCGTATATTATCCAAGTTTTCCAGCTGAAATTTTCAACCAATGACCTTCCATCCTAAAGATTGAAACCAGTCATAGCTTTTCTGCTTGGGAAATAGCAAATTCATTCAAAGAAGTTGAGAAGAAAAAGGTACAACGAAAAGAAAAAGTGAGGTGTGTGAAGAAACCCAAGAAGCTGAGTCCTAAAATCAGTGCTGGTTTAGAGTAAAAGTAGTTACAGAAAAGCAGAAACTATCTAAAGAAAATGTAAAATACTTAAATTCAATGGAGAACGAATGTCTACGGTTAATGTGGAATATTTGAACATTTTTCAAAATAAAACTCACATTTCTAATCATAAAGACAAGTATAAATGCCAGGCATTTATACCTTGTTTCCAAAAAAGAATTTCTGCCTAAAAAATGCTTTAAATTTAAAAAATTATCTCAAGAAAAATGTTAAAAAGTGCAGATGGAACCCTGTGTTTCTCAGGTCCCGACTAGTCGCTAATTACCAAGGGATGTTGAAGCGACATAAAATAAGTTAAAAAAAATCAAATACAGAAAATAATTTTTAGAATATAAAAAAAGATTTTATCAAACAAATATACACGCACATAAACAAGAATATCACCAACTATATTTTATATTGTTCCGTACATTAAACTAATGTGGCGATTACAGTCGAGCCAACGAACTCTTTCACGGTTATAGCGCACAATGTCTTCCTTTCTAAATCCTGTTAGTTGACCACGCCATTTCATTGTTATTGCAGGCTTGCATTATTTATGTTAATAGATGAACAAAACAAAGAGTTCAAAATAATTTATTGTACAAAGTTACAGGATAAGGTTTATTTCATTACACTATGTACAAAAACAGAATTTTTTTAACAGAAATAAATGAATACCTTCAGAAAAATGTCAGAATTAGGTTCATAATATTCTGATAGATTGGTACGCTTACTTGTTTTTCTGTCATCCCAGCATGGAGGTCGGCTTTTTTAATATAGTTACTTTTTAATTCGTTACATTAAATTATTTACCCGTAACACACAGGTGGATGTCAAATTATTTACACCCAATCTGTTCGTTGCAGGGCTAAAATAAATAGTTCTGTTTCTTATCACATGGTCAGCCAATTAAATGACTAAATCATTTATGAACAGAAGAGGTAGAGGTGTAAAAGATATTAATCAGAGTTATCTCCTCTGAAAGTAATGAATTTCATTACACAGCCAGACCCTGTGGTGAAAAAAGTGAAGATGTCATTTGCAGAGTGGAAAATATGTGCTTTTCAGAGGGCCCACCATGCTGATAAGCGTACTTTTCCACTCAGTGAGGAAGGCAAAAGTAAACCACCTCACTCCTCGTTTTACTTAATAAAACCTTTACAGGTTCAAACCAGCCTTTTGGCTGAAAACCTAAACAGCAACAATTAATTATTCTAAAAAATTTGCTGAATTAAAAAAGCAGCTGATTTTTGGGTACAAAGATTCCGTAGTTCAAATCCTAGAAAGGTAGTTACTTTTATTGTTATTCTTTAGGTTAATAGCCGAAAGGCTGGTTTGAACCTCCAGAGGTTTTACTAAGTAAAACGAGGAGTGAGGTGGTTTACCATGTCTTTCTCACTGAGTACAAAAGTAGCCTATGCTTATCAGCATGCCAGGCCCTCCGAAAAGCATCACTTTGGACCCTGCAAATGCTACCTTCACTTCATTCACCACAGGTTCTGGCTGTAGAATGAAATCCATTACTTTCAGAGAAGATAACTCTGATTAGTGTCTTTTACACCTCTACTTTTTCTGTTCTTAAATAGTTCAGTCATATAATTGGCTGTGATAAGAAACAGAACTATTTTTTGTAGCCCTAACTAGCAGATAGAGTGCAAGTAATTTATCATTCCACCTGCTTGTTATGGGCATTACTTTTATTATGGATTTGAATACCAGTTAGTGGTTACCGATGTACTTCGATGGTTGGGAATCAATTAACCACACTCTTTCTCAAGAATGGTCAGACTGAATCTGTAAAAGACTACACCTCATTTACATGTCTTAAATTTTTATTATTACGTCACATTTCAATGAACTTGTATCAAAATATCCGGAAAACATCAAAATCTATACAGGCGGTCCCAATTGATGGAAAGATGTGGTGTGCAGCCATCTTCCCGCATGAAACACTTCAATTCAAACTTCATGATGCCTGAACAAGCAACTTGTTTTTCGTTCTTCTTTGAAATATACTCAATGTACCGTAAGTTAAAAAACAACTCCTGTGACTTTTAAGTATGCCTTCCTGACAGATTCTTTGTGTGTGTTTCCTCTTCTTCGTCTTCACTTCGTTGATTACGCGGCACGGTCTATTCCTGAAACCATCTCCTTCTCGGGCGTCCAGCAGTCCTCTAACCTGTGGGTTTGTACTCATGGACTAAACGGAGAAAACAGTTTTGCCTCATCCGATCCAAACAGCTGTAATATGTCCTCTTATGAATTTTCATTATCTCATTTAGGTCAAGAATGCCTACCTTGTCCCGATTCGTCATCCCCATCGCTCCCCTTTCGAAAGTGCCACACCTCGCTTCCACATAGGTATCGTCATAGTCTTATTAAACTTTAAGTGTGTGTCTTTTTTAGTCTAACGCTTCAAAGTTTTATGTATCGTTCCGAAAATATTCTTAATTTTATTCATTGTATTCGACACGTCCTGCTTGTTTCCGAAAGACACGTCACAACCCAAATTTTTAAAATTGGACATCTGCTCCAAAATTATTCCATTAAATTATATATTTGACTCTACCGGGAATTTTCACAGAAACCCCGTAACTTAAGAGAAGATATCAAGTTAAAATCTTTGCTTATTTTGTTTAGTATAAATCGCTTAAAACATGGGTTTTTGGGTTCATGGGGCCTGAAAACGTGTGTATCCAGTAAAAACTCGATTTTGAGAAACCGACATGAAAACGATACTTTTTTCCCTATATATTCATATAGGGCAAGAAAAAGAGAATAATCAATAGTTATATCAAATTGAAAAGAAGTAGCCAACACTTCCAGTATCTAATGATAGAATCTTTCTCTCATTCTTTTCCAGGAAAATATTTAACGTTGTTTCAATAATATCTCTCTTATTATTGTTATCTGATCAATAATGTATCATCTCATGTTATGTTAGAAAATAATAGACCATTTACAGTCTTTCTATAAAACTATTTTAATGTTTATATTTATGTTTTACTGTCAACTTTATTTACAAAGTTGGCAAAGTATCCTTTTTCTCCTAATAAGGTTATACACTAACCCCTACCTTAAATTATACCTTTAGTCCACGTTCAGTAACATGCATGCCTTCCCCTCACCAAAATAATAGACCTCCCACAAAACTGAAAAAAGGCCACTGAAAAATAAAATAAAATAAAAGAGCCGCTCTTAAACCCACTTGTCCCTTAATTTAAATTTTCCACAAATAACTTCTAAAAATAAATTACCTCCTTTCAAGTCCCAGTCCCACGAACCAGAATCCTATTTCCTATTTAAACTATAAAATTCCCCCTAAATTTCTTGAGGTTGCAATTATTCTGTTATATTGTTCCCCGAGCGACCAGGTGTTCCTTAACACGATGTCGCCATCATAGGGCTTCTTAGCCCTCTCAACCAGGATTCAGGATTCAGGATTCAATAAGGTTAATCCATTCTACAGTAACAAATAAAATTTTTGTGTGGATTAAACATCCTGATTTTCTTTAAGTACTTTAATAGATGGCATTTAATTCAATTACACATTTTAAATAGTTCATTAGATTAGCGAGAACATGGTAAAGGAATATTTTAATGATACAATTATTTTACTGAATAACATAATATTGTGATTTTCTATCTAAATTTACACGCTCGTTATTATTTTTCTTATCTTGTGAAATGACACATCTAAGACCTTTCACACAGAATAATTGCTCATTTTTTTCTCTTATTTATTTCATTATGAATATTAACCCTTTCAGTGCCGAAACAATATTTAAAAGTTTGAAGTATAGTGCCATTTAATTTGCAAACGGGTGTACAAAAAGTGCCAACGATACAGAAAAAGAAAATTTCCTGATAAAAATTAATTTTGATTGTGTTCATAAAAAAAGAAATCGTTCTAACACTAAAAATATTCAAAATAGTTTTTTTTTTAGTTTATTTAAATTCATATTGATAGCTTGGTCATTAGCAACTATTGAGGGTTTTGGTACCTTAATGGTGGTTTTAACGTGTTTAAATTGCCAGACCCTAGCCGGGAATCGAATCCGGGACCTTTCACTTTGTAGGCTAGCGCGCTAGTCACTACGCCACGGAGGCGGTTTCAAAATACATTATTCTATTAATTTTTTTTTATTTATTTATTTAACGTCGCATCAACTGCAACGGTCATTAGCGACGACGTTGGTGCCTAACTTTGTACAATGGAGGATGAAATGATTTTTTGTAACGTATGAAAATATGCTGTGCCTGAGTGGGATTCGAATCCAGGATCACATGATGAGAGACGAGCACATTACCAACTACGCCAAAGCGGCCGGTATCAATTTTTGTTTAAAAGTTTTTTTGGAAATTTCCGGTTTTCCTGACATTGGCACTTTATGCATAACTTACGAATGTCGGTAAACCGGATGTTATCACTACGTAAAAAAACGACGTCCTGTTTTCCGGACGTTTGTACTGAAAGGGTTAATATATTAACATTTTTCTCTAGTTTTTTCTTATTTACCTTCGCCCTTTACACCTCCCCATCCTCCTAGCTTTCCACCTCTTCCCTCTTCTTCTTCTTTTTTTAAACGAGTTTGTTTTGTAGTGAATGCCGTCTCTCGCATCTTAACAGTCACCTTACATTTAATTTGCTGACAATGTAATAAGAAAACGAAATATATTTTCTTGCCCAAGAACTTACAGATCGAGTGTAAATAATTTAATACTCTACCTCCTTGTTATGGTTATTTCCTGAAAAGGTTTATCTGTATTTAAAAAAATTATTTTATAAGACATTTTTGAGAATATTTTAAGGCTTTTTAAAAAAAATTCGTTTATAAGAAGTGAATAATCAGGAACTAACAACTGAATTTAAAATTTAATAATAAAACTACTTGACATAAGTTTTTAAGACAGGAAATTCGTTACAAAAATACATTATTTCTATACAATCCTTCACGGTTATATTTTTAATTTAAATTTATTAAGGAATTACATACCCTTTAAAATGTTTTGTTTATAAAATAACAATTTTGTATTGTTATTTTGATTGTAATAAAACAACAACAATAATTTGAACAACCGATTCATGTTTGTTACAATAATAAAGGAAATTAAAAATTTGAAGTGTTGAACAAAAGGAACTTGGTTATTGTTCATTTGTTTAGTACCGAGTGCATAAAAAGTTATGTTCCCGTAAATTAATTTGAGTATGATCATATACTAATTTTTACTTTCTCTTGCCTATATGAATATATAGGAAGGAAAGTATTGTTTTCATGTCAATTTTTCGAAATCGAGTTTTCACCGGATCTACACGTTTTCAGACCCCCTGAACCAAAAAAAAATGTTTTTAGCGATTGGTCTGTGTGTGTGTCTGTGTGTATGTGTGAACAGAATATCTCAAGAACGAAACATCGTACGAACTTGAAACTTGAAACTTAAGTTACATACTACTACCGAACCCGACATGAACATTTTCATCAAAATCGGTCAACCGGAAGCAGTAGTTTATTCGTGTAATTTTTCACTTTTTTTGATTTTCTCAAAAACTGGCCCTACGATTTTTTTTAAAATCGCTTGGTTTACTAAATTTTTTATGCTCTACAAGATAGGGTAGGTGTCATGTTTGCTGGAATTCTTGGTGAGGCTGTTTTCACGTAAAACAATTGTTTTTTTTTTAGATTACGGCTTTAATATGAAGTTTGGCGCAAAAGCGTATAATTCAAGTTGAAGAGAATTTAAAATCCTACAACTTTTATTTCAAAAATTTCTTTGTATAACGCTTAGTTTAGCGGTAATTAGCGATTTTCTGTTTTTTTCTCACGAAAACGTATAAAAAAATCGATTTTTTTTAAAGATTTCGGCCTTAGTATGCATTTTACGACAAAAGAGTATAAAATCAAATTTATAGGAAATTATAAGATCTACAACTTTTATTTTAAGCATTTTTCTCTACAGAGCCTATTTTAGCGTGAAGGAGTGATTTTCCGTATTTATAAGCCAAACAGGTTGATTTTCATTTTGCGTCTTTCATATATGATTAAAATTAGGTTATGTTTATTGAGGTTAGTATTTTGTTTATTTCTAATGTTTTATTACTAATGTTAGGTTAATTGTTAATTATTTGCATTGGCAAGAGAAAGTTTTGTAAGTGTTTCACACCAGATTTTTTTAATCAGATTTAATAAGCTCTGTAAAAAAGTTTCCAAAAATTTTACCTTAATTTTTAAAATGATAAAAACTCTAGTTACACCATTTTGCTGTAGTCACAGTATGGTGGATTTTTAAAAAGATTTCCTTGTTGTAAATTTCTTTGTAATTTCCCATAAATGTTCATCAATCGTGATCCAATTAAGCTATGTCCTTGTCCACCTTTGATGCTGAATATTACTCATATCCCCAAGCCAAAGTGGTACGATATCTTGGCTTATGGCTTGACAGGCGACAAACGTGGAAGCATCATCTGCGTACAAAACGTTTAAACTTAACCGCCGCAAGAAGCTACTCTTTTGCTTAATTAACCCTCGATTGAAATTGAACCTCCGTTCCAAATAATTAACAATATAACCTAACATCAGTAATAAAACATCATAAATAAACAAAAAACATTAACCGTAATAATCTTAACCTAATTTTTAATCATGAGTGAAAGACGCAAAATTAAAGTCAACTTCAGTTAGGCTTAAAAATACGGAAAATCACTCTTTCACGCTAAACTAAGCTCTTTAGAGAAAAATTCTCAAAATTAAGGTTGTAGATCTTTTAATTTTCTATAAATCTGATATTCACTTTGTCGTAAAATGCATACTAAGGCCGAAATCTTAAAAAATGGATTACACGTTTTCATGAGAAAAAAAATCGCTAATTACCACTAAACTAAGCGTTTTACAAAAAAATGTTTCAATTAAAAGTTATAGTATTCTTAATTCTCTATAATTTTTATTATATACATTTTTGCGCTAAAATGCATATTAATTATGCAATCTTAAAAAAATAGTTTTTTTACGTGAATAAAGCCTTTCCAAGAATTTCAGCAGACATGACGCCTACCCTATCTTGCAAAGCATAAAACTTTAGTAAACGAGGCGATTTTTAAAAAATCGTAAGACCCGTTTTTGAGAAAATCGCAAAAAAGTGAAAAATTACACGAATAAACTACTACTTCCGGTTGACCGATTTTGATGTAAATGTTCGTGTCGGTTTCAGTAGTGGTGTCTAACGTAAGTTTCAAGTTCGTACGGTGTTCGGTTCTTGAGATATTCTGTTCAAATGAGTACAAAAAATATGATCAAAAATGAGTACATGAATGAGTATTATAAAAGTATATCATAGCTTGGATATGAACACAGTTCAATAGTAGAACTCCGATGGGATGTTAAAAATAATTACAGACTGTTAATTAAAATGTGAAAAACAGGATGTTAATTATTACATTAGGAATCCTTAGATTTTCTTGATAATTAGATTTATAAGATGTATATTTTTTGGCAATTCTATATTATTTATTGTTTAGGTTTTTCCGTACTAAACATATCATCTTTAATTAAAAGTGGGAGGAACTGTAAATGTAGGTATATAACTAATAGGTAAATGCTGTTACTGAATCTTAAAAACTGACTCCCTTTGGTTCATAATTAATGACGTAATTCACTATGACGTACATGTATAAACACTATTATAGAAAGAAATCTGGTGTGAAACACTCACACAACTTTCTCTTGCCAATGCAAATAATTAACGATAAACATAAAGTTAGTAATAAAACATTAAAAATAAACAAAAAACTAACCTCAATAAACATAACCTAATTTTAATCATGATTGAAAGACGCAAAATGAAAATCAACCTCAATTTGGCTTAAAAATATGGAAAATCACTCTTTCACGCTAAACTAGGCTCTGTAGAGAAAAATGCCTAATAGAAAGTTGTAGATCTGTTAATTTTCTATAAATTTGATTATATAATATTTGTCATAAAATGCATACGAAGGCCGAAGTCTTAAAAAAATCGATTTTTCACAGGTTTTCGTGAGAAAAAACAGACAATCGTTAATTACCGCTAAACTAAGCATTACACAAAAAAATGTTTGAAATAAAAGTTGTGGATTTTAAATACTCTAAATTTTTTATTATATAAATTTTTGCGCTAAAATGCATATTAAAGCCGTAATCTTAAAAAACAATTATTTACGTGAAAACAGCCTCACCAAGAATTTCAGCAAACATGGCGCCTACACTATCTTGTTGAGCATAAAAATTTAGTAAACGAGGCGATTTTTAAAAAAATCGTAGGACCAGTTTTTGAGAAAATCGCAAAACAGTGAAAAATTACACGAATAAACAAACTACTACTTCCGATTGACCGATTTTGATGAAAATGTTCTTGTCGGGTCCGGTAGTGGTGTCTAACTTATGTTTCAAGTTTCAAGTCCATACGATGTTCCGTTCTTGAGATTTTTGTTCACACACACACACACACACACACACACACACACAGACCAATCGCTAAAAACATGTTTTTTGGGTTCAGTGGGTCTGAAAACGTGTAGATCCGGTGAAAACTCGATTTCAAAAAGTCGACATGAAAACAATACTTTCCTTCCTATATATTCATATAGGCAAGAGAAAGTAAAAAAGAGATTAGGTATTGATTGACGAAATCACCCAGTGGCAAAACCTTATCGCTGTTTTATATAAGATTGGGTTCAATGTTGAATCTGTAGTCCGGAGGTAAAGGGCACTATGTCACAAAAAGTGAATTTTACAGAAGAAGCAAAGAAAGTTATGTTTCATTGTTTTTCTTCTCCTTTTTCTACGTTGTCTATTTTGAAACTTCATTATGTTGATTATTATGATAAATTTATGCCCTTTTAACATAGATGTCTCACATTTTCAATTTTTCTAACCGTTTAAAAGAAAATAGACATAATGCCTTTTTCCTCGATTTTTTAAAATTATTAGGCCTAACCATTAGTTTTGTTTGTATTACGTAAAAGCACTACGTCCAATTTTCCGACAAAATTAGTCGAAACAAAGGTTTTAAACAGACATTTTAGAATTTTTAGATTTTTTCAAATGTAAGGAGTAATAATAATATTAACAATACAACTTGCATATTAAAATATTTATAACTGAATTACTGAATAAAGGTCATACCATAGGGTACCATTAATGATACTTCATGTTTTTCATTTAGATTAAAACGTAAATTGCATGTACTTTATTTTTGTTAGTAAAATACATTATGTAATATAACATAACATATAGATAATGTTGAACGCTGTAAAAAATTTATCAGAAATAAAATATTGAGTGCATAATCAATATTTTTTATCAAACATTATTTTTATTCAGTATACTGTTATAACGGGTATTTTATTAAGGACGCAACCCTGATTACAAGAAGATAGAAGTAATAAATTGGTAAATTTTCTGTCCCTCAATCGATATGTTGGCAACAGTGTACTCAGGGCCAACTATCTAAGACAGTTAAAATGTTCCAGTCAAGCATTAGTGTGGTGACAGCAGTCGCTTCGTTATATTGTGTCAGCAATGGATTTTTTCAAGGAAGAACGCGTGTTTATTGTACGGACTTACATAGTGAGTAAATCTTACAAATGTGTGCAAGATAAGTTTCAGTTGAAATTTCCCCGTTCTGCCGTTCCGAATAAATCGTCAATATTGCGTTTGATAATAAATTCCGTAGAACTGGGAGTGCAGCCTACTCGATGAAAACCCACCTCGCCAGCCAACAAAGTTAACTGCGGAAGTTCTCGAAGATTTGAAAAATCGTTTGACTTAATTACCTAACAAATCTCTTAGAAGATTATCATCGCAATAAACGCAATATTTTGTTTTCTAAAATATTGCTATATATTTTATTTTTATATAATTGGTAATATCTCCGTTATTATGCATAAAAACGAGAAACTTTACATAATTAAACTTATTTGTCTTTAAACGTTTCGTAATTTCGATTATATAGTTTTTTGATTGATTGACTTTTATCGGAGATATTCGCAGTTTTTTGTTTACCGCTCCCTCTGAACTCCGCCATCCCTTTGTGATATTAAAAAAATGTATAGCCTATTTTCATTTCGATAATCTCCAGAACCTAAATACTGAAATTCATTGAATTTGGTTCAGCGGTTCTTGCGTGATGCCGTAACATACAAACATACAAACAAACAGACAAAAATTCAGCTGAACTTTTTTTCAGTGATTACTTAGTAGATTTGGCGTAGAAACAAAATTTAGGGCATTTTGAAAAATTGTACAGACAAAATCACAGTTGTTTTTTTTTTTTTTTATTGAGTGATGATGCCTACATAAGCCTTGGGCTTGTGCGTAGGTAATGATATGTGGTGATTTACAAATGAAAAAATGCCAGACATGACCGGGAATTGAACCCGGGACCCCGGCATAGTAGCCAGCTGCGCTGACCACTACACCACGGGCCGGATAATATATTATCTATATATTATTTATATAGATAATTTTAGCCGTTGTTGTTTAGGTCATCAGCCAAAAGGCTGGTTTGAACCTGTAGAGGTTTTACTAAGTAAAACGAGGAGTGAGGTGGTTTACCGTTGCCTTCCTCACTGAGTGGAAAAGTACGCTTATCAGCATGCCGGGCCCTCTGAAAAACACATATTTTCCATTCTGCAAACGACACCTTCACTTCATTCACCACAGGGTCTGGCTGTATAATGAAATTCATTACTTTCAGAGGAGATAACTCTGATTAGTGTCTTTTGCACCTCTACCTCTTCTGTTCTTAAATGATTCAGTCATTTAATTGGCTGACCATGTGATAAGAAACAGAACTATTTATTTTAGCCCTGCAACGAACAGATTGAGTGTAAATAATTTGACACTCCACCTGTCCGTCATGGGCACAATTTTAGCCGATGAACTGAAATTATAAAAAAATAAAAAACAATTAAAATTATGAACCAACCTATACTATAATTCGTACATTAAAGGTACGTATGTATGTTATTTAACTAAGTTATTAGGTATATTTATGTTATATCTTCACATGCCATCTTTCCAGTTAGTTGATTAAGACCTTTGAAATTTTTCAATTCTAACTAAGTCTACTATTCTGTGCTTGTGTGTATGTATGTATTACTGTTATTACTACTACACGGAATTATGTTAATGTTAAAGAAGAATCATGGAAGTGGGGTTACGTTAGAGGTTATTCTTACTCTAGTCAATGGTGATTTTTATTATCTTAAAAACTATTGTTTCATTATGAGAAATAATAATAATAATAAAATAATAATTATTAAAACATTTCCAACGTAAATAAATTTGTTGAATTATTTTAACTTGCATATATTCTCTTTTTCTTTTCAATGTATCTATTCATCTTTTTCTTATTTACTAATCTGTTTTCATGTTACTTTATCGGAAGAAGGGGAAATGTTTCCTCTATTCTACATCCGATTCTTCTTTTCCTTTTTTTCTTCTTCCTTCATTATTTTTAAGGTAGGGGAAGAAAAATTGTATCCCCCAACTTCAAATATTTTTTAGTCCTTGGTTATAAAATCTTTTTACCTTATTATATTTTCTGTCATTATTATTGTGGGGTTCGATCAATGTGTTTGTGTAGTAGAATTTTTTATATTAATTTGTTTTATTGTTTTTTATGTTGTGTATTTTTTTATAAGAATATTGTTTAATGTAATTTAATTGAGATGGTTTTATATAAATTTATTTTGGTGGTAAGTTCTTTTATTTTAATTATTTGTTTTTAATTATTATAATGAATCGGCCATTTCAGAAAGCCCTTAACTCAAAAAACTAACTTTCGGAAAATTTAAAAACTAGTGCTACGTTTCAATAAAATACAATATTAAAAATATAATTTTGTTCTGAGGACTGTCCCTTTTAAAAAAAAGTACACTTTTGTCTTTTAAAAAATTAGCCATTTGTTATATTGAAAATTTAGATTAAAGGTGTTTTTAAAATAAATTGGTGTAAAATGGTAAATTACGTTGTTTTCTGTAAAATACATTGTTAGACAAGAATAAATTTTAGTGTACAATAATTAGTATTAATTAATTTATTATTTCACTAATTTACATTAGTGACTGAAATAGCTTTTTTCAATAATACAAATTGAAATTCGTAACAAACTATTGAAAATCAATTCTATTTCCCTATAATTCAAATTCTTTGGGACAACCGGATATGATTTTGGTCTGAAACGCATATTAACAGTTTGCACGTCACCTGCATACAACTGTTACGTGTTCAGCAGCGAAAGTGTTAAGGCTGCCATCTTAACAAAATCTGGTGTGAAACATTCACACGATTTTCTCTTCCCAATGCTAATAATGAACAAAATAATCTAACATTAGTAATAAAACATTAGAAATAAACAAAAAACTAACCTCAATAAACATAAACTAATTTTAACAATCAGTGAAAGACAAAATGAAAACCAACCTCAGTTTGGCTTAAAAATACGGTCTTTCACTCTAAACTAACCTCTGTAGAGAAAAATGCTCTTAATAAAGGTTGTAGATCTTTTAATTTCCTATAAATTTAATAATACTCTTTTATTATAAAATTTGTACTAAGGCCAAAATCTTAAAAAATCAAATTTTTTTACAGATTTTCATGAAAAAAAAAACAGAAAATCACAAATTATCGCTAAACTAAGCGTTATACAAAGAAATGTTTGGAATAACAGTTGTAAGTTATTAAATTCTCTACAACTTTTATTATTTACATTTTTGCGCTATAAAATGTATATTAAAGTTACAATCTAAAAAAAAGTTTTTACGTAAAAACAACGTCTGAAAGAATTCCAGCAGACATGGCGCCTACCCTATCTTTTAGAGCATAAAAATTCAGTAGGCTACATGAGGCAATTTTAAAATAAATCATAGGGCCCGTTTTTGAGAAAATCGGAAAAAAGTGAAAAATTACACGAATAAACTACTACTTTCGGTTGACCGAATTTAATGTTCGTGTCGGGTCCTTTAGTGGTATCTAACTTAAGTTTCAAGTTCGTATGAGGTTTCGTTCTTGAGATATTCTGTTTACAAACACACACACACACATACACACATACACACACACACACACACACACACACACACACACACACACACACACACACACACACACACACACACACAGACCAATCGCTATAAAACATGTTTTTTGGGTACAGGGGGTCTGAAAACGTGTAGATTTGGTGAAAACTCGATTTCAAAAAATCGACATGAAAACAATACTTTCCTTCCTATGTATATTCATATAGGCAAGAGAAAGTAAAACCATTTCTTACCACGGGACCACAGCCCTCCAACGAATTTTTGCTTGATATTATTAATATTCTTGTTTGAAAACCCTTTATTAATTATCCTTGACGCAAGAACAAGTAGCCATGAATCTTCATAACAAGATTACTTGTTTCAAAAAATAGTTATCTTCCACATAACTTGATTTTTATTCAAATTAGATGTTTATCATGTTATGTTACAATAAACATTAGGAGTACATAATTTTTGCAAATATTTATTACATAATTATACTGATTACTGCATTAATTTTATACCGTATAAGGTAAATGGATACTAATTCACCTGTAGGTTTAATAATAATTAACGTGTTTAAATTATTAATTACGAATTTGAAAAGTAATTTAATTATTTAATGTAAAGTTACTATAAATCATATTATAATTTACCGTTAATTTTATGTCATAAAATTTTATGGTAATTATATATACAATTTATATTCTACGTTTTTTTGCAATTTAACAATTTTTTTAAATTGTTTGTTCTGTAGGAATAAATAATTTTTATTTATGTTGTAAAAAATTCCAATATTGACATTGTTGTTTAGGTCAACAGCCGAAAGGCTGGTTTGAACCTGTAGAGGTTTTACTGAGTAAAACGAGGAGTGAGGTGGTTTACCATTGCCTTCCTCACTGAGTGGAAAAGTACGCTTAGCAGCATGCCGGGCCCTCTGAAAAGCACATATTTTCCACTCTGCAAATGACACCTTCACTTCATTCACCACAGGGTCTGGCTGTATAGTGAAATTTATTACTTACTTTCAGAGAAGATAACTCTGACTAGTGTCTTTTACACCTCTACCTCTTCTGTTCTTAAATGATTCAGTCATTTAATTGGCTGACCATGTGATAAGAAACAGAACTATTTATTTTAGCCCTGCAACAAACAGATTGAGTGTAAATAATTTGACACTCCACCTGTCTGTTATGGTCTGTTATTGACATTATAAAACGTATTCAGACAAAATTTTACGTAAAGCTCTTTGGATATCTTTGTATATACCATAAACAGATTGTTAACGACATAAAACGTAACGTAGTATGACAAGATTTTAACGATATAACAGAACAAATGAATACAGAGTAAACGGACAACCGATTCTTTTCGCGATACTTACTGGACAACAGAGACTAGACATAGTAAGTACCAGAATTGAGCACGGTTAACTTTATTTTTACAAAAATATGTATACATAGTCTAAGAGTATAATACTATATAATATGTATAATACTCGTATTATATTTTTATTTCAATTTTCAATCATTCCCAAAGTAATTTGTTTAAAAGGTATAAAAAATCGTTATCTGTAAAATTTATTTTTATAGTGCCCGCCATTCCGTTGTGTTTGAAGAATTCTATTTCAAAAACGACCGAACGGAAAACTTTTTTACGCCACAGCAATATAAAGCCTGTTTTCCCTGCGTTAACTCGTTTGACTTAATTGATTTTTAATTTGTCGGAAATACATCAATTAACGCATATAAAGTACCCAGTTCTTAGCCAGTTTTCTGTTAGTGTACTTTTTAAATGTCTATTACTTTATCCAGGCTTACATAAAATATCAGGATATAAGTATGTTAAATATCACAGATTTTTCTGCAATATGAATATTTAAAAAGTAAAATCTATTTTCCGTTTTAATGTGACAGCCATTTAAAAATAGTATTATTTTGGCTTCACGTGAACATTGGGAAATGATTTTTCGACTGAACTAACCATTTTTACAACAGAATTGTGCTCAAGTAAACCAGCCTCTTGCATTTTCTATAAATTACAAATAACAGAAATAAAATTGTGGTGTAAATAGAAATTTTGATTAAATTGGATGATGAGCAACTAGTTTTCACTGTGGACTTCTTTCGTGGCAACACTCCACCTACCTGATATGGGAAATTATTATTATTATAAGAACGGGCAAAGTTTACTCGAGCCTTTCCTGAATAAATAGATGGCATCTCTGTGTGTCTTTAGAATGAAGCCAATGTTAACATAAGCCTTTTCATCTTTTTTCTGCAATATTTCCTTGACTATATTTTTTGAAATTTCCATATGTTCCATATTTCGATTATATTCGAATACTTACTCATCCATCACTTTTTTATATTTTAGTATTTTTATTAAACAATTCCTCTAGAGAAAATGGGCCGATTTTATAAACCAGCTGGGCTATGGGAGGGATAGATGAGGGGTAATATCATTTTAATTTTTTTATTTGAACTATTTTCTTCAAATAACAGCTAAATAAAAATCTGGTAAAATATCCTTCTAAAAACAAACTTCATAAACGAAATTGATATATCTTTTCTATCAGACAAACTTGATCAAAAATTCGAATGGTTCTACTGGAGAAAGATTTCAGATTACAATTTCTAGCACCGAGACACAATAATATTTTGTTATAAATAGCCCACTAATTTTTTCTTTTACTTTTTTAATCGGTCTCTCGACTCGTTTGATGCAGTTCTCCAAGCTGTTCTATCTTGCGCAAGTCATTTAAGTTCTTAAAATTCCATGTTCCAACTCGAGGAATTTCAAAACCGTTTATCTTTTTGATGAGTTCTCCTCTCATAGTCCTCACCTGGAGATCCGAATGGAGGACTAGTTTACCTTCGGAATGTTTTACCAATGAGGACGCCATCATAATTTTTTTTCTTATTTTAAAGTTCTCGAATCTCTTGAAGACCTGCATTTACTAAGTAACCCTAACCAGAATTATAAATGAGCAAGTTTCACCGCGATAATTGTAATCAGACAGAAAAAGCTGTAGTTTACTGTTACTTTCAGCTTGCTCAAAGCCTCCGTCTGCCAGGGTAAAATGGACAGCCCTTCCAGTTCCGTTCACTATGAGATGGTCATCATGCTGATAAGCGGTCACACGGCTACTAACAGAATTTACTTAAAGGCTACTAGCATGAATTTATGGATAGGACACTAGCCTTCTATCACGGCCAGTTCCCTTAAGCCTTTTGTAAAAGGAATTAAGGGGTCTTTTTCCAGTTAATGACAGAAGCCCTTTATGACCCTTTTACTTTTTTGTTGTTGTTGTTTAGGTCAATAGCCGCAAGGCTGGTTTGAACCTCTAGAGGTTTTACTAAGTAAAACCGAGTAGTGAGGTGGTTTACTCTTGCCTTCCTCACTGAATTGAAAGAGTATGGTTATCAGCATGCCAGGTCCTCCGAAAAGCACCCACTTTCCACCCTGCAAATGATACCTTCACTTCATTCACCACAAGGTCTGGCTGTATAGTGAAATTCATTACTCCAAGAGGAAATAACTCTGACAAGTGTCTTTTACACCTCTACTCTACTTCTTCTGTTCTTAAATAGTTCAGTCATATACATAATTGACTGACTATGTAATAAGAAACAGAACTATTCTTTGTAGCCCTGGGACAAATAGATCCAGTGCAATTAATTTAACACTCCACTTGCCCCGTTATGGGCAACCTTTTACTTAATAATGTTATTTACAACTGTACATAAATACATAAAACTAGTAAATTTGAGGATTGATTTCTGCGATGGTGAGTGAAAACATGACGTAATGACTTAAGAGAACAGTACTCTGTTGTAAGACTCCCCCGTTTAATTGTAAAATATTTTATAAGATGCCTCTACTTCATCGTCAATGAAGCCTGCGCGGAGGATTACTGGGTAAATGTGTCATGTAAATATTTCCTATGAGTCGGTTTTCGTTTTCAAAAAGATTCTGTATAAGGGGGTAGTATACCACGAAAATGACTAAAAATAAATTTTTTTCCCAAAACATTTTTTGGCTTTTTTATTGTGTGGAATGTTCTGAATAAGAGGGTTATATTACTTTGTAAAATTGATTGATAGAAATGTTACAAATAAATATTTTGTTGCAAGTGTCAACTCGATTTTTTTTGCATAGAAGCAAAAATATCGTATTTTTCTACGTAAAATAACTCAAGACTGGTAGCAGATAAACTATTGCGGTTTTTTAATATTTGAAGCGCATTTCATTCTGTATTTCATTATAACACCACCGTGATTGCTCAACTGTATCGTTCTTGTTTTATGATCGCTCTATTTTGACATAATAGGTATGTTACTTACAAGAAATATCATTTAGTTTAATAGTGTTTTCCCGCAAATAAATTTTTTCATGTCATGTTGCACTAGAAACTGTGTAATTTGAGTTCTATTTCAGCTACAGTAATAAATTTGACATCAAAATACTCTGCTCTATTGACTGTAGTATGCTTTTAACCCTAAGTGTGGTAAAAAAAATTTTTTAAACATATTTTGCGCTAATAACATCTTTTAGGCTTCTAAATTGAAAAAAAAAAATATTTTTCTTCTTCATTCATATATCTCAAAAAGCATACTCTAGACAATAAATTTGCATGTCCTTAGCACATACCCGAAATTTCAAGTAAATTGGCTGAATAGAATTTTAAAAATTAATTTTTCAAAAAACCATTGTAATTGAAAACCCACCCCGTTCTTTAGGCCTAGGGGTAGTTTTTTTAACATGTGTTATAATGAAAAGAATGTGCTAATCTTAGGCTACAAAATTAAAAAGTAGTGAAGGTTCTAACTTGAAAGATATAGGCTACATTTTTATTTTTATGGTATACTCCCCCTTCGGTTTTCGTTTTCAGAAAGGTTCTGTATAAGAGGTTTGTAAGATCGATGATTGATGTTAACGTATGGTAGGCCTGTGTGTAAGTGTTATATAATTTTCGTTAAAATTAAATAACGTTTTTCTAAATTTGTTTTTCACAATTATAAAACATGATGAGTTTTCTTTTTGTACTACGTGTGTGGGTCTGATTACTATGATTTCTTTTATCTTATTTCAATCAATAATTTCATCTTGTGGTAGTTGTCGTGACAGGAGGCTAGGCTGTGTACACAAATGAATTAATTTGCGATTTATCGATATTTAACCTGATACATTTTAATGGCTTTGTATAATAATAATATTAACATGCAGGAATGTTAGTTGAATATTAATAGCTAAGTATAATACAGGTTGAGGAATTTACATTCTCATGAAATAATAGCAGAAAACAATAGGCACTAATGTATTATCCATAACAGAATTTTGGAAAATACCGATTTTTTTTAGTGCGGTTGTTTTTAAACAATTAATATTCTTTCCTGAGCCCAGGCTTTGCCTTGTTCAAGAAAGTAACTTCATTTAGCTAAGAAATTGTACATATTGTAATATTAATATAATGGAAATGAATAAATAGATATCATTATTAAAAACTACTTGTCCCCCTATGAGCTATCCTAGAATAAAAACTAGGGGGAGGGGGACAAGCCATAGTCGTTCAGGTTGAACTATTTTATTGGGCCCTTCAATAATACTTGTCGATTTTTACACCATTTCAGTGAGGTAAAAAACTGATTATTCGCCGTCGTCCTACCTAATTTTGTTTCGTATCATCACTTTATAGTCATTTAACTTTTTAGTTTCTCTTGCCTATATGAATATATAGGAAGGAAAGTATTGTTTTCATGTCGATTTTTCGAAATCGAGTTTTCACCGGATCTACACGTTTTCAGACCCCCTGAACCCAAAAAAAAACATGTTTTAGCGATTGGTCTGTGTGTCTGTGTGTGTGTCAACAGAATATCTCAAGAACTGAACATCGTACAAACTTGAAACTTGAAACTTAAGTTACATACCTTTACCGGACCCGACACCAACATTTTCATTAAAATCGGTCAACCGGAAGTACTAGTTTATTCGTGTAATTTTTCACTTTTTTGCAATTTTCTCAAAAATTGGCTCTACGATTTTTTTAAAAATCGCCTGGTTTACTAAATTTTTTATGCTCTACAAAATAGGGTTGGATTCGTGTTTGCTGAAATTCTTGGTGAGGCTGTTTTCACGCAAAGAAAATGATTTTTTTAAGATTGCGGCTTTAATATGCATTTTAGCATAAAAATTTGTATCATAAAAGTTGTAGACAAGTTAAAATCCTACAACTTTTATTTCAAACATTTTTTTATAACGCTTCGTTTAGCGGTAATTAGCGATTTTCTGTTTTTTTTCTCACAAAAACATTGAAAATCGATTTTTTTAAAGATTTCGGCCTTAATATGCGTTTTACGACAAAAATGTATAATCAAATTTATAGGAAATTAAAAGATCTACAACTTTTATTTAAAGCATATGTTTTTACAGAGCCTAGTTTATCGTGAAGGAGTGATTTTCCGTATTTTTAAGCCAAACTGAGGTTCATTTTCATTTTGCGTCTTTTACTCATGATTAAAATTAGGTTGTGTTTTTGAGGTTAGTATTTTGTTACTAATTTTAGGTTACCTATATTGTTAATTATTTACATTGGCAAGAGAAAGTCGTGTGAGGGTTTCTCACCAGATTTTTTTTTTTTTTTGCTTTTAGGGGGGCAGCTCCTCTTGCTGGGTACGCCCATGGCCCCCCGGAAGTTTGCTAGATCGAGTTGTATCGTCAACATCAATATTCTGGCAGGCTTTCCTCCACCAAAATGGATCTGACGTTTTTCGAATGGCCTGTGTCATTTTCCGCTTACATTTCTGTATGTAATGGAAAAAAATCATTATTTTTCCGGTTTCCTGGTTAATGTTATGGCAGGTCGTCGCCAAAAATATCTCTTCAATTTCTCGTTTCGGAGCCTCCTTAATTTTTACAAAAAATCCGTGTGAAGCTTGAAAAAACATTTTCTACAAAAAAGTTTGGACAAAATCTGCCACTCTATTCACTTACATGTCGAGTGGGATTTGGTAGATCAGAATTTAACATCCTAAGTGGATTACAGGGTTAAATGGATCAGAATTCATAAGTGGATTAGAATTCATAAAAGTGGGTCATGGAATAACGTTTTAAAATAGTTCTTACTGGGAAAAATATTTTATATAATGTTTAAAAACAAACGAAAATGTAATATTTTTTCAGACAATATTCCTAGCGGTTTTTAATATTGCTTTTACGGCCTCATTGAACCAATTGATTTAAATTTAGAAATCCTTCTTGGTTTGATTTTAGGATTCTTACGTTATTCCCAATAATTCTTCATGTTTTAGAATCTGATCTGTCCGAATTTATCTGTACAATTCATTGACAATAGAGCTCGAGTTTTTTCGACGAATCTTGTGTCTTTATCTTTAAGTAACTTAATTAATATGTTCAGACTTTTCTAAAAGATCTTGTTTTGCAATGTTAAGTTTTGCATAGTTTGCTTTAGTTTGTTTTCAGCCTTGGAGGAATTTTTCTCGAGTTGATTATTGAAATGAGTTGCATAGTTACTCGATTGTCCGGTATTCTAAGTAAATACCCAAAGAAAGAAATTCGTTTCTTCCGCATGATGTCAGTAATAGGTTCGATTTCATAGTAGAGTTAAGAATTAGACTTTTAGATCCAGATATCGTTGAGTTTCCGTTATTTGTTTATGCAAGTTCTAAGGATTCTTCTTTCTATTTTAAGAATTTCTCTCATTATTCCTAGTTAATATAAACCAAAACAATTTCCTGAAAATTAAAGGAGCGTTTGGAAAATATCCCAGAGTTACATAATTAAAAATCTGGTGTGAAACACTCACACAACTTTCTCTTGCCAATGCAAATAATTAACAATAAACCTAACATTAGTAATAAAACATTAGAATAAAACAAAAAAACTAACCTCAATAAACATAGCTAACCTAATTTGAATTATAAGTGAAAGACGCAAAATGAAAATCTACCTGTTTGGGTTAAAAAAATACGGAAAATCACTGTTTCACGCTAAACTAGGCTCTATAGAGAAAAATGTGTTAATAAAAGTTGTATATTATGTTTTAATTTCCTATAAATGTTATTATATACATTTTTGTCGTAAAATGCATATTAAGGCCGAAATCTTTTAAAAAATCGATTTTTCACACGTTTTTGTGAGAAAAAACAGAAAATTGCTAATTACCGTCAACGAAGCGTTATAAAAACAATGTTTCAAATAAAAGTTGTAGGATTTTAAATTGTCTACAACTTTTATTAGGCTATATAAATTTTTACGCTAAAATGCATATTAAAGCCGCAATCTTAAAAAAAAAACAATTTTTTACGTGAAAACAGCCTCACCAAGAATATCAGCAAACATGGATCCTACCCTATCTTAAAGAGCATAAAAAATTTAGTAAACCAGGCGATTTTAAAAAAGAATCGTAGGACCAGTTTTTGAGAAAATCGGAAAAAAGTGAAAAATTACACGAATAAACTACTACATCCGGTTGACCGATTTTGATGAAAATGTTCGAGTCGGGTCCGGTAGTGGTGTCTAACTTAAGTTTTAAGTTTCAAGTTAGTACGATGTTCCGTTCTTGAGATATTCTGTTCACACACACACACACGCACATACACAGACCAATCGCTAAAAACATGTTTTTGGGTTCAGGGGGTCTGAAAACGTGTAGATCCGGTGAAAACTCTATTCCGAAAAATTGACATGAAAACAATACTTTCCTTCCTATATATTTTCATATTGGCAAGAGAAAGTAAAAATATTAATCATTATTAGTAATTTATACTTATTAAAATAAGTAGGAAGCATTTTACTTGTCAGTTTTAACTCAAGATAATCTACGTTAAAAAATTTAAAAAAATTATAACTAAGTTAATTCTTTGTATAAATAATGATTTATTTAACCCAATTACTCATTTTGAAATAGTTTTTATTGTAAACTTATTCAGAAGGTCAAATTAATCTTATTAAGAGTAATTTATAAGTTTCTCTAAAATTATGTGTTGATTCTACATAAATATTTAATCTCAAAAACAAAGCTTAAAACGTGACGCCTTTAATTTATGTTTTAGAACACAACTAGAGCATATTATTACTGAAGAACTGCATACATTATTTATACATTTTAAAAAAATGTTAATTTATATTTATATCAGTAATATAACAGGTTTTCGATTTATTTTTAAATCTGAGTGATTTTATTTATTAAAACATAATCATACGTCATTAAAATAAACAATTATTTATTAAATAAATGGATAGTAAAGCGGCGCTAAGTGCAGAGAATCTTCTATACCTTGGACAATTTGAATCGGCACAAGCAAGCTTCGGTGTTTATGTACTCCACTCTTCGCCCCTCGCCATGCAAAGACGATACAGTCACAAAAGATTACAATCGCTAATGTAATGTGCGACTTACGCACGTCACTACGCTTTGTTTTCACTGTTTTTTTTTTTTTTTTTTTAATTTATGTAACGTCGCATCAACATCAAGGTCATTAGCGACGACGTTGGGGTGTAACTGTGTGTGATGAGGATGAAATGATTATTTGTAACGTATGAAAATATGCCGTGCCTGAGTGGGATTCGAACCCAGGACCGCATGATGAGAGGCGAGCACGTTACCAACTGCGCCAATGCGGCCGGCAGTTTTCACTGTTGTTATTAATAATCTGTCAGACAAATTGATGTGACTAATTTTGTTTTCATGTATGATTTTCTATTCGTTATTTATATTAAGACCAATTTTTTTAGTTAGTTGCATGCGTCTGTGGAGTATAGTTTAGTGAGTTTTCGCAGTTCAGTTCATGTAATTTATAACTTAAATTTTTACTGGGACAAATTCAATAGTCTACATATTTTAAAATGAAATAATTTATTTTTTATTTAATTCATTTATTTAACGTCGCATCAACTACAACGGTCATTAGCGACGACGTTGGGGTGTAACTATTGTACAATGAAGGATGAAATGATTTTTTGTAACGTATGAAAATATGCCGTGCCTGAGTTGGATTCGAACCCAGGACCGCATGATGAGAGGCGAGCACGTTACCAACTGCGCCAATGCGGCCGGCTAAATGAAATAATTATTTGTATGTTTGTACATTAAAATAAGGTTCATAGGTATTTGCGAACATAAAAAAATTTGTAGACCTTGTTGAAAGAATAGGTAATGGTTTACTTTACGCAAAACTGTGTCTACACGTAGAGCAAGAGTTGTGCCAGTTCGAATCGCCCACAGTATACCTATTTAGATTATTTTTAAACTGGTTTCAATACTGTATTCACAAAAGAATTTTAAACTCAAAGCAATAGTTTTTGCATATTTATTTAATGTAATATATTAATTTAATTATGCCCATAACAGGCAGGTGGAGTGTTAATATTTTGGACTCGATCTGCTAGGCCCAAGGCTACAAAAAATAGTTCTGTTTCTTATCACATGGTCAGCCCAATTATATGACTGAAGTATTTAAGAACAGAAGAGGTAGAGATGTAAAAGACACTAGTCGGAGTTATCTCTTCAGAAAGTAATAAATTCATCATTATACACCCTTTTTTTATCCGAGGCGGCGAGAAAAACTCATCTTTACTCCCTCATGATAAGGGAAGTAGTGTTGTACTCAATTGAGGCGTCCTCGTCCAGCCCCAAGGAGCCCGCAACCGCCTTAACAACCAAAAACCCGCCGCCTGGCCACTTGATCCAACATCAGCAAACAAACCTCCACCACCCTCGGAACTGTTTATATAATACTACAAGGGAAAACATTATACACCCTGTGGTGAATAAAGTGCAGGTGTAATTTGCAGGGTGGAAAGTAGATCCTTTTTAGCGAGCCCAGCAAGCTGATAAGCATACTTTTTCACTCGGTAAGAAAGGCAAGGTAAATAACCTCACTCTCGTTTTAGTAAACCAGCCTATCGGCTGACGACCTAAACAACAATATTTTCATGTTCTCAACACTGTTAAATTGATACGGTTTTAACAGAATAAAGGATATTTTACTCTAAATCTAACGTTTTACAAAAATTAAATTACAGAACTTAATGCTACGCCCATAAGAACTTACGTGTCAATGATGACTATGATAGAAGAAATTACGCAGCTAAGTTTTTAATATCAAGAAAAATTACCAGATCATCCAAATTCTTTGGCGCTTAATTTACTTTATAATAGCGAAAACGTAACACGACTAAAAAGAATAAAATTACTTTACCTTCCATTTACATTTACCGACTAACCTACATTGTAAACAATCGAAGTCCATATTAATCACTTTTAACATCATCTTCTTCCTCTACGCATTCTACTATCCACGCTATTAAATTGTTTTTCTTTGGTTATTTAACGTAGCATCAACTACTGTATAGGTATTGATAAAGAATGTGTTCGGCAAATTTTACATGACAATTTTAACATGCGAAAAGTGTGTGCTAAAATGGCGCCTAAAATTTTAACGTTTGAACATCAAGAAGCCCGCAAAAATGTTTGTACTGACACTTTGTACGCGATTGAAAATGACCCAAATTTTTTAGAAACGATAATAACATGTGATGAAACGTGGTTTTTTACTTATGATCCGGAAACGAAGCGCCAATCCATGCACTGGAAGAGCCGAACTTCACCGAGAGCCAAAAAAGCTCGAATGAACAAGTCAAAATTTAAAGCAATGATCATTGTTTTTTTATATCCGTGGTATTGTGTACCTTCACTGGGTTTCTGAAGGTCAAATAATTAATCAATATTACTACCTTGAGGTACTTTCTAACATCAAAGAGTAAGGAAAAAACGCCCCGAAATGTGGAAGGACAAATCATGGGTTCTCCACCAAGACAATGCGCCAGCTCATTCCGCGTTATCTGTCAAGATGTTCCTAGCCAAGTACAGCATCTCAGTGTTAGAACATCCACTTTATTCACCAGATCTTGTACCATATGACTTCTACCTGTTCCCTAACATGAAATCTGCATTAAAATGGACAAGATTTGAGTCTGTGGAAGCTGTTAAAAAGAAAGCGGCACGTGTCCTAAAGGAGCTGACAGAAGATAACTTACAGCACTGTTTCCAACAATGGAAAATTCGCATGGAGCGTTGTAGGGAAAAAGAAGGAGTGTATATTGAAGGTGACAATAAGTGATTATGTATAAAATTGAAATTAAACTTTTTACAACGTCAGTCTCGTTGTTTAATAGCCGCACCTCTACAGTCAGCTTCAAGTACAGTGGGCTGTAAAAATTTTCGTAATTTACGCAATATTTTACAGTAGCTTAAATTATAGTTCTTAGTGGCCAAAGTATTTATGGAACTCAATGAAACAACGGGTATAGCGCTAAATAAAAATTCTGTTTTTTTTTTTTTTTTTAATTTATTTATTTAAAGTCGCATCAACTGCTTGGTCATTAGCGACTACGGTGGACTATGAAACATTAACTGTGGAATTTGATACGTGAAAATTTCCAGCCCCTGGCCGGGAATCGAACCCGGGACCTCCCTGTGGCAGGCAAATGCGCTAAGGCACTACGCTACGGAGGCGGCCACTGTTTTTTTTTATTTAAATAAATTTAAAGCAATTGTTTAATCGATATATGTAAACTCGTGGGTTTAAATTAAATTATGAAGTATAATAAAATATAAAATACAAATCGTAATTTAGGCTTTGTTATGACTAAAGTTTCATACGTCGGAACGAAATACATCATTCACAGAATGACTCATTTATTGTAAACTTGTTAACAGATCATTTAAACTGTATTGCTTTCATTATTTGAAAATTGTTATTTACTACAAAGATTAATTTAACATAAATTAGTGATTTTCCGTATTTTTAAGTCAAACAAAGGTTGATTTTCATTTTGTGTCATTCATTCATGATTAAAATTAGGTTATGTTTTTAATATTACATTGTTTTCTCATTATTAAATATACCGGGTATTCCACAGAATTCGAACCGTAGGGAAATAGATTTTCATTAGTTCGTTAATGTTTTCTTCCCACGAATTATTTAACTTGTTATAATCAGGAATCATTAGAAAATGTTTAGACCTTTACAAAATATCAATTTTGATACATTTTAAGCTGTATTTTAGCTTAAAATACATAAATACATAAATTTGTAAACCGTTTTCTATTTATGGTGAGGCTGTATGATGGTTTTAACTGAAAATTTCGATTTTCGGTTTTTTATGTTTTTCATTTGTTTAGACCTAGTTCAACCACAAAAACTTATAATTACGTGAAAAAATAGTATTTTAATGAAAAATAATTAAGTTTTTATAAGGTTTGCCCAGAAAAATTATCGTGTCACCAAGAACGAATATTTTTCATAATTTTATACGGATCGTTTTAGAGCAAAGGGAATTTTAGTAGACTTTAAAAATATCTGCATTACTGTTTTTAATACTCTCAGCCATTGGTTCGTCTTTCTAACCAATTGTTGATGGAAAATTCACTTGTTTGTGTTACCTATACATTTACTTTTTGATTTGTGCCTTTTTATTTTCTCGCCTGTTTCCGCAAATTTAAATTTGTAACATATAGGTACATTTTTCTCGGAAACCATTAAACCTACCAGGCTGAAATTTTTACCAGTTATTTATCTCGCATATGCACATATTCTGGCATTTTTATGACTTCCTCAAATTCTGTAAAAATTATTAATATGCAAAATACCGTAGAAAAAAATTTGTAAAAATGTTATATTATTCGTTATTCTATTTTTAACTTTATGGTTAAACGGATTAAGTTGCGAAAATATCAGTAGCTCGAGCAACGCGACTACTACAAGTAAGTAAAGTTTTATTTCCCTATCGTTTACCAATCCTGTGAAAAATGTACCTAAAAATAACAAATTTAACATTGGCGGGATACAAAGTACAGTCTTCCCTTAAGTATTGTAAATTTTGAAAATTAGTTGGTTTTCCTTTGTGGAGTAATGGAAGCTTTTTAGTGTGGCAAGAAAATAATTAGTGTTTCGAATCCATCAGCGGTAATTTTTTATTGTTCAAAAAATATTGGAAATAAATTATAATAACAAACAATATTATAATTTATTTTGGTTTTATAATTAAAAAAATGTAGGGCCTATAAATGAAAAAAATTATTTTTGTTACTGTACTATAAAAAACATTATTGAATACAAAAAACCATTACACTTAAGATTTGAACCTGGTCTCTCTCTCAACAATGGACGAGTACGCTAACCATTATATCTGTTATTAAATTAATATAACAATTTCTAAATGTGAAGCTAATGTTCCAAAACTTGATTTACTTGAAGGAGCGTGCAGTCATCACCACAGTCCTACAGTTGGCCAAGAAGATCTCTTGGCCAGACGCGCTTCAAACATCTGCGCTGAGTACCCGGTATCGCCCTAGTGTACATATTTTGTATGAGAGGGTTGTCATGTAGTTCAAATTTGTCATGCATCGTCTTGTATAGTTGTTTCGCGACATCAATTACGTATGGCATTTGTAAGTCTTTGTGCAACATTGAGTTTGTGATATAAAAGGGGCATTGCGTTATCGTTCGTAGAATCTTGTTCCGAATCGCTTGTATACGTTTCGTGTGTGAAGGTTTAGCAGATCCCCAAAGTTGAACTCCATATGTCCAGATTGGTCTTAAGACTGTCTTGTAGATTGTTAATTTGTGTGACATGTTTAATTTAGAACGTCTATCGAGTAAGCGTTTTAGTTGGTAAAAGCGTGTTTTGAGTTTATGGCGTGTGTGTGTAACATGTGCGTTCCATGTAAGTTTTCTGTCCAAGTGTAAGCCTAAGTAGCGTGTTTGAGTAGTGTGAGGTAGCGGAATATTATTAATGTAAACGGTTGGGCAGTTTTGTCGTCTAAGAGTAAACGTCATTTGTTGCGATTTGTTTTCATTAATTTTAATTTTCCATTATAATGATTCCTGATTATAAAAAGTCTTCATTTATTCGCGGAAAGAAAACATTAACCAACTAATGAAAATCAATGATATTTTCCTATACTAGTTACAATTCCATTGGACACCCGGTATCTTTATAAAGGTTATATTTTTCATTATTTACATTTTTAAGAGAAAGATGTTTGAATATTTCACACCGGACTTTTAGATTAATTTCTATTTAATTAAAAAGATATTCTTAATTAGATCATTAAGGCGAGACTGTGATGGTTTTAAATGAAAATTTCGAATTTCGGTTCTTTATGTTTTTCAACAGTTCAGACCGAGATCAATCACAAAAACATTAAATTAGGTACGTGAAAAAAAATATTTTAATGGAAAAAGTAAATGTTTAGTAGGTTTATCAGAAAAATTATCGTGTCACCAAGAACGAATATTTTTCACAATTTTATACTGATTGTTTTAGATCAAAATAAATATTAGTTTCTTAAAATATCTGCATTACTGTTTTTAATACTCTCAGCTGTTGGTTCAGCTTTCTAACCAAATGTTGATAGGAAATTTACTTGTGTACATTTTGTTTTTGATTTGTACCTTTTTGTGTTTTTGCCCGTTCCCGTAAATTTAAATTTTTAACATTTAGGTAGTACATTTTTCTCGGAAACCATTAAATATACCAGGTTGAAATTTTTACCAGTTATTTATCTTGTACATTCACATATTCCGGTACTTTTATGACTTCCTCAAAAGCTACAAAAATTATTAAGATGTAAAATACCGTAAAAAAAATTGTAACAATTTTATGTTATTCCTTATTCAGTTTTAACTTTATGGTTTAACGGATTAATTGCGAAAATCTCAGTAGCTCGAGCAACCCGATTACTACAAGTAAGTAAAGTTTCATTTCCCTATCGTTTACCAACCTTGTGAAAAATGTATACCTAAAAATAGCAAATTTAACATTAGCGGGATACAAAGTACAGTCTTCCCTTAAACTGTTTAATTGAAAACTCAATGAAGTTACCCGCATTGTATTACAAAGTACGTACAGCGCAGTTGCACAGATGCTCGGTAAAATACGTGGAAAGATCCGCTAACTTTAACACATTTATCTAAACTACTAACAAACTTACATAAACCTAACGTAAACTACTTCTGTTTCCAGGAATAATGGCTTTCGGCAACTTAATGCTTGATAGAATAAAACTTAATTCTCAGAGTTAGATTTACTACACACTTGTAATGGAGATTGTACAATTAGAGATCTCGTCTGACCTTTTCTTGATCAAGTAATCAACTAAAAGTGACAATAATTAAATTTTTTTGGCATAAAAATAGCTCTAGAACTTCAAACCCATTTTAATACTTAGTTTTAAATCACTTGGCCTTATCCAATATTTCTTCGAATCTTGCTTAGTATACTCTATCCACATATTTCATGGAATTCCTTTGTAATATTTTTTTATATCAGATATAACAAAAACATTTCGAAAAATTTGTAATATTGAAGCTCTGTTTCAGAACATAATTCAGTTTTCTAAAAAAAATTTAAGATTACAGTACCGAATGTCCCACGAAGACACCCACAAAGATTAATCCACAAAGTGGTTGCTATTTTTAAATTAGTATGCCGGACCGATCGCACGCTCTACAGACTGAAAACTTTACAGTTATAATAAATAGATATGTAAAAAAGTACCCTCGAGTTTCATTTGCTTATGATTATCACTATTTCTTATCATATGGTCAGCCAATTAAATAACAGAATCA
The DNA here is from genome assembly GCA_035578175.1 of Catonia carolina. Taxonomy (NCBI): domain Eukaryota; kingdom Metazoa; phylum Arthropoda; class Insecta; order Hemiptera; family Achilidae; genus Catonia; species Catonia carolina. Next base: position 14,473,368 of record JAQMRL010000006.1, on the reverse strand, counting down.
TTTAAGAACAGAAGAGGTAGAGGTGTAAAAGACATTATTCAGAGTTATCTCCTCTGAAAGTAATAAATTTCATTATACAGCCCTGTGGTGAATGAAATGAATTTGCAGAGTGGAAAATATGTGCTTTTCAGAGGGCCCGGCATGCTGATAAGCGCACTTTTCCACTCAGTGAGGAAGACAATTGTAAACTACCTCATTCCTCATTTAACTTAGTAAAACCTCTACAGGTTCAAACCAGCCTTTCGGCTGATGACCTAAACAACAACAACAATAACAACGATTAATCAAAACAAAATGGCGGAACGTAGTTTTATTTGCATGACAATTTCAAACTGGTGATTTATTACAATGTTACTTAAGTAATAAAATGAAAGAAAATGAAGAAATATGAGTGATTTATTATTGAACACAATTTGTTTCATTAACCTTTATTCGAACTGATGTGGGTTTACAAAATCAGCTGATCGATTTGGAATGGCAAAAACAGCTGTTTTTTCTGTCTGAACCCTATTGTAAATATAAGTGGTTTTATTTACAAGATTATTGTTCACATTTTTTTGTTTACCTTTTATTTATTATCGGAAACTGATCATTATTGACAACTACCCAATTTGATCGCTGCTTTGCTGAATTATTTGACGTGAATTAGACATGAGTTTGAACTGGGACCCCCAGTAGAGTTTGTTCACGGATGGCTGTTAGCTGGTCACTAAACAAAGTCGCTTGCCCAACCGGTGTTACTTAACAAATAATATCGATTTTTGAGTATTTTCTGTTATCCCCCTACAACATAATTTTTCACATTTTTTTAATATTTCATATGTAGGTAATCTAATAGTTTTCTACTAGCTGACTGACTGGGATCGCCCAAAGGCCATTTGTTCATTTTTGATATTATTTTCTTATTTCGCCATTTTGTTTTGATTAATCATAAGAAAATTAAACTCGAGTTTCCAGCCTCTAGAGTGTGCGATACGTCCAGCATATTAATTCAAAAATAGCAACCTCTTCGTGGGACACGCGGTATATTATTCTTAAGTACAGTAAAATTTACCGATAAGTGAATGCATTTTTTTAGAATTTGTATCTCAGTTTTACCTAGATTTCGCCATGAACGTGTAAAATATTTTTTTAATTTTTGAACACTCATAAAATTCGCTGTAAAGAACACACAACCCGCTTTTTGAATCCAAAAAACAAGAAAAAAATTATCGATGCTTTCTTTGACTAAATTCTTTCTGACGAAACCTTAAAGTAGAAAATTTATTTCATAAACTTCAGTTAAGGTGTAACTTTGATAATAAAATCATTTGTTTTACGTCCAACTGTTACGAAAATTTCTTTTGATGCAGACGATTTAAGGTAATAAATGAAAAAATGCTAGACCTGACTTGAAATCAAACCGGGAACCCCTAGCGTAAAGACAGTAGTTCTGACTAGTACACAACGGATTTCACCACAATGAAACGAGGATTGACTTCCAATGACATCATAGCAGCAGAAAATACACGGAACATTCACTTTGGTACACCCATGTATTCTTCCAGATATTAAACAAAAAGTTAAACTCGGGAATGTGTCAAATTTTATTTCTACATTTCCAATTAATCCGTCTTTCACAGTCATCCGACATTGTTTATTATGGAAAATCCAGATTTTCCTGTACTTTAAAATATACTTCTTTACTGGCGCTACAGCGCGCATTGAATTCTGGCCTTATAAAGATTTATAAGGGTTTATAAGATTTATAAATTATAAGATTTATTTATAAGATTTATATTATAAATCTTATATTATAAATCTAGCAAAAACGTGCTACGTCCAAAATTCAACTTTTTCAGAAAACGGAAAAAACGTTCCTTAAAAAAATCCATTCAAGATATAATCTTGATATTTTTTAAATAAATATTTTAAGCCACTTTGATTTGAGTTCTTGAATGTATGATCACTAAATAATATTGATTCAAGCAAAATAAATAAAATAATTTGGACATATCACGTTTTTGTATGAAAATAAGTAACTCAGTATTTCAAAAACAGTGTATTTTATTTGTTATTAACAAAATAGGAACATGCAATAAGTAATAATATAAAAAGAAGTAATAATATATGTTTCAATGTTTATAAACAAAGTCATTTCTTGATTAGTCGTCGCAACCACTGCTGTTATCGTCGTCTGAAATGTCAACAGCATTATTTTCATTTGCACCGACTGGAACTACGCCACACAACTCTTCATAAAATGTACAGTTGCTTCGTTTTGTTAAATAAGGCATTAGTGATATCAAATCGTTTTTCTTTCCTCCAGCAATTTCAGGAGGGCCCATTTTCATACAAAAGTGTGAGGCTCAGCTCTGTGGGCAAGTTTTTTTTTGACACTATAATGCTGTCTCGCCAAGGTCCATTGTAGGTATCACGCATTCTAGCATATCTGTAACTATTACTTATTTCAATCATCCTACACATTTTCAATTTAATAGGAGGTTTAGGATTCTTGTTGAAAATAGGATCTATGGCAGCTTTTATATCAAAAATATCTGTTGCACTGATGTTACACAAAGTAAACGGAGATGGGTATTTTCTTGCATTTAGTATGACTTCATCCCAGTCTGCAGGAATTTCAGCATTATCCAACCTATTCTTTTCCTTACTAATGAGAGCAAAATCTTGATCATTCGGCAGGTAACTATGGCCACGCACAGGGAAGAGCTGTGTAACTTTATCAAATAACTTCAGACAGTGGACAATGACGTACAGAAAAATGAAGCATAACATAGTTTTTGTTTTGCCCCGGACAACTATCACTTATTATAACAAGATTCTGGGGTACTTCTTCATTATTATTAACTACTTCCTTTAGATATTTAAACAATATTGATGTTACATCGTTAGCTCCTTTTTTTTGCGATACCTTCATGGTATGTATAGATTGTCACTTCATCTGTGCCCAAGTTATGTACACCAAAAACATTATACCACAACTGCCTACTGTAAAAAATTTTATTGGTCTTCAGATGGAGAAGAGGAAGGTTCTGCATACAGTCAAAAGAAATGCATAATATTTCACCTCGTTTTGCTTGTTGCTTATACAGCCTTTTCTTTTCACGAAATGCTTCAGCTTTTTTTAAATGAAGTTTTTTCTGGTTATTTAAAGTTTGTTTTATGTCAGCAGAGAGGGCAGGATCATCTAATTTTTGATTAAAAGAGTCACACTCTGAGCATGTGTCGGATCGTGGACAAGCAAACCCAATATTATATTCATTAAAAATATTCCAGTACAACTTGTAAGGAATATTAATGAAATGCTCGTTTAAAAAGAATGGTACATTTTTGAAACGTTCAAAGTTTCAGGCAGGTACCTTTTGTTTGGATTATCTCTAAGAGAGTAATGAGAAGCCTTAAAAGATTCAATGTGTGTCCTTATAAGATTACAAATTACGCCAGGAAATTTTTGTGGCCGGTTAGAGTGCTTTCCACGTCTATCTTTTGGGGATTTCCCAGTCAAAACTAAACTGTTTTGAATACGACCAACACGACGTTTAGTAATGCCATGCAGGCTCAGAAAAGCTTGGTAACACACAATTTCTTCTCTATGATTTACACGCACTTTATAGGAAAATGATGCTACATGGTCTTTGATACCTTCATTAGTCCTGGATCGACGTCTCTGAACACTGCAAAAACTTATTAAGCCAGCTAAATGTGAATCCTGGTCATTTTTCTCATCCATAGCACAAAAGTTTTCCAATAACATTTTTCTTTCTTCTTCGCCAATTTTTTGAAAACAATTAGCCGCTTACACCTACAACAAACGGAAACAAAATGAAAATATAAGTGAACTGCAGTAAAGCAATGGGGTTTGATTAACATGGTTAAAGTTAATTGATTAAAATAGGTAAATAAACAGCTTGTAGAATCACATACTATAATGAGCTACGCCCTTCAACTAAATAGGTACTTTGTTATGTAAACTGTATTTCTCAGTTATTTTAGTGTTTTGCTCAGCTGACAATAAGGAAAATTCTGGTGTGTAATGTCTCCATAAGTTTTTACTGGTACCTAACCTTACCTTAGTGATGTTCCTTTCAAAGTTATTTTTCTCATTAGTAAAATAGCCTACTACATTCCTGATACAATCTGAAGTTTCAATTGTAGTATACAATATCCATTTATGCAAAAAATAAATTTTTATGCGTTTTATAAATGAACAACATACTATACTGAACACCACAAAGAATCATGTGTGTGGACTAATGTGTATTAACCTATAAAGTGACTCAAGAATAAAATAAAATAACATGAGTCACAAGTTAACTAAATATCAATATAGTAAAACTATTTTATGTATGTATTTTATTATATTATTCTACTTACTTGCAATCTATTCCAGTAGTTCTTTCTGCTACCAACTTGCCCACATGGTTTATATGTTTTTCTCCTTTTACTTTGGCCTTTTTAATCACATTTTGTCGTCTCTCGCGCTTCTGTTTCTTCCTTGGAGTTTGATGTTCATTTTCTTCTTCATTATTCATTTTATTTATTTAAAATAAAAAAATAAAATACACTAAAAAAAACTCTGTACTAAAACCAACACTTCTAGACAGTATAACCTGTAAATTTTGTTAGGTGTGGATCAGCTGATCCTAAAAGTTTTCAATCAAAAATGTGATTAGTCCTGGACTATTCACGTTCTTGCCTGAAAGGTGATGGACTAGTTACGTTTTTGCAGAATGCCACTATTTTTAAAATGCTATATTTCTGGACATATTGCGTTATTGCGAGAAATACGTTGTGTGCACATGTATAAAGAGTGCTTCAATGAAATGGCGCCAAAATCTCAAAATATGAATTTTTGGACATATCACGTTTTTGCTAGAAACCCTTCTTTACCTTGAACCATCCGAATAGGAATTTAACAATTTTCAATTCATGTAATCAACACTTTTTTAACTTTAATTTTCTTTTTACCCACCGAGTTAGTCTTGTGGTAAAATCGTCGCCGCGAATCAGCTGTTTAACAGCTGATTTTCAGAGAAGAAGGTTCCGTGATTCAAATTCTTGAAACGGTAGTTATCTTCATACGGATTTAAATACTAGACAGTAGTTACCGGTGTACTTTGATGGTTACGGTTCAATTACCCATACTCTCTCAATAATGGTCGGCCTGAGTCTATACAATACTAAACCTCATTTATTTCTCATACACATCATTTTCATCTCATTATCGGCCGCATTGGTGTAGTTGGTAACGTGCTCGCCTCTCATCATGTGGTCTTGGGTTCGAATCCCATTCAGGCACGGCACATTTTCATACGTTATAAAAATCATTTCATCCTTCCCCGTCTGCATTAGCAGTAACTATTTTAAGAAGAGTTGGACGTTAAACCAAAAAAAAATTTCATCTCGGGTCGTTGGGGTGGTTATTGTTCTTAAACTGAACAGATTGCAACGTACACACACTAGGGATCAAAAAAAAATTTCTTTCTAAAAATCCTTCGTCGTTACATTATTTTTATATCTGAAGAAACTCATTCGGAAAACGAGAAAATTCAGTCTAAAGTAAGAATACTTCGTTAACATCTAATACTCAAAATCAGAAAAAGGAACCCAGCAGCTTATTTTAACTTTTAACCTTATTAACCTTTAGCTTATTTAACCGTTAATCATAATAAACTTTACCCTTATTGACCTTTAACCATATTAACCTTTAACCTTATTAACCTTTAGCTTATTTGATTTTTACCATATTAACTTTAGCTTATTTTATGTTTTCTGTTCTCAGGTACTAATATTGGCGTTAATAAGTAGTGTAACAGAAGCCCAAAGAAAACCTTCGCCATCGCCACCAGGGGCTGCTGCCCCTCCTCCAGCATCCACTGATTACATTGATAGAAATCCGGATGGTAGTTACAGATTTGGTTACAATAACGGTGATGACGGGGCTCACTTTCATGTCTCTGGTGCTACTGCCGATAACTCTGTCACTGGCAGGTAATATATTTCACCATATTGTTTGTTGTTTAGGTCGTCAACCGAAAGGCTGGTTTGAACCTCTAGAGATTTTAATAAGTAAAAACGAGTAGTAAGGTGGTTTACAATTGCCTTCCTCACTGAGTGGAAAAGTACGCTTATCAGCATGCCGGGCCCTCTGAAAAGCACATATTTTCCACTCTGCAAATGACACCTTCACTTAATTTACCACAGGGTCTGGCTGTATAATGAAATTTATTACTTTCAGAGGAGATAACTCTGATTAGTGTCTTTTACTCCTCTACCTCTTCTGTTCTTAAATGCTTCAGTCATATAATTGGCTGACCATGTGATAAGAAACAGAACTATTAATTTTAGCCCTGCAATGAATAGATTGAGTGTAAATAATTTGACACTCCACCTGTCTGTTATGGGGAGTTCACCATATTATTACAACATAATTCCATGCAGATGGGAAAAATTTATTAAGTCCCAGATTGGTTAGATAGAGTTTATTTTTATCAATAATTTTTTAAACCATATTGCAGAAGCCTCTCTCTCTCTCACTCTCTCTAAAGTTTCTAATTCTTAGCCGATTTCACTGACTCTTATCCTGGATGGTGATTTTGTTTTAATGTTTATTCCATATTAGCAACTCACTGCGCTTCACGGATAACTAAAATTAAGCCGTTTATCTTCTCACATAACCGTATACGTTGAACGCCAAATATTGACTGTACTAATAAATCCAGTTAGGACTTACATCAGAAATTTCGTTGACACATATGAATCATCAGTGGAAGAGAAGATATCTTCTTCTTCAGGTGCCCATCCATTGCAAATGTTGGCGACCATTAAAATAATTCTCACTTCGTTTTACTACGAAATAGCTCTTCTGAGCTCATTCCAAACCAAGTGCTCAGATTTCAGAGCCACGACTCCCTTCTTCTGCCAGGTCCTCGTTTTCCATATATTTATATTTTTCTCTGGAGAATGGCTTGTAGTAACGAATATTATTATTCCGCATGATATATTCAAAATATTGGAGCATTCTAGATTTCTTCTTCTTCACTTCATGATTTAGGCAGTACTGCTTGTTCCGGAAACCACCTTCCCCTCGGACGCTCAACACCTCTTTGACCATTTGGTTTATAATTCATTGCCAATATAAGCAAACGGCTTCCTTTCATGCGTTCCAGATGATTTCTTCAGTTGATTCTGTACTCATTGATCTTCTGAGATCAAGAAGCAAGAAGAAGTGAGGCTTTTTACACTTGATAGAGGAAATGACTTTCACGTCTAGAGGAGAAATACGAGCTGAAAATAACTGGATGGTTCGTACAAGAAAATGTTGGGAAAATTTATTTAGAAAAGAAATTTACGATCACTCTGATTTTGGTTTACATAACTTTTTGCACAAACAGCTTACTGACCACAAACATTGACTTACAGATTAGGAAAAATTTCTTAAAACACTATGTTTGGAGTGTAGCATTACACGGGAGTGAAACGTGGGTGATAGGGGCTGTAGAAAGAAAGAGGATAGAAGCTTTTGAAATGTGGTGTTATAGAAAAATGATAAAGATTAGATAGGTGTACAAAATAAATAATTTAGAGGTTCTTAGGTGAGTGGATGAACAAAGAAGTATATGGAAGCATCTTACCAGAAAAAGGGATTGGCTAGTGGGGTATATCTTATGACATCCAGGTATTGGGATATCAATAATGGAGGGTAATATTGAGGGAGTGAATTGTAGGAGGAAGCAAAAGGTTAGAATATATAAAACAAATTACAAAAGATGTAGAATGTAACAGGTATGTAGATATGAAACGACTTGCGCAAGATAGAAGAGCTTGGAGAACTGCAACAAACCAGTCGAGAGACTGATGACAAAAAAATTTACTTTCTTTCTAGAAGTCGGTGGGGACATTATTTATTCAATATATTATTTCCGGTAAATAATTTTAAAAAATTTTGAAAAAGGAAGAGTATATTTTTTTAATAAAAAGTATGTAATATAAAAGTGTATATAAATAGGATGTTTTCATATTGTATCAGGTACTGTACCGTACCTGATACTTGACTTCAAATATTATACATTCTATAAAATATATTTAAAAAATATAATAAACTAGAGAATAACTGATTTTACCAAACAAATAAAATAATAGATTTCTTCATTTTACCAATCAAAATTTGAAAATCACCTGACGTCATGTAGCTTATGTTACTCAGGAAGCTCTACGTTTTCAAACAGTGAAAAACAATATTGAAATCGGTTGGGTTCTTTCTGAGATTACGTCACATTTAACAAAAAAATTATAGTGTGTAATAGAACACAACGACTAACTTGGGTAAAATGTATATTTTATATGAATTATTTTGATCATGACCAGTCCAGTTTTTTACGAGTATATTATAACTTTTTATTGCATCAATTCATATCACATTTATTGCTTTAATTAGTTTATTACTTAATTATTAGATTATTTTACTACAAAAATTACTTAATTATACAAATTAAAATTATTTTATTAATCCTTTACTTCCATCATTACCTTTGTGGATTCATGGGCAACAACACTCGATTTTAAAATTGATATGCACTTCATTGCGAGGGCTTGATAAAACTTTCCTCAATACATTGTAAAATTTTATAGACATTCAACAATAATTCTTTGTTTTATAATGTTTACTTTAAAATGAGCAGTTTTTGAGAAAACGCCAAAAAGTCCAAAATATCATGAATAAACTATTAATTCCAGTTGACGACTTTTATAAAAATGTTTGAGTCGGATCCACTTATGGTACTTAACTTAATTTCCAAGTTTCAACTTAGTACGAGATTCCATTCTTGAAATATTTTGTTCACACACACACCCATACACACGCACACACACACACACACACACACACACAAATAAACAGACCAGTCGGTTAAAACATATTTTTTTGGGTCCAGGGGCTTAAAACGTGTATTTCCGGTTACAACTTAATTTATAAAATCGAAGTAAAAACAATACTTTTTTCCCTATCATACAGAGCAAGAGTAAAAATTAATTTTGGGAATCTTGCGTCAAATTTTAAACTTAATAAAACTTACTTCAAAACTTTGTGTATTTTTGTCCAATGGTTTTAATCTTTATTGATGGAATAGATAGATAATTTATTCTAGTTAATACAAAATGATAATATAAGCGGATTGCGAAAAAACTAATTTAATTGGAGGTACAACAGTTCAGGTAACTTTTGTGGGTTGATTTTCCATTCGATTCCAATTTCATAATTGTTGCAGAATATAAGAATAAAATTTTCAGTTTCTTAGATAACAATTCTCTACAAAAAATATTTTTGAGACCAATCCGACTTATGGTGTCCAGCTCTTTGGAACAGCAGCAGAAAGTAACTTAATGTCGATCCAGGTCTTTCAGTCAAAATTATTAAGACTTCTTCTGGCGTTTCTTTTTATGTAAGCAATCAAACCCTCCACGATGAGTTAAAAATTGTGACCGTAATCGTGACATTCTGGAGAAAATTTTGCGAACAGCTAGATGACCATTCTAGCCAACTAACCTGTGACTAAACTACAAGGAACTTCCCAACAGTACGATTTCTACAGCGAAAATGGAGCAGAGACCTCTTGGTCTGAATAACGACTACACCCATAGTTACAAGTTACAGAGTGTACCATTGGGTATATTTTCTCCTGAAACTAAAAGAACCCACTACCAGTTAAATTAAATATTACGTGTGGAAATCGTAGAGCTCGTGGTATAGTACCGTAATAAAAATCTTCTTCTTCTGCCTGCCTTTCAAGGATTAGGCATCTCTGCCTGTTCCGAACCTCTCAAATCCACCCATCTCTTTCTCGGGCGTCCTCGTTCTCTCCTGCCCTCCAGCTTATAGCCCAGTGTCTCCTTAGGTATCCTATTCTCCCTCATTCTGTTTGCATGCTCTAACCACAGCATTCTGTTCTGAGATACATTGTCGTTTATAGAAAAGATGTTGAGTTTTTTCCTTATCTCGGTATTCCTGTAACGATCTTCTCTACTACACCCATACGTATATCGAAGAAATTTCATTTCAGATGCTTTCAATCTACTCTCCTCTTACTTTGATAGCACCCAAGTTTCACTGCCATAGAGTAAGGTCGGCACTGCTATTGTTTTATAAAATCTCACCCTCGTTTTTTTGCTGGTGCTATTTTTTAAGGTGCGGTAGATAGTTCCGCATATTTGCTGAAACCGGTTCATTTTATTGTAAGCATTGTTATCATGTTGGTATGTAATGTTGCAACCTAGATACTGAAAGTTGGATATCTGTTCCAAAATATTATTCTCTATAACAATTTTGCTTCTGACTTGCTCCTTCCCCCTGAATGCCTTTACTTTTGTCTTTTCCGTCGGAACTGTCAACTTATATTCTTCGCAGAATTTGTTCAGCATGAAGGGTGCTCTCTGAAGGTCATCCTCATTCTCCCTAAATAAATACTCTCTAAATAAAAATAAAGACAAAAAAATAACAACACGAACTGTAAAAATTAAATTTTTTGAATCGTTATTTAATTACTTAACTATAACATAAACTTCGAAAGTCTATAAAAAATATATTAACAATCGTACAAATACATAAAAAATACACTATTTCATTCAGAAAAATTGTCAAATATTTTAAGTTAAAAACAAAAATTCTATTTATTTCAATTTTCTGGTTAGAGGTCCCCTTAACGTTGTACGTTATTAATATACAAAGTATGAACATTCACTTTAATTACAAGCTTTCTCTATATTCACAAAAAACAATATAATATATTTATTTAATTAATATTTTCTTCAGATTTGGCCAAAGAGAACCTGGTACAAATAGATTAATTCAAACAACATACACAGCAGGACAAAGAGGTTTTCGTGCAAGAGGTGATACGATTGCAAGGCGTATGGATTTATCACAAGTGAGGATACCGTATACACCACCAGTATCACCAGAATCACCAAATTATCAACCGACATACAGTGGATACCATGATCCTAATGAAGATCCCAGTTTTGAATATTCATTTCAAACGCCAACGTTTACCAAAAAGGAAGTACAAGATTCTAAAGCGGAAGTTACAGGAACTTATACATACGTAGATGATGTCGGTGAAAGACATAATGTGCAGTATGAAGCAGGTCCAAGAACTGGTTTTCATGTGAAAACCTTGTATCCTGATTCTACTCCATACACTGGACTCTTCTACAGAGGACCACCTGCTAATAAACAAACTGGACCATCACGAGGAAAAACATCTATTCAACGGGGAACTGATGGATCATATAGGTCTGTATCTTATTTACTCATTCACAATACTTCTTCTCTTCTTCTTCTTCTTCTTCTTCTCTTGGCCGGCCCGTTGGCGAAGTGGTTAGCGCAACTGGCTTCTACGCCGGGGTCCTGGTTTCGATTTCCGGTCAGGTCTGGCATTTTTTCATCAATCATCTTCATCTATCATCTTTATCACTGTCTACTTTAGCAGCAATTGCAAAACAGTCAGACGTAAAAACAAACAAAAATTTTCTTCGTCGTCCTTCTCCTCCAACCTCCGCAACCGCCTACCAACTAAAAACCCGCCGCCTGGCCACTTGATCAGACATCAGCAAAAAAACCCTTCACCTCCCTCGGAACTGTTATATAATACTACAAGGGAAATATCGTTTAAAAAATTTACATACTGTCAGCAAGGCGGGAAAGGGAACTGTAGCTTAATTCCCCTATGGCTGTCACTGATCAACACTCACTCTCTCACTTTCATTCATCTCTTTCCCCACCAGCTCAGGAAAACAGTATGCCTACTTTCTAAGATCAGGAAAAAATTGATTTACTGTGGAAGAGGGCAATCCCGCTGATTTCCAGATGTCTCCTTCCTCCGCAGTCTTCCGATCACCCTCTCCGTAAACTGAGCGACCAACTTCCAGCTCTCCTCATCTCGCAGCATCGCTGCCCCTACTCTCTCTCAGATCTACTGTGCAACGCCCATCTTCTCAGATGTTTACATTTTGTCAAGGCCAAAGTAGGGATATCTTTCAATATCCGCAATGGACTCCTCCTCTTCACTGTCGCACAGTTGACATTTTGGTACTTCATTAAGTTTGAACCTCGTCAAATATGCCCCCAAAGCAACCATTTCCTGTTAGCAATACTGCGTCAGTTTGTGGGTGGTATCACCAAATGCCTCCTTATCTAGACCTCGACATTTGGAATGAACCTCCTTGTCCACTCCCCAACTTTCGCATTTTTATTTATTATTATTTATTTTTTTATTTATTATTATTATTTTTTATTTCGCATTTGCTTTTGTATAACAGTTGTATCATTATTTTAATGTATTGTTTTATGTTTTTAGATTTACAGCTACAGGTCCTGATCAAAGAAGAACTGAAGTAAGTGACGCAGCTGGAAATGTTCGTGGCTCTTATACATACCTCGATGATAAAGGAGTTCAAAGAACCGTACAATATATTGCAGGACCAAACATAGGATATAAAGTAATTGGAGGTAACAAAGGTTCTAGTGGACCTGGAGCTGGCGGTGCTGGAGGAGGAGGTGCAGGAGCTTTCCCGTATACACCACCAGATATAGAAACAGCAAATCCTACAAGTGTACCAAAAGAAACATCAAGACCATTACCATCTGGTAATTTAGATGAAGCATTATTTGGACCTCCTTCACCAGGTCCTAGTTATCAGAGTGAACCAGAAAAACAACAGGAAGAAGTCGTCAGTCAAAGTCCTGAAGATTTCTTAAATACTCCGCTGCCATATGAATATGCATCAGCTGGAAATGGAAATCCACAGTATAGTCAACCTCAATCTAATTTAGGAGGCACATCAACTGAAGGACCAACACCTAGCCCTTCTCCATCACCAAGTCCAATACCGACAACAACAATTCCACCACCTCAACTACTTAAAGATACATTTGATGACTTTTTACCACCTTTATCAGCATTTCCAGAAGATGATCCATCAATTTCTAAAGCGCCACCTGGGGGAGGAATACCAAATAATCCAATATCACCTAGCTATTTAACATTAGAAGATGATTTCTTACGTACACCATTTTCTCTTTTACCATTTGGTGGTGATCCAAATATCAATAATTTTGGGCTAGGTCCACAGTTTAAGAAACCTAAAACAAATCAAAATTTTCCTAGTGGTCGAGATAAGGATAGGGAATTTCCAACAGGTAGGGACCGTGATAGGGAAATTCCATCAGGTAGAGATAAAGATAGGGAAATTCCAATCAAAGATAGAGAATTTCCATCGGGTAGAGATAAAGATCGGGAATATCCAACAGTTAGAGAAAGAATATTTCCTTCAGGTAGAGATAGAGATAGAGAATATGAAAAAAATAGAGATAACAATAATCACCATCAAATTAATAATAACGACAACGCACGTGATCATAAATTTTCTCCTAGTGAAAAGAATTTTTTAGGGATTCCGTCCGGGGTAGCAGTGAGGGCACATGTGCAATCCCTGGACATACTTCCTTTCGGATCAAGGATACCCTCACCAGCTCAAGCACTGGATCTGGAGACATTTCAACCTCTACACCCTCACCGAAGGGAAAGAAGGTGATCGCTGTTAAAGTCATTACTGATGGTGATAAACCAAAGTTAAAATTAAAACCCATTTTTGATAATGATGAAAAATCTAATTTCTTATTGCATTCTAAATCACCATTTTCATCGTGATCAAATAGGTTTAAGAATTAATTTTAATTTAAAAATTTAATTTTAAAATTAAGACTGAATTTTGAAATTCAAAATACAGTTATGCCAATGTTACCACGTAATTATAAAATAACTTGCTAAAAATGAATGTAATGGCGTATTAGAAAATTCTATATAATATTTGTTTATTCATGAAGAAGCCTTATTTTTCTCTTTAGTTTCTCCTAAATGTGCCCACATTATGACATACCTGTTACGCTTTTAAATGAAAGAATAAATTATTTTATTAGCGTTTAAGATTGTAAAATTAAGTGATATCAGTCTTTTAAAAAATAACACAAAATTTTGTTTCCTTATTTTAGACCACATGAGGTGACTTTATACGTTTCGGGAAGCTCTTTTGCAGCCCATATTCTCAATATTTTCACTGTAGGCTTTTTAATTTTTTCTGTCCACTTGTATTCTGTTTGTGCCCTTCATGGGAGGCTTTAAAGTCCGTAAATAGTTGTCTAAACTTTTTGGTTTATTCCGGTTTTCTCCAAAACCTTTCTGGCTTCCTTAAACCATTTATCCGACACCTTAAGTCTATTATTTAGTGCCTTAAAAATTTGTTTTGTATACAGGTAATATATCATATTTTATTTTTTGTATTTATAAAAAAACTTTGTATTTACCATATGTTTTTCGTATTTCTTCTTTACAAGTAATTTTGCAGTGCGCACCGATTCTTCAGGTGATATTAATAAAAGTTCTAGAATTTATTATGAAGGTTGTATCTTCCTTTGTCAATGGTTTGAATCAAACTTGGTAATATACATGTCTGTAATTCTGTAATATCTAACACAAAGTATACAAGCACTGGATAAAATAAATAGTAAAATAATTAAGACAAATTTAATGTTAATCAAATTTTATGATATTTTTGCATACATTTTGAATTTTTACCATAAATTTTATCAGTTGTTCGCCTTATTTAAAGTAACTGCTATATTAAATAAATTTACTGGAATTTATGTAAGCACACTAAATAAGAAGAAATTCCAATATTTAGTAAAGAAAGATAATAAAAAACTTACTTATAGTTCAGTATTTTTATGCTGAAGAAATTCAATTTAAGAATGAGTAACTTTTAATTGACCTGTAAGCTGGACACATTCAGTAACACCTGGTACCTAGAAAAGTGGTAGAAACGTTACTTTTGTTTGAGATTATTGTGAGATATAAAATAAGTTAAAATTGTTTGAAAATGTTCTAATTTTATTAATATTATGTTTAAAAGCTCAGTTAACTTGGAAATATTTTAAATAATTTTATTACAGCAGTTTAGAATGGTGTGAATATTATGTACTCAAAATTTCAGTTAATTGGCTTCATTAGTTTTAGAGAAAATGAGTTATTCATACAGGAAAAATTAAATTACACAGTAATCTTGATTCGAAATTTAAAACTTATCAAAAATTACATCACAACTTTGAAATCACCTTAATATTTTGCTAATAAACGAAAAAACACTTTTGTGAAAAGTAATAAAAAATTGATAAATAGTTTTTAAGGTACAACAAAAATTTATTGTAAAATTTGAATTTTTAGTTCATTTTTTAGATTTTACTTAATTTATCCAAGATTAACTTTAAAACTGGATAAAAATAATTACCAATTATACAATAATAAAAAATATATTTCACGCAGAAGAGTGTGTAGAATATTTCAGATTTAAAAGTAAAAAATTATGTATTTTTTAAAATTCCCGGTTGCAAGTCTTTTTAATGACTAAAAATGCAAAAATGACTTTTCCAAATTTCAATTTCCAACATATTTGGCTTATGACTGTCTAGAACAGTCAGACGATTGTCCAAAACTAAAATTTTAATTAAATTGTTTTTTACTAAATTTCAGAAGAAATAATTTGATCTCTTTAAGAATATGTTTACTTGTAACGATATAATGTTACACTTAAATATGTATCTTGCTTTTATTCGTCGTTTCTTTTTTATTCTTGAAATGTATCCAATTAAGGAGTGGAGAGGAATGACTCAATACATTCTTTCAACTTGTATTGAATCGGTTTGACATGCTAAAAGTATTTTTCCGAATGAAAAAAGAGGTTTTTTGGATAATTATGAAAAATACGTATTATATCCATTTATATATACAAAATGAAATCAAAAAACCCCATGTACAATGTCGTAAAAATCTAACAAAAGAACCAATTTATTTGCTCAAAATTTATTGTAAACATAAATTTAAATTAATTAATTTTATTTTTTATGTAAAATACATTATACTTATCTTCGAATGTAAACAAAAATATATCGGTGTGAAAATGATAGAAAAAGGATCTAAAATTTGTGGTTGCATACAAATAAATGTGATCACCTTGTGGTCAAATTAAACCACAAAAGTTAGTATAAATATTTTGAGATTTAATTTACTTCATAA
Source organism: Catonia carolina (assembly GCA_035578175.1). Lineage (NCBI taxonomy): Eukaryota > Metazoa > Arthropoda > Insecta > Hemiptera > Achilidae > Catonia > Catonia carolina. The sequence goes on along the minus strand of JAQMRL010000006.1, from coordinate 14,457,244 downwards.
AACTTGTCGTAGAATAATTTATTAATGATAATAATTAGGTTAATAATGTTAATGTACATACCACGTAGGATTAATTATAATTTTTTATATGTGTTAGATTAATTTGTATTTTATTGGTAGCAATAAAAATTGTAAATATTATAATTTGCTGTTTTATTATTTTTAAGCTAATTATTCAATTTTTTATCATTGATTATTATTAGTAATTTTCTTCTAAATGAAAATATGTATTATATGTACCGACTTAAATATGTCGAAATCTTCTACATAATAAAAAACTCTCATGTGAAACACTCTCTTGCCAATTTAAATAATGTGTGTGTTGTTGTTTAGGTCAACAGCCAAAAGGCTGGTTTAAACCTCCAGGATTTTGCTAAGTAAAAACGAGTAGTGAGGTGGTTTACGCCTTCCTCACTGAGTTGGAAGAGTATACTTATCAGCATGCCAGGCCCTCCGAAAAGTATTTACTTTCCACCCTGCAAATGACACTTTCACTTCATTTACCACAGGGTTTGGCTGTGTAGTGAAATTCATTACTCTCAGAGGAGATAACTTCATTTACCACTTCATTTACCACAGGGTCTGGCTGTGTAGTGAAATTCATTACTCTCAGAGGAGATAACTCTGATTAGTGTCTTTTACACCTCTACCTTTTCTGTTCTTAAATAGCTCAGTCATAATTGGCTGACTATGTGATAAGAAACAAAACTATTTTTGTAGCCCTGGAACCAACAGATCGAGTGCAAATAATTTAACACTCCACCTGTCCGTTATGGGCAATGGAAAATATAATATATGTTTAATCATGATAAAAAATTAGATACGTAACCTAATTTTAATCTTAAGTTAATGACGCTAAATAAAAATCAGCCTTTTAAGGACTTACTGCCTCGATTTTGATTCAAAAGAAAACAGAACATCACTTATTGATGATAAACTAAGCGTTGTAGAAAAAATTGCCTGAAATATAAGTTGTAGGTAAGTTTTGTAATTTGAAAAACCCCAAATTTTACAGATTTCAATGAGTGAAATTCAGAAAATCAGCAATTGATATTTAACTAAACGCTGTAGAAAAATGTTTGCAATAAATGTTGTAGGGTTTTTAATGTTCTACAGCTTTGATTATACTGTACGCACGTTGCCCTAAAGTGCATATTATGGCCGCAATTTTAAAAAACAACATAGTTTTACGCCGAAAGCGTAGCCCTCAAGTTTTAGCAGACGTATTGCTTATCATGTACGTTCTAGAGAAAATGAAAAAAAGTGAAAAATTACACGAAAAAACACTACTTCCGTTGATTGATTTTGATAAAAATTTTCGTCCTTCATGGTACCTACTTAAGTTTCAAGACAAAACTTAGTTTGATTTTTGAGGTAATCTTCACACACACATACATACATACATACATACATACGACATACATACATACGAGTATATACACATAGACGTACAAACACTGTTTTTACTTTCTCTTGCTTATATGAATATACATAGGAAGGAAAGTATTGTTTTCATGTCGATTTTTTGAAATCGAGTTTTCACCGGATCTACACGTTTTCAGACCCCCTGAATCCAAAAAAACATGTTTTTAACGATTGGTGTGTGTGTGTGTGTGTGTGTGTGTGTGTGTGTGTGTGTGTGTGTGTGTGCGTGTGTGAACAGAATATATCAAGAACGGAACATCATACAAACTTGAAACTTAAGTAAAACACTACTACCGGACTTGACACGAACATTTTCATCAAAATCGGTTAACCGGAAGTTTATTCGTGTCATTTTTCACTTTTTTGCGATTTTCTCAAAAACGGCTCCTACGAATTTTTTTTAAAATCGCCTCTTTTATTAAATTTGTTATGCTTTACAAGATAGGGTAGGCGTCATGTCTGCTGAAATTCGTGAAGAGGCTGTCTTCACGTAAAATAATTGTTTTTTTTTAAGATTGCGGTTTTAATAAGCATTTTAGTGCAAAAATGTATATTAAAGTTTTAAAGAATTTAAAATCCTACAATTTTTATTTCAAACATTTATTTTTATAACGCTTAAATTTAGGGGTAGTTAGCGATTTTCTGTTTTTTCTTACGAAAACGTGTAAAAAAATCGATTTTTTTAAAGAGTTCAGCCTTATTATGCATTTTACGACAAAAAAAGTACCTACAATCAAATTTATAGATTTAATAGATTTATAGATTTTTTTTAAAATTAAAAGATCTACAACTTTTATTTATCGCATTTTTCTCTACAGAGCCTAGATTAGCGTAAAACAGTGATTTTCCGTATTTTAAAGCCAAACTTGTCGATTTTCACTTTTCATCTTTCACTCATGATTAAAATAAGGTTATGTTTATTGAAGTTTGTTTTTTTTGTTTATTTCTAATGTTTTATTACTAATTTAAGGTTATATTGTTCATTATTTGTATTGGCAAGAGAAAGTTATGTGAGTGTTTCACACCAGTTTTTTTTGTTTAACGTCCGACTGTTCTGCAAATACTGCTACTGCAGACGGTGAAGGATGAAATTATTTTTTGTATATTTTTGTCATATGAAAATATGCCGTGCCTGAATGGGATTCGAACCCAAGACCGCATAATGAGAGGCGAGCATGTTACCAACTACGCCAATGCGGTCAAAAAACATACACACACGCGCGCACGCGCACGCACACATGCATACAGGCAATTGTTTGAAACTTATTTTTTAATTTAAAGGACCTGAAAATGTGTTACTGGTGAAAAATCGATATGAATATAATACTTTCCTTCCCTATATTACATATTTTAAAATAAGAAAAAGTAAAAATCCCGATCGTATTTAACACAATCTTCGATTTAATTATTATAGTCTAGTCTTCGGCCCACTTAGTTGATCTAGCGATAGAGTCGTAGCCAAAGTCAGCTTAATTACAGCTGATTCAAAGACGAAGGTTCCTGGTTCAAACCCTAGAAAAGATAATTACTTTTGTGCGGATTCGAATACTAGTCAGTGGTTACCGGTGTACTTTGATGGTTGGGATTCAGTTAACCATACTTTCTCAGGAATAGTCGGTCTGATTCTGTACAAGACTACTTCTCATTTACAAGTCATACACATCATCCTCATTTCATTGGGTCGTGGGGTTGTTTATTGTTTTGAATTGAACAACGTTCACACATTAGGGATTAAAAACAAAGTCTTATATTTTAACAATACGTAAAGATAGTAAAACGTTAGTGCATTTTATGAGTAATATACTAATAATTTAAGTTATAAATGACTTAATCAATTTCATTATAATAGGCTATTGTGTAATAAACTTTAATGGAAAGAAATAAAATCAACAACTTGGCATGACAAGTTAAAAGACGTTCTATTCTTTAGATTTTACATAAATGGAATAACATCTGCCAAGGATTGTGTTATTTTTTTAACTTAAGACTACTGTATACTATTAATAACCATGTAAAGCCTGTTCTAGACGTTAACAAGGTCAGGAAAAATTTAACCCGTTTTCATATCCTACATTGTATCCTTTATGGAGTTTTACAGGACTTGTTTCGAACTAATTTAAAGGACGTTACCTTATTTCAATAATTATTACATGTTTATTTTTTAGTATTATTACTTTCTCTTGCTCTATAAGAGTACGAGGTCTGTTCAAAAAATAACCGAACTTTTTGAGTTACGCGCAAACAGGGATACTTAGCGACGTGCGGTTGGCAGCACACTACTCTACGTCTTTCTTTATTAAACATATGTTTTTGGATTGTTGATATCTCATTTACTTTTCGTTGTTTTGTGTTTATAGTAGACTAACGACGTGTTTAAGTGCTAGTGACGATTTTTGTAATGTGAAATTTTTGTCAACCCGTTGTGAACACTGCACTTTTGTCTCAATGCCGTAGCCGTAAACCCAGTTTTCGTCTCCTGTTATGATCCTTTACCTGAATGTTGCATCATCATTGGCTTGTTCAAGACATTGCCGACAAACTACCACACGATTTTCTTTTTGCTGTTCGGTCATCAAATGGGGAACAAACTTTGCTGCAACTCACAAAGCAAGTTAAATTTTTCAGTTAAAATTTCGTGGTACGATCCAATTGAGATGCCAACCTCTTCTGAAAGTTCTCTGACAGTCAATCGGCGATTTACACCCACCAGATTATGGATTTTCCTAACGAGAGTGCCATCAGTTGAAGTCAAAGGCGTTCCAGGTCGAGGGTCATCTTCAATTGACTGGCGACCACTTTCAAATTGAGAAAACTATTTACAACAATGCTTACTACTCAGAGAATCATCTCCTTAAGCTTGTCTCAAAAGTTGAAATGTTTCTGTGAAAGTTTTGCCCTGCTTCACGCGAAATTTCATGTTGCACCTTTGCTCCCGAATTTCGCACATTACAAAAATCGTCACTAGCACTTAAACACGTCGTACTAAAAAAAGAACACCACGAAAATTAAACGAGATATCAACAATCCAATAAAATGTGTTCACAAAAGGAATGACGTAGAACAGTGTGCCACCAACCGCACGTCGCTAAATATCTGCATTAGCGCGTAATTCATAAAGTTCGGTTATTTTTTGAGCAGACCTCGTATACTTCCCGAAGAAAACGGTCGCAAGTAAAATTATGTAAATTTTTCAGGAGAGCAAACATAAGATATCACTTTTTGTTATCTGTGAATTATAATATCAATATAGAATTTAATGTGGTTTTCTTTCTGCATTTTCAAACTGACGGACTATACCGGGTGTCCGAAGAAATCTGAACTATAAGGAAATAGCATTGATTTTCATTAGTCCGTTAATGTTTTCTTCCCACAATGACTTCTTGTTATAATCAGAAATCATTAGAAAATATTTAAACCTTTACCAAATATCAATTTTGATATATTTTAAGCTGTATTTTAGCTTAAAATACATAAATTTGTAAACCGTTTTTTATTTAAGTATTGTAAATTTGAATAATTAGTTGGGTTCGCTTTGTGGAGTAATGGTAGCGTTTGAGTGTGGAAAGAAGACATTAGTGGTTCGAATCCATCTGCGGTAAAAAAATTTTATTGGTAATTTTTTTTTTATAAATGAAACAATGTATAAATGAAAAAGTTATTTTTTTAGATACTGTATAACCTACTATAAATTAAAAAATGATTTAATACAAAAAAATCTGGTGTGAAACACTCACACAACTTTCTCTTGCCAATGCAAATAATTAACAATAAACCTAACATTAGTATTAAAACATTAGAAATGAACAAAAACATAACCTTATTTTAATCATGAGTGACGCAAAATGACAATCGAACTCAGTTTGGCTTAAAAATACGGAAAATCACGCTTTCACGCTAAACTAGGCTCTGTAGAGAAAAATGCTCTAAACAAAAGTTGTAGATCTTTTAATTTTCTATAACTTTAATTATATACACTTTTGTCGTAAAATGCATACTAAGACCGAAATGTTAAAAAAATCGATTTTTCTCACGTTTTCGTGAGAAAAAAAACAGAAAATCGCCAATTACCGCTAAACTAAGCGTTATACAAAAAAATGTTTGAATTAAAAGTTGTAGGATTTTAAATTCTCTACAACTTTTATTATATAACGTTTTGCGCTAAAATTTATATAAAAGCCGTAATCTTAAAAAAACAACGTTTTTACGTGAAAACAGCCTCACCGAGAATTTCAGCAAACATGGCGCCTACCCTATCTTGTAGAGAATAAAAAATTGAGTAAAATAGGCGATTTTAAAAAAAATCGTAGGACCAGTTTTTGAGAAAATCGCAAAAAACTGAAAAATTATACGAATAAACTACTACTTCCGGTTGACCGATTTTGATGAAAATGTTCGTGTCGCGTCCGGCAGTGGTATATAACTTAAGTTTCAAGTTTCAAGTTCGTACGATGTTTCGTTCTTGAGATATTCTGTTCACACACAGACACACACACACACAGACACACACACAGACACACACACAGACACACACACAGACCAATCGCTAAAAACATGTTTTTTGGGTTCAGGGGGTCTGAAAACGTATAGATCCGGTGAAAACTCGATTTCGAAAAATCGACATGAAAACAATACTTTCCTTCCTATATATTCATATAGGCAAGAGAAAGTAAAAACAGTACTCTACAGATTTGAACATGGTCTCTCTCAACATTGAATCAGTACGCTAACTACTACTTCACAGAGATCACAGAAATATGATGTAAAACTTAACGCATTTAAGGAGACACCGTTGTATTTACGTATATATACGAGGTGTGGCTATTAAATAACAATACTAACGTTGTAAAAACATTATTTTTATTTTATACATAATCACTTGTTGTCACCTTCAATATACACTCCTCTATCCCTACAACGCTCCATGCGAATTTACCATCGTTGGAAACAGTGCTGGAAGTCATTTTATGTCAGCTCCTTCAGGACACATACCGCTGAAAAATGTTTGAAATGAAGCTCACAAAAATGTTTGTACTGACACTTTGTATGGGATTGAAAATTACCCAATTTTTTGGAAACGATAATAACATGTGATGAAACGTGGTTTTTTACTTATGATCCGGAAACGAAGCGCCAATCCATGCACTGGAAGAGCCAAACTTCACCGAGAGCCAAAAAAGCTCGAATGAGCAAGTCGAAATTGATGATTGTTTTCTTTTATATCCATGAGATTGTGTACCTTCACTGGGTTCCTGAAGGTCAAACAATTAATCAATATTACTACCTTGAGGTACTTTCTAAACTACATCAAAGAGTAAGAAAAAAACGCCCCGAAAATGTGGAAGGATAAATCATGGGTTCTCCACCAAGACAATTCCCTAGCTCATTCCGCGTTATCTGTCAAGAGATTCCTAGCCAAGTACAGCATCTCAGTGTTAGAACATCCATCTTATTCACCAGTGACAGCTACCATGTGACTTCTACCTGTTCCCTAAGGTGAAATCTGTATTAAAAGGGACAAGATTTGAGTCTGTGGAAGCTGTAAAAGAGAAAGCGGCACGTGTTCTAAAGGAGCTGACAGAAGATGATTTCCAGCACTGTTTCCAACAATGGAAAATTTGCATGGAGCGTTTTAGGGATAGAGAAGGAGTGTATATTGAAGTAACAATAAGTGGTTATGTATAAAATAAAAATAAATTTTTTTACAACGTCAGTCTCGTTATTTAATAGCCACACCTCGTATATATTTTTTAAATGATTTTAAGTTTAAATACAGTTTAAAATGTATCCATATTAACAGTTTGTAAAGGTTTAAACATTTTCTAATAATTTCTGATTATAACAAGTCTTCATTTATTCTTGGGAAAAGAATATTAACAAACTAATAAAATCGATGATATTTCTTCATGGTTAAAATTCCGTGGGACACCCAATATACCTACTAAATACTGAATGTTGTTATATTTTTTTTACAATGGCCCAAAATTTTTTACAAATAATTTTTAAATAACAATACAAAATAAATCAAAATTATTTGATGGTATTTTAGAAGAAAAGGGTAGTAAGACAAAATGCATCACTCTTTAAAAAATCTGTTGTAAAACACAGAGAGAGAGAGACCAATCGCTAAAAACAAGTTTTTTTGGTTCAGAGGGGTCTGAAAACGTGTATATTCGGTGAAAACTCGATTTCAAAAAATCGACATGCAAACAATACTCTCCTTCCTATTTATCCATAGAGGCAAGAGAAAGTAAAAGGATATACTCATTTCCAAAGAATGCTTTCCAAAAAATAGTGATTCAACTCAAAATAATACCCTGCTCCCCATCAGTCATATCAGTCATATCTCAAATGAACACAACATTCTGAATAAAACAGTACCAAGTCTAATAATACCCTTTTCTACTAAAACGAAACAAAAATACCTACGACATTTTCCTGACAAAAGTGAGTCAATATGAAATAATACTATACTTTTCACCGACAATAAGTGAACTCTTCAAAACAACTAGTTTGGAAGATGGCTTAATGGTTTTAACTGAAAATTTCAATTTTCGGTTTTTTTATGTTTTTCAATAGTTTATATCTACCAGAAAAACATTAAATTACGTAAAAACAATCTTTTTTTATGAAAAAATTAAGTTTTTATCAGGTTTATACAGAAAAATTCTGCCCATAATAGACAGGTGGAGTGTCAAATTATTTACACTCAATCTGTTCATTGCTGGGCTAAAATAAATAGTTCTGTTTCTTATCACATGGTCAGCCAATTAAATGACTGAATCATTTAAGAACAGAAGAGGTAGAGGTGTAAAAGACACTAATCAGAGTTATCTACTCTGAAAGTAATGGATTTCATTATACAGCCAGACCCTGTGGTGAATGAAGTGAAGGTGTCATTTGCAGAGTGGAAAATATGTGCTTTTCAGAGGGCCCGGCATGCTGATAAGCGTACTTTCCCACTCAGTGAGGAAGGCAATGGTAAACCACCTCACTCCTCATTTTACTTAGTAAAACCTCTACAGGTTCAAACCAGCTTTTCGGCTGATGACCTAAACAACAACAGAAAAATTATCATGTTACTAAGAACGAATATTTTTCATAACTTTTTTTTTTTTTTTTTTTTTTTTTTATTTAACGTCGCATCAACTGCAATGGTCATTAGCGACGACGTTGGGGTGGAACTTTATGCGATGTAGGATGAAATAACTTTATACTGCTCGTTTTAGTGCAGAGAGTTTTAGTTTTTAAAATATCTGCATCACTGTTTTTTGTATTCTCAGCTGTTAGGTCAGCTTTCTAAACAAGTTTATGGGAAATTTACTTGTTTGTGTACATTTTTTTTTTTTATTTGTGTCTTCTTGTTTCTTGCGTTTTCCCGTAAATTTATATTTTTAACACTAGGTACATTTTTCTCAGAAACCAATAAACCTACCAGGCTGAAATTTTTACCAGTTAATTATCTTGTATATACACATATACCGACGTTTTTATGACTTCCTCAGGTGCTCCAAAAATTAATAATATGCAAAAAACGTAGAAAACAATTTGTAAAAATTTTATGCTATTCGTAATTTTTAAAAGTAATCGTATGGTCCAAAGATTAAATTGAAAAATTATCAGTAGCTTGAAAAAAAACCCGACACCTATAGTGTGTAAAGTTTAATTTCCCTATCCTTTACCAATCCTATGAAAAATGCACCTAAAAATAGCAAATTTAACATAGGCGGGATACAAAGTACAGTCTCCCTTTAATAAACCATGTTTACACTCTTTTCACGGGAGATTGAGGCATTTGTCGTACATGTGGACAAACTTTCCAATACCATCTTCGTACAATGTTCCGCCCATGAATTGAACAGAGTCTTGAAGCTTCTGGTTGTTTATCTTGTGAAGTTTATTCAACGAGAGACCATGATTAATGCAGCTGTTTATTGTGAAACTTTACGTAGATGCAGTGAGCTATTCTAAACAAAAGAAGAGACATACTGACTTCTGGAAATGTTCTGATCCATGACAACGCCCGACATAGCAACTTTACAACTATACAGGCCCGACATAGCACCAAGTGATTTCCATCGTTTTCCTGAACTAAAGAAGTGGCTAAAATAGCAACGCTTCCAAACTAACGAGGAGCTTTAAGACAATGTCAAGACTCATTTAAATTCATCGGTGAAAATATTTTATGAAGAGGATTTTAAGATGAGACTGTACTTTGCATCCCGCCAATGTTAAATTTGCAATTTTTAGGTACATTTTGCATAGGATTGGTTAAAGATAAGAAAATGAAACTTTACACACTTATCGATGTTGGGTTTCTCTAGCTTCTGACTTTTTTTCAATTTAATCTGTAGGACCATAAAATTTAAAAAAAAATAACAAATAACATAGAATTTTTACAAATTTCTTCCTACGTGTTTTTACATATTACTAATTTTAAAAGCATCTGAGGAATTAATAAAAATGCCAGTGTATTTGCATGTACAAGAAGAATAACTGGTAAAAATTTCTACATGGTAGGTTAAATGGTTTCCGAGAAAAATGTACCTAAATGTTAAAAATCTAAATTTCCAGGAACAGAGAAAAAACAAAAAGGCACTAATCAAAAATTAAATGTACACAAACGTGAAAGTTTCCCATCAACATTTGGTTAGAAAACTAAACCAACAGTTTTGGAATATTGAAAACATAATACAGATATTTTAAAAACCTGAAATTCCCTTTGCAATAAAACGAGAAGTATAAAATTACGAAAATTATTTTATCTTGGTAACATGATAATTTTGCTGGGGTAACCTGCTAAATACTTAATTTTTTCATTAAAATAATTATTTTACGAAATTTAATGTCTTTCTGGTAGATCTAGGCCTGAAGTACTGAAAAACATAAAACACTGCAAATCGAAAATTCAGTCAAAACCATCGACAGTCTCACCTTAAATATACAGGTTATAAAAACCAGAAGTAAAGAATTTAATTAACTTTCCACAAAGAACAAAGTCTGACTATTCTGTTAAAATAAATAACTACAAGGTACCGGATACGATGTGATAATTATTGTTTCAGGTAAGGCACGCCTATAATTATGGTATTTAAATTCATTAGTAAAAATGGCGCGTTTAAAAATCATATAGTATATTATTAAATGAATTTTAAAAGAGCAAGGTCCTACAGCTTTAAAAAACCGCAGGTGAGTCAGTTCATGCTCTTCCTACAAAAATAGGATGCATAAATAAGTATATATAACAATACTTCAATGATTGTTTATTCATGACGTCATCCAAGCAAAGACGTAATATACCTCATTAAAGATTAAGGGCGGGGAGTTTTTGCCAAAATAATAATAATAGCTTTATATTTTTATGTTTTGTTTTAATTTTGGGGTAAAATTAAAGGAAACTGATAGAACTGTTTATTTTGGTATAACTAAAAAAACCCTGATAATGAAGCTGCACTTCTCGGAAAACTATATTTTTTTGACACTTTTTATTAAAAATTTAGTAGCTGTTTTTATAGTGGCCAGCCCGTTGGCGTAGTGGTTAGCGCAACTGGCTCCTACGCCGGGGTCCCGGTTTCGATTCCCGGTCAGGGCTGGTATTTTTTCACCACCCATTCTCTTATAGGCCTATCATCATTCTCCACCGGCTGCATAGCAGAAATTTCAAAACAGTCAGACGTAGCCTAAAACCAAAAAATAAAAAAATGTTTTTATAATATTGCAACAATTTGTAAATACGAGGTGTGGCTATTAAACAATGAGACTGACGTTGTAAAAAATTTTATTTTTATTTAAAACATAATCACTTATTGGCACCTTTAATATACACTCCTTCTCTATCCCTACAACGCTCCATGCAAATTTTCCATTGTTGGAAAAAATGCTGGAAGTCATCTTTTATCAACCCCTTTAGGACACATGCCGCTCAAAAATTTTTGAAATGAAGCTCGCAAAATGTTTGTACTGACACTTTGTACGGGATTGAAAATTACCCAAATTTTTTGAAAACGATAATACGTGAGATGAAACGTAGTTTTTTACTTATGATCCGGAAACGAAGCACCAATCCATGCACTGGAAGAGCCGAACTTCACTGAGAGCCAATAAAGCTCGAATGAACAAGTCAAAATTTAAAGCAATGATGATTGTTTATTTTATATCCATGGGATTGTGTACCTTCACTGGATTCCTGAAGGTCAAACAATTTATCAATATTACTACCTTGAGGTACTTTCTAAACTACACCAAAGAGTAAGGAAAAAACGTCCCGAAATGTGGAAGAAAAAATCATAGGTTCTCCACTAAGACAATGCGCCAGCTTATTCCGCGTTATCTGACAAGAGGTTCTTAGCCAAGTACAGCATCTCAGTGTTAGAACATCCACCTTATTCACCAGTGACTTCTACCATCTGACTTCTACCGGTTCCCTAAGGTGGAATCTGCATTAATAGGGACAATATTTCAGTCTGTGGAAGCTGTAAAAGAGAAAGCGGCACGTGTCCTGAAGGAGCTGAGAGAAGATTACTTCCAGCACTTTTTCCAACAACGGAAAATTCGCATGGAGCGTTGTAGGGATAGAGAAGGAGTGTATATTGAAGGTGACGATAAGTGATTATGTATAAAATTAAAATAAAATTTTTACAACGACAGTCTTGTTATTTTATAGACACACCTCGTACAGTTCTTCTCGACCTTGTAATCTATTATTATACGTCTACAGCTATCTTCGGACCCATTATCTTCCGGAGGATCTTTCTTTCAAATTTCTCTACTTCTCTTAGACCAACCTTTCCGGTCATTCTAAGCCTTTCACTCGCGTACACACATACACAGGTTTTATCACAGTATTATAAAATCTAATCATGGCTTAATATGATATGACAAAAATACTGTTTGTAATAAAAACATTTCTACAGAGTTTTGAGTTTTCACGAAGAATATGGATAGAAGCTGGAAAAAGCAATGTGGCTAATTCGTAAATAAGGAGGAGGAGAGGGAAGATTCCAAATAAAAAGAAAATTTCAATGACTCCTCAAAACAAAACAAAAATAAAATGAAGTAAACTTTGGCGTAAAAGTAATTTCGGATGAAAAAAAATTGTATAATGGAATTTGGGAATTTCTAGGATATTAAGTTTTAACCCTCTAATAAAGATTAGAAAAAATAAAAAAACTCTAAAAATAAACCGATAAGTGATTTTTTTACTAGGTTGAAAGGAAATCTAGTCATCTAAAGAAAAGTTGAACGTTTATCATGCAAAGAAGTTGTTACTTTATGATTTATTACAATTTACTGAAGTAACGGTAGTTGCGTAACTTGCTGTAAAATTAAATTTAAATAATTTTTAATAATTTACATAAACGCTGCATAAATATATTATATTAAAATCTGTGTAAAATTTATGTTATAATTTATTTTAAATTATTTTCCTATTAGTTTTTAACAAGTAGTAAAATTTATTATTACCGTATTACCAGTAAGTGATGGTACAATTTTTTACTAGTTTATTAGATTATTTGCTTGAAAATTGCATCCAATAATCATTATTCAATTATATTCTACATAATATTATTTAAATTTTAAATTAGTTTTACACAAAAAATATGTATTTAAAATAATTTACTGAATCCATAAATAACTATATTAAAACATCTTAATAAATTATAGTGTTTTTTAAGTAAAAGAGTAATTATTTTCAACACAAGGTTATGTAAATGTAGAGATTTAATAAAATTTAATACATACTTGGAATTTTTTAATTTAAATTTCGAATTTTAAAATATTACTAGCATAGTGGACCCGTGCGAATAAATTCGCACAATGTTCTTGGGTTTCAAACACCTATCATCAAATAAATGATTTAAGTTAACAACAAACTTAATCGTTTTTAGAAGAACTGTGAGTAATGACTAAAGCACCGTAGTATGATAGTTTCGTCCTGAAAAGTACGGTTTTAAAACGAAACTTTAAATAAAACAACGTTAATACAATGTCTAATATCGACTGAGTATGTTGTGAGATAAGAAGAGAGATGACATATATCCTGTATGCTTATGGAATTAGGGTACGGAGAGGTAAATTTTGAAGACCGCATTCCGTTACGCTGTATTACCGCTACGTTGTAAACAAAATTTACTCTTTTTTTCATTTCGTAAAATGTAGCTTATATTAACATCAATTTCAAGTTTAGAACTTTTGGGCGAATGAGGAAAGAATACTCTTTAAAAACATGTAAGAAAATCCGTTTCAAAACGAAAATAAAAAAAAAATCCGATTGATAGAACTTTGTATTTAGTAGTTAATAGAATTCCCATTTAAAATACATTGGAAGCTATTTTGCGTTTTAAATACATAGATAAAAATAAATACTTTTAATTATTTAATAATAATAAACTATTAACAATTTAACTATTAATTTAATACCGATAGTTAGATGTGATCTGTGCATGGACGGATAAACTACAGCCTGGACTTTGGTGGACATTGTTTTGTAATCAGTGTTAACCTTGTTAGTTGATATAGTAAGTCAAGCTCACTGTTATATAATTATTATGTTTAGTGTTTTAAATTGAAAAGTCGCTAATAAACTGTTTAAGAGGAAACGAATTAAAAAAAACAGATTAACAGGTTGACTCCAATGAGACACTTATACGTTTCTCACCAGATCTGAAAATTTACTTCTGAGAGACTGATCCGTCTCTCACGTAATAGTGTTTTTAACAGAATCGTGAGATGGATTGGATGCTCGTTTGGATTGAATCATATACTTAGCTGTTAAATGAATTCAAAAAACATTTTACCAGTCATGGTTCGAGATTTACTTGATCCGATCGAGTCAAAAATGAGTCGGTAGAACTCGACAGCTTATTATTACTGCTCTATTATAGGTATCAGACGAACTAATGTCCCATAGCCAAGCAAGTGAGAGGGAGATAAGTGGCATAACTACGCATGCGCTCAAAGGTCTTTACCGTTATAATCCATATCTGTAAACATACTTCAGTCGTTATCTTGCTTGTTAGTTTACTGCATGCATAAACGCTTGCTCACAACAATGAGTAAAATCAATGAGTAAAATGAGTACTCGCGTATGGCTAGTGCGAGTGAGAGCGTTATGCATTCTCTCACTTCCACGGCTAGGGGACATTAGTTCATCTGAATACAGTATAAATAAATGCGCATGTAGCTTAATAGAACGGTATTTATTTTGTAAACACTTTTATCATTTTTATTTATTTTTTTTTTAATTCATTTATTTAACGTCGCATCAACTACAAAGGTCATTAGCGACGACGTTAGGGTGTAACTATTGTACAATGAAGGATGAAATGATTTTTTTGTAACGGATGAAAATATGCCGTGCCTGAGTGGGATTCGCACCCAGGACCACTTTATAAACACTTTTTTTAGGTAATTATAAACTTTTTTTTTTAGGTAAAAAATTATTCTAAGAAAACATGTCGGAGATTAAATTTCTTTCTTTATTATTTTCAGAATCTTGTGAAGAGGCGACATCGTTCCCCTCCTGTAAAAGACTCCCTTTTGTTTAGTGTTCCAGACACATGCGCAATGTGGCACTAGTAACGGAACAAGTCCCGCGTTCGTGGACATTTTACATGTGCGTGGTGTAGTGTGTATGACATATGAGTATGCATACGTGTGTGGTGTATGTGTGTGTGTAAGTGTGGTGTCGTGTAGTGTAGTGTGTTGTGTGTGTGTGTCTATGTATATATGTGTGTGTGTTGTGTGTGTGTATGTGTGTGTTGGTGGTGTTTGTGGATGCTTGCAGGGGCACGACACAGGAACGAACCCGTTGTTCGTTCATAGTCGTGCGCGCGCGTGCTAGCGTGTATTGTTAAGTCTGTCACGCACCGGCGTACGACGTACGCACGCATGTGAAGCCTAATACAGGAATAAGGAAACGATGTCAGAAATTTTCCTTACCAAGATTCTCGTAGTTTATTAGCTTGTCATATAACGTCGTTTCAACCAAATCAATCATCGGTAATCAAACCCAGGACGATCCGTTTTGCAGTCTTATAATGTCGACCGGTACACAACGGATTCGGCTACAGTCCGTAGTATAGAAACATTTCCAAAAACGGTGTTGCGCAGATCAAACATCATAACCGTAAAAGAATTTTAATAAATTGTTAAATGAATTTGCTTTTGTTGCTGTAGAAACGAATGAAAATACTTTTTTTTTAAATCTGGTGTGAAACATTCACACGACTTTCTCTTGCCAATGCAAATAATTTAAACAATATAACCTAACATTAGTAATAAAACAGTAGAAATAAACAAAAAATTAACCTCAAAAAACATAACCTTATTTTAATCATGAGTGAAAGACGGAAAATGAAAATCGACCTGTTTGGCTTAAAAATATGGAAAATCACTCTTTCACGCTAAACTAGGCTCTGTAGAGAAAAAAGCTTTAAATAAAAGTTGGAGAGCTTTTAATTTTCTATAAATTTGATTATATACATTTTTGTCGTAAAAAGCATACTAAGACCGAAATCTTAAAAAAATCGATTTTTCACACGTTTTCGTGCGAAAAAAACAGAAAATCGCTAATTACCGCTAAACTAAGCGTAATACAAAAAATGTTTGAAATAAAAGTTGTAGGATTTTAAATTCTCTACATTTTTTATTATATAAATTTTTGCGTTAAAATGCTTATTAAAGCCGTAATCTTGAGAAAACAATGTTTTTACGTTAAAATAGCCTCACCAAGAATGTTTTTCGTTTATTATATCCAAATCCCGATCGAACCAACGCTGTTACAAGTGTTACAATATAACAGTAGGTATAGGTATCAGACGAACTAATGTCCCATAGCCGAGCGAGTGAGAGGGAGATATGTGGCATAACTACGCATGCGCTCAAAGGTCTTTACCGTTATAATCAAAATCTGAAAACATACTACAGTCGTTATCTTGCTTGTTAGTTTACTGCATGCAGCCGGCCGCATTGGCATAGTTGGTAACGTGCTCGCCTCTCATCATGCGGTCTTGGGTTCGAATCCCATTCAGGCACGGCATATTTTCATACGTTACAAAAAATCATTTCATCCTTCACCGTCTGCATTAGCAGTAATTGCAGAACAGTCGGACGTTAAACCAAAAAAAAAAAAAAAAAAATTACTGCATGCATAAACGGTTGCTCACAACAATGAGTAGAATTAAAGACAATGTTATTGGAACGGCGCGTATGGCTAGTGCGAGTGAGAGCGTTATTCATTCTCTCACTCCTACGACTAGGGGACATTAGTTCATCTGAATACAGTACATAATATTGACTACTATTATAATTTATCATTGCATTTTTAATCATGTTTTAATAATATTATATAATGAAAAATCATTTTATCTTTTAATTTTTTGTGGTTTTCCTAATATATTGTAAATTATTTTTTACATTGTAAAACTTAACTCTGGTCGGTTCTTCTATGTAGACAACGGGTACTCAAGTTTATCATTCGCTGAACAACTGCTTGATAGAGAGACGGATCTTCGTTATTAATGTAGTTTAATTGAAAAACAGCCTTAAGTAAATTATTTTTATAAAATACGTGTAATATTTTATAGAAATACAAGTAAAATTTCAGTGAGACACACATCATTTTTTCACAGTAAATTTTATTTTTTTACACTTGAGTAGGCCTACCTGATCAGTCTCTCACCTAAAACGTAGCGCCAAAACAAATTAAGCATTACAATATGCTAGACTTAAAAGAAAATTAATTAAGAAAAGCAAATGAATCATAAAATAGGTATGGGTTTTTAAGCAAAATTGCAAAAACCTGTTATTCGGACAAACCATTTCTGACACATAGTCAAAAATAAAATTCCAGGGTGAATATCAAAACCATTTGAAATTATTAACACAGAATCTCAAAAGGACCGTCACAAAGTCATGTGATGGTCTCTCCCCAGTTTTATTCAACAATATTTTTAGATTTAAACGAGGATTTGAAAAATAAATCCAGTAAAAATGTTTTTAAAGAGAATAAACAAAGAGAAAGGTCATTCATGTTTTAGCATTCGCAAGTGATATTGAACAATTATAACATCCAATAACGGAAGAGAATCAATTGTACAAATCTAATAGAAATGAATCTACAGATAGATTTTTCAAATAAAAAATTAATTATTAAAACCAAATAATCGGAAAAGAATAAATAAATTTGTATTAAACAAACTAAATAAAAGGTCAAGAAGTACCTTGCAGAGTTCAATATGAGGCAGAGGTTGATTCGAATAGCAAGGCCTAGAAAGTAGACCTTTCGTTTTGAAATAAATTGTACCAGAATGACTGCTCAGTTTATACTTTCATGACATTATAATGTATCAATAAATTACTTAGATTAACTGAATTGTTAGTTCATAATATAGTTAAAGAAACACGTATAAATCACAATAAATTTAAGTCTACCAATACATAAATTAGAGTACACTAATACTAATAGTCAACTTAAAGTGGCATCGTTGTCTTAACATATAATGATTTATTATTTAGTTACAGCAAAGACTGCAACGAAACTGTAATGGTAAACATGTTGCTTCAATTTGAAGTGGCGTCCAAATTAGTAAATCGTTTTTTGTGCGAGAAAACAAAATACAATTCTCCCCGTTTGCAGGGTAGATTCGTATACACGAGGTGTGGCTATTAATGAACGAGACTGACGTTGTAAAGAATTTAATTTTAATTTTATACATAATCACTTATTGTCACCTTCAATATACACTCATACTCTATCCGTACAACGTTCCATTCGAATTTCCCATTGTTGGAGACAGTGCTGGAAGTCATCTTCTGTCAACTCCTTCAGGACACGTGCCGCTTTCTCTTTTACAGCTTCCACAGACTCAAATCTTGTCCCTTTTAATACAGATTTCACCTTAGGGAACAGGTAGAAGATAATAACATGTGATGAAACGTGGTTTTTTTTACTTATGATCCGGAAACGATGCGCCAATCCATGCACTGGAAGAGCCGAACTTCACCGAGAGCCATAAAAGCTCGAATGAGCAAGTTAAAATTTAAAGCAATGATGATTCTTTTTTATATCCATGTGATTGTGTACCTTCACTGGGTTCCGGAAGATCAAACAATTAATCAATATTACTACCTTGAGGTACTCTTTAAACTACGCCAAAGAGTAAGAATAAAACTCTCCGAAATGTGGAAGGACAAATCATGGGTGTTCCACCACGACAATGCGCCAGTTCATTCCGCGTTATCTGTCAAGAGGTTCCTAGCCAAGTACAGCATCTCCGTATTAGAATATCCACCTTAATCACCAGATCTTGCACCATATGACTTCTACCTGTTCCCTAAGGTGAAATCTGCATTAAAAACGACAAGATTTGAGTCAGTGGAAGCTGCAAAAGAGAAAGAGGCAAGTATTCTGAAGGAGCTGACAGAATATGACTTCCAGCACTGTTTCCAACAATGGAAAATTCGCATGGAGCTTTGTAGGGATAGAGAAGCAGTGTATATTGAAGGTGACAATAAGTGATTATGTATAAAATTAAAATAAAATCGTTTACCTCAGTCTCTTTATTTAATTGCCACACCTCTTATACCGCGGTCTTCGACATAATCCCTCTAATTTATTTTTCAATTTTTAGATTCAGTACTCATTTTAAGGCTACGTTTAGACGGGCGTTATTTGACGCTACTATTTTTTGATAAGTGACGCAGCTTCTTTTTCAGTAAACCCACGGCTACACAGGGCGTTAAATAACATCTTGCGTTATCTATTGCGTGTCCCGTAACATACCGGTTACATAATTGATTTTTAACGCAGTTTACTTCAGTGCCTCGTAGTATAAACGCTTGACGGTTGAATGTAAGTGGGGGGACCCAAAAAGAAAAAAAAGACAAAAAAAGAATTTTTAAAAAATAAACGTTGCATGTTCTACGAACACTTTTGCCCTAAAATTTATATTAAAGCCGCAATCTTTAAAAAAACTTTTTAACACTTAAGTTTACATCCCTCTAAGAATTTTAACAGACATGGCACTTAGCCTACTTTAGCTTTTACAGCAAAATAGATCAATTATAGATTCTGAAGTCTAAGAATTTTAACAGACATGGCACTTAGCCTACTTTAGCTTTTACAGCAAAATAGATCAATTATAGATTCTGAAGTCTAAGAATTTTAACAGACATGGCACTTAGCCTACTTTAGCTTTTACAGCAAAATAGATCAATTATAGATTCTGAAGTCACGAGATTGCCTTTTGCGTATGGATGGGCTGTGGGAGGGAAAGTGAAAATTTGACAGTGCTACCAACCTCAACAGTGAGACACTACTTGTATATTTCACTACCGTGCAGTTTCTACACACATTTTGTAAGCTGTGGTTTATTCCGAAAAGATGTTTTCTTCATAAACCTTATAAGAAATAAATATGACCCGTAATATTGCCTATAGCTTAATTAAATGACTAGATATATTTGATTTACTGTAATTACAAGCTACATAATTCCATTAGAACAAAATTTTCTACAAATTAATCGCCTTCTTTACTATCGCTGTCACCGGCATCTTCACTATCAGTCTCACTAGTATCTACCCACACCGTTTCCTTTTTTTACCAAGTGTCAACAAAACTGTTGAAGATGAATAGCTTCTTCACATCTTTAATTTTCTTCTTTATTTTTCGAATTGTGGAAAGAGAAACATCACAGTAGTTAACCACTCGCTCATGGCTTTTGTTAAGAGGCAGAAAAAATCATTTTTGTTTAGCTTGAACTTCACAGCAATTTATTACACTGTATAATAGATTTTGTTCAGCAATGTGAATAGTCTGCCCACGTTTTTGAGAAACTAACATTTCTGTTTACGGTAACATACAGTTATATTTGTACAGTTAATCTACTAAAGGTTCCGCGATATACTGCATATGCTCTGGGTATAGTATAAATGTTGTGTTTGTTGAACTGAAATTGGAGCAGTCGCGCATGTGCACTGATGTTTTTCCCTTTTAACCCCTCGTTGCAAACAAGGGCAAACTCGTGCCTCAAGTAACTATATCTACATTTTAAAAACACGTATTGATGTCATACTTTTTAAATAAAAAATGTAACAAAATTTAGTTTGACCTTTAGAATTTTTAAATATAAGGTCATGTTAATTAAATCTATGTTAAATATAATGCATACTAAAAATGTTTATGCATTGAAAAGAAATTTTATTCTATGGAGTGTCATATTACTGTAAAAAACAAATTAGTTTGGATTTAATTGCAGATGAGTTAGTGGTGTAATGGGCGGAATATATTAAGTACATTTTTGACAAGGACATCGTAAATTTCATTTTTACTCTCACGAAATTATTGGAACACACAATAAAAAAATGTTTAAACATTGTTTACCTTTAAATATAATTTTTACATTCTAATGCCCTGTACGACTACATAGGGAAGGAAAGTATTGTTATCATGACGATTTTTTGAATCCAGTTTTCGCCAGAAATACACGATTTTAGGTCCCGTAAAACCAAAAACATGTTTTTAGCGATTGGTTTGTGTGTGTGAGTGGGTGGAGGGGGGGTTGTTCGTGTGCGTGTGCGTTAACAAATGATCTCAAAAATGGATTACTGTACAGAGTTGAAACTTGTAACTTAAGCTAGGTACTATTAGGGGTCCCGACACACAAATATTTTCATAAAAATCGGTCAACCGAAAGTAATAGTTTATTCGTATGATCTTTCACATTTTTGTAAGTTTCTTAAAAACAACTTTTACAACTATTTTTTAAAATACGCCTCATTTATTACAATTTTTATTCTTTACAAGATTGAGTAAGGATCATGTCAGCTGAAATTCTTAAGGAGGCTGTTCTCTCGTAGATAAATTCTTACTTTCTCTTGCCTATATGAATACATAAGAAGGAAAGTATTGTTTTCGTGTTAATTTTTCAAAATCGAGTTTTCACCGGATCTACACGCTTTCAGACCCCCTGAACCCAAAAAAACATGTTTTTAGCGATTGGTCTGTGTGTGTGTCTGCGTGTGTGTGTGTGTATAAACAGAATATCTCAAGAACGGAACATCGTACGAACTTCAAACTTGAAACTTAAGTTAGATACCACAGGAGGACCCGTCAGGAACATTTTCATCAAAATCGGTCAATGGATGTAGTAGTTTATTCGTGTAATTTTTCACTTTTTTGCGATTTTCTCAAAAACGGCTCCAACGATTTTTCTTAAAATCGCCTCATTTACTACATTTTTTATGCTCCACAAGATAGGGTAGGCGCCGTGTCTGCTGAAATTCTTGGCGAGGTTGTTTTCTCGTAAAAAAATTGTTTTTGTAAGATTGCGACTGTAATATCCATTTTAGTGTAAATATGTCTCTGGTAAAAGTTGTAGAGAATTTAAAAAACTACAACTTTTATTTCAAACATTTTTTTGTACAACGCTTAGTTTAGCGGCAATAAGCGATGTTCTGTTTTTTCTCACAAAAACGTGTAAAAACTCGATTTCATTTTAGATTTCAGACTTAGCATGCATTTAACCACAAAAGTGTACGAGGTGTGGGTATTAAATAACGAGACGGACGTAGTAAAAAATTTTATTTTTATTGGGTGATCAATAAGAGATGAGGTGTTCAAAAAGAGCGCCGGTTTTTAAACGGCTGGTAAATTTTTGTTTATCGGTTGGCAACATTGTTAGACCTCATTTCTATTTCGGAGGACATTCCGGTTGACGATTCAGTTGTAGTTTCTCTTGTTCGCAGTGTAGTACTCTCGCAGTCTGTGTCTAACCATGGAGAAGTTTACTATTGCACAACGAGTGTTAGTCGTGAAAACCTTTTACCAGAGTGGAGAGAGTTATGCGGCTACTGTCAGGCGACTTCGCGGTACTCTAGGACGTAATGAAGCACCGAATGAATCAACAGTTCGCAGGCTCATGAGAAAGTTTTTTGAGACGGGTTCAACAGTCGACCTTAAAAGTTCTGGACGTCGTCGTTTTGGCCGAACTGAGCAGAACGTTGCGTTGGTTCGTGACAGTGTGGCTGTTAGCCCAGCAAAATCAATACGTCGCCGTTCTTAACAATTGGGTTTACGATGTTCTTCTGTACGGAGAATTCTTCGGTACGATCTCCAATATCACCCGTATAAAATTCAGTTTCTGCACGAGAAACAATGTTGTTGCTCCGTGAACGGTTCCAGGATCGCATCATTTCTCGTAATTCCGACCATCAATGGCCACCAAGGTCGTGTGACTTGACGCCTTGTGACTTTCATCTTTGGGGTCGTCTGAAGTCATTGGTGTATGCCAATAAACCCCGAAACATCAATGACTTGAAGGAGGAAATTCGACGGGTTATCGGGCAAATGGAAGTCGAAACTTGTCGTGCAGTAATATCCAATTTCATGGACAGAGTTGATGCGTGCCAGCGCAGTAGAGGAGGACACATGCATGACATCATTTTTCATACATGAAATCGGAAGGTAAGATGAACTTGTTGATGTATTTATTTTCAGTTTTTCAATAAAATAAATCTCTTAATTTGATATATCAAAACCGGCGCTCTTTTTGAATCACCCTATACATAATCACTTAATAGTCAAGAGGTTCCTAGCCAGGAACCAGGATTTAATTAACCAGGATTTAACTAACCAGGAATTAATTGTTTGACCTTCAGGAACTCAGTGAAAGTACACAATCCCATGGATATAAAAAAACAACCATCATTGCTTTAAATTTTGTCTTGCTAATTCGAGATTTATTGGCTCTCGGTGAAGTTCGGCTCTTCCAGTGCATGGATTGGCGCTTCGGTTTCGGATCATAAGTGAAAAACCACGTTTCATCATATGTTATTATCTTCTACCTGTTCCCTAAGGTGAAATCTGCATTAAAAGGGACAAGATTTGAGTCTGTGAAATCTGTAAAAGAGAAAGCGGCACGTGTCCTAAAGGAGCTGACAGAAGATGACTTCCAGTTGTCTCCAACAATGGAAAATTTGCATGGATTGTTGTAGGGATAGAGAAGGAGTGTATATTGGAGATGACAATAAGTGATTATGTATAAAATAAATATAAAATTTTTCACAACGTCAGTCTCGTTATTTAATACCCACACCTCGTATATAATCAAATTTATAGGAAATAAAAATATCTACAACTTTTATTTAAAGCATTTTTCTCTACAGAGCCTAGTTTATTGTGAAATAGTGATTTTCCGTATTTTTAAGCCAAACTGAGATTGATTTTCATTTTGCGTCTTTCACTCATGATTAAAATTAGATTATGTTTATTGAGGTTAGTTTTTTGTTTATTTCTAATGTTTTATTACTAATGTTTGGTTATATTGTTCATTATTTGCATTGGCAAGAGAAAGTTGTGTGAGTGTTTCACACCAGATTTTTTTACAATTGCCGCCTTAATATGCATTTTAGGATGAAATTACTTATAAAGTTGTAAAATATTTAAAAACTTACAACTTTTTTTTGTATAACGCTAAGTTTAGCAGTTATTAGTGATTTCGTGGTAAAAAATGTTTTTTTAAGATTATAGCCTTAATATGCATACTAGGGCAAAGGTGTATAAATCAAAATTATAGAAATATAAAAAACCTACAACTTTTATTCATATATTTTTTGTGTATCGCTTAGTTTAGCGTCAATTAGTAATTTTCTGTATTTTACTCATCAAAATCAGTAAAAAAATGTGACTGTTTATAATATTGCGGCCTTAGTATGATAAAAATATTGCGGCCATTTTACGATAAAAAAATACCTATATGG
The DNA here is from genome assembly GCA_035578175.1 of Catonia carolina. NCBI lineage: Eukaryota > Metazoa > Arthropoda > Insecta > Hemiptera > Achilidae > Catonia > Catonia carolina. Next base: position 14,433,061 of record JAQMRL010000006.1, on the reverse strand, counting down.
AAAAAGTTATAAAAAATTGAAAATCTACAACTTTTATTTAAAGTATTTTCTTCTACAGAGCCTAGTTTAGCGTCAATTAGTGATTTTTACTTTCTCTTGCCTATATGAATATATAGGAAGGAAAGTATTGTTTTCATGTCGATTTTTCGAAATCGAGTTTTCACCAGATCTATATGTTTTCAGACCCCCTGAACCCAAAAAACATGTTTTTAGCGATTGGTCTGTGTGTGTGTCTGTGTGTGTGTGTGTGTGTGAACAGAATATCTCAAGAACGGAACATCGTACGAACTTGAAACTTGAAACTTAAGTTACATACCACTACCGGACGCGACACGAACATTTTCATCAAAATCGGTCAACCGGAAGTAGTAGTTTATTCGTATAATTTTTCAGTTTTTTGCGATTTTCTCAAAAACTGGTCCTACGATTTTTTTTAAAATCGCCTATTTTACTCAATTTTTTATTCCCTACAAGATAGGGTAGGCGCCATGTTTGCTGAAATTCTCGGTGAGGCTGTTTTCACGTAAAAACGTTGTTTTTTTAAGATTACGGCTTTAATATAAATTTTAGCGCAAAAACTTATATAATAAAAGTTGTAGAGAATTTAAAAACCTACAACTTCTGTTTCAAACATTTTTTTGTATGACGCTTAGTTTAGCAGTAATTAGCGATTTTCTGATTTCTTCTCACGAAAACGTGTGAAAAATCGATTTTTTTAAGATTTTGGCCTTAGTATGCATTTAAAGACAAAAGTGTATATAACTAAATTTATAGGAAATTTAAAGATCTACAACTTTTATTTAACGTATTTTTCTCTACAGAGCCTAGTTTAGCGTGGAATAGTGATTTTCCGTATTTTTAAGCCAGACTGAGGTTGATTTTCATTTTGAGTGTTTCACTCATGATTAAAATAAGGTTATGTTTATTGAGGTTAGTTTTTTGTTTATTTCTAATATTTTATTACTAATGTTAAATTATATTGTAAATTATTTGCATTGGCAAGAGAAAGTTGTGTGAGTGTTTCACACCAGATTTTTTTGTATGTGTTACAATATTTTCCATGTATATAGAAATGAGTCACGGGAATGCCTTTTGCGTACGGTTGGGCTTTGAGGAAGAGAAGAACAATCTGACAGTGCTACCAACTTCAACAGTGAGACACTATATTTTACTACCGTGCAATTGCATCTTTAGTTAACCACATTCTGCCTTTCAATTTATAATATACTTCGTTGTCACTGATACTTTTTCCACGTAAACCCCATTTCCTTCAAAATTGTTCTTAACGTACAAAGTTTCCAACTAATATTAAGCCTTTCTTTTAAACTGATAATAACGTTTCACATGTCGGTATCACTTCCTCATTGATATAACCGTTTCCTTTTTTTACAAAGTGTCAACAAAACTTTTGATGAAGAATTATCTTCTTCACTGTCTTTAACTTCCTTCTTTACTATATTTCGAATTGTGGAAAGAGAAACATCACAGTAGTTAGCCGCTCACTCATAGTTTTTGTTAAGAGGCACGGAAAGGTATTTTTGTTTAGCTTCAACTTCACAATATTTTATTACACTGCACATTAAATTTCGTTCAGCACTGTGAACAGTTCAACCACGTTTTCAAGAAACCGACATTGCCGTTTACGGTAACAAACAGTTGTCTTCGTACAGTTCACCTGCAAAAGGTTCTGCATTATACTGTATGTTCTCTAAATATAGTTTACGTTGTTGTGGTGGCGAACTGATACCAAAGCAGCTGCGCATGAGCACTAGTGATTTCCCCCTTTACCCCTCGTTAAAACTAAAGGTAAGCTCGTGACTCGAGTAATTATACGTAGGGGAGACCGGGGCTAGTTGGCGCATCTTTTACATATATTTTTTTTTGTTGCTATTTATGAAGTATTTGAGATTTTGTTTTATCTTGATGACATACCTTAACATATTAGCCTTAAAGTCCCATTTTTTAAACTTTTTTAATTTAAATATTTTGTGAGTTAAGAACATTTCAAGTCATTAAAACCCATGCGCCAACTTACCCCAACCTCGGGGTTAGTTAGCGCAGTACTCAGGGTAAGTTGGCGTAAGTTATTATTCATTCATTAAACAGTTATATCTGCCCATAACAGACAGGTGGAGTGTCAAATTATTTACACTCAATCTGTTCGTTGCAGGGCTAAAATAAATAGTTCTGTTTCTTATCACATGGTCAGTCAATTAAATGACTGAATCATTTAAGAACAGAAGAGGTAGAGGTGTAAAAGATACTAATCAGAGTTATCTTCTCTGAAAGTAATGAATTTCATTGTACAGCCAGACCCTGTGGTGAATGAAGTGAAGGTGTCATTTACAGAGTGGAAAATATGTGCTTTTCAGAGGGCCCGGCATGCTGATAAGCGTACTTTTCCATTCAGTGAGGAAGGCAATGGTAAACCACCTCACTCCTCGTTTTACTTAGTAAACCTCTAGAGGTTCAAACCAGCCTTTCGGCTGTTGACCTAAACAACAACAACAAACAGTTATATAGGTGTGTGGCGTTGCTAATAAAATAAAACAACATTTAAAACGAATTATTTTAATGAATGTTACTGATGAACTCGTATGAAAACTGGAATACCAGAACATGTAATGAAAACAAAATTATCTTTTCCAGTAAGCTACAGTTTTAAAAATAGGCCTATATATTTTAATACCAAATCTCTGAATACCAGAACAAGTAATGAAAACAAAATTAACTTTTCCAGTAATCTACAGTTTTAAAAATCTATATTTTAATTCCAAATTCCTTAAAACTGTTGCGTCAACTAGCCCCGACTCACCGTTTTGGAAAAACGATGGTATAGTTAAAAAACTAAGCAATCAATTTACTTAAACTTGACACAGTAAAATCCCCAAAGAACTGGTGAATTTAATGATACAAATATTAATGGGTTATTTAACGACACTTTTGTGTGAAAAATAATTAACAGAGAAACCGAAATTTTACTTACCAAAAGTAAAAAACAAATAATTAATATGAAACGTTGTTACGCTTTCATAAACGGCTCAAAACACAACGAAATACTCACAGTGACTGCCGAAAACAGTGATCCAAGTTTCAGGATTGAAAACGTCTATACAAAAGATTTATCGCGAGTGCGCCTACTTGCCCCTGCGCCTATTAGCCCCGGTCTCCCCTATGTTTTATAAAATGTCTATATTTTTGGAGCTGTGTTCACATGTTTTCATAACAGCACCATTGCAACTTGACTGTACAAACAATTAGTTCCTAATACTCATCATCATCATCATCATCTTCAGTTCAAGGATTAGGCTGGATTAAACCTGTTCCGATACCCATCTTTTCCTCGGTCTCCCTATATCCCGTTTTCCTATTGGCTTGTAATTCATAATTTCAAGCGGTAGTCTTCCTGGTTCCATTCTATTTAAATGACTGCACCAGTGTCTTCGATTGTGGATAATTTTTTCACGCAGGGGTGTGACACCCAAAGCTCTTCTGATTTCTTCATTTCTAATCCTATCTACTCTGGAGCATCTATACACACTACGTAGAAACCTCATCTCTGCTGCTTGAATATTACTATCAATTTTCTTTGTATGGATCCAGTTCTCACTTCCATAAAGTAATGTTGGGATAGCTATTGTATTATAAAATTTTATTCTAGTTTCTTGCCTTGTTCTGTTTTTGAGGTTTCTGTGTATGCTGCCACATATGCTCTGGAATTTCACCATTTTGTCATATACATCTTTATCTTTATCGTAAGTTACATCATTTCCCAGGTAGCTGAAATGTTTTACCTGTTCTATTATCTTTCCATTCAGCTCTATTTTTATTCTTGCTGGGTTTTTTCCTTTAAAAGCCATTGATTTTGTTTTCATTGTTGAAATCTGTAAATTGTATTTTTGAGCCACTCTGTCCAACATAAATAATGCTTTTTGTAAGGCGTCTTCACTTTCCTGCAGTATCACGAGATCATCTGCATACATAATCGAGTTCACCGATATTTGATTTGAAAGCTGTATACCTGAGTCCACAAGCATCTTCCATGTACGTAGCATGTCGTCAACATAAATATTAAATAATGTCTGAGATACACAACATCCTTGTCGAACTCCCTTGTTTGTATGAATGGCAGAAGTCAATTGTTCATGATACTCCTAATACTGTCAATTAAAAACTTCGCTTGTTTCAGTTATAAACCTTCTTATAAACTACAATTTTGATATATTGTAACCCTGAAATTTTTATTCAATATCCACCAAGCCAATTAACACTAACGTTATATAATATATTATTAAAAAAGCTAATACAATACGTTGTTTATTAAAACTGTAGGCTTGACATATTATTAAAAATTCTTAACAGGTAAAAGGATGTTATGAGTTTATTATAAAAAGTTGAACACATCCAAAGAATCTTTAATTAATTAACTGTTTTATATTAACATATATGATAATATAAATAGTTTATTATTACTGAGATTAGAAGAGGACAATTTTTGTCCTTCTTTAATCCAATGAAGTCTACAGTACACATAAAAATATCTGGTGTGAAACACTCACACAATTTTATCTTGCCACTGCAAATAATGACCAGTATAACCTAAATATAGTAATAAAACATTAGAAATAAACTAACCGCAAAATACAAAACCTAATTTTAATCATGAGTGAATGACGCAAAATGAAAATCAACCTGTTAGGCTTAAAAATACGGAAAATCACTCTTTCGCGCTAAACTAGGCTCTGTAGAGAAAAATGCTTTAAAAAAAAGTTGTAGATCTTTTAATTTCCTATAAATTTGATTATACTTTTTTGTCTTAAAATGTATAAGGATTAAATCTTTAAAAATATCGATATTCTACACGACTTCGTTAAAAAGTAACAGAAAATCGCTAATTACCGATAAGCGTTATACAAAATAATGTTTAAAATAAAAGTTGTGGAATTTTAAATTTTATAAATTTTTTGTTATATACATTTTTGTGCTAAAGAGCATATTAAAGTCCCAATCTGAAAAAAAACAATTTTTTTACGTAAAAACAGCCTCTCCTAGAATTTCAGCAGACATTGCGCCTACCCTATCTTGTAGAGCATAAAAAAATTTAGTAAACCAGGCGATTTTTAAAAAAAAGCGTAGGACCAGTTTTTGAGAAAATTGGAAAAAGTGAAAAATAACACGAAAAAACTACTACTTCCGGTTGACCATTTTCGATGAAAATGTTCGTATCGGGTTCGGTAGTGGTATTTAACTTAAGTTTCAAGTTCGTACGATGTTCCGTTCTTGAGATATTCTGTACACACACACACACACACACACAAAGACCAATCGCTAAAAACATGTTTTCTGGGTTCAGGGGGTCTGAAAACGTGTAGATCCGGTGAAAACTCGATTTCGAAAAATCAACATGAAAACAATACTTTCCTTCCTATATATTCATATAGGCAAGAGAAAGTAAAAATATCAATGGATATTACGTAGGCTACGTAAGCGGTCATAAGTTACGTGAGATTCATTGTTTAATAATGATTTGTGATAATAAATTGAATATAAATTAAGTTTTAGTGTTTGTAACACTAAAAATCTGGTGTGCTGTGTAAGTTCGTGTTATCTGTAGTAGAAATTATTTTTTACATAAAGAAATTGTAATGAAATACGTGATTCAATAGAAATTTCTTAAGAGATTTGTAGAATTAGTTATTTTTTCCGAGTAAACAACTTGATTTAACACTCAAGTTATGATACCTCGTGTGAGCAGGCCGTAAAAACAAGATGGCCTCTCGGTAACTATTCCTGGGACATGTTGCTAACTTAATTGCATCAATCTTTAGAGACATTATTTCAATAAATAATTTCTCAAAATACTTTTTTAAATAAACTTTCAGAGTAGATTTATAATGTAAGAATTTTTTTAGTGAGTTGATGTTTTGATGGCCCACTCAATCGGTTATGCATCGTGTCGGTAGGACGTCGTTTCTAGTTTACCTCCGGTTTTCCTATTTCAGATCTCAATATTAACTTCATATGATTCGTCTTAAAAATGATATTCTACATAAAAAATCTGTCAAGATACGCGTTAAAATTATATATTCTTAATAGATTTATATAATTATCTATTTGATATTTTATTAAAAACCTTAAAGGGTTCGATGAATCAAACATTTGGCGAAGGGACGTGTTCACAGGCCATGAATCAAGATGGCCTCCCGGTCATTTTTATGGAATTTTAAGACTTATTCCTTTAGTCTTTAAAAATAATTATAATTAATGCGTAAAATGTATCTTTTAATACGCGTTTTAATTGTATTTTTGATATAGACTAACAAAATTATGGATTACGTTTACAATTTAAAAGAAATGTTTGTTAGTCTCGAAATGCTGTCCCGTGTTGGTAGGAGGTGGCAACAATATTACCTGCCAGTCTGCTGTGTAAGTTCGGGTTATCTGTAGTAGAAATGATTTTTTACATAAAGAAATTGTTATGAAATACGTGATTCAATAGAATCTCCTTAAGAGATTTGTAAAATTAGTTATCTACTAGTAGTAAATAAATATAATTGTCTACTTATCTCGGTCTAACTTTTGATAAACGACTAACTTGGAGCACACATATCAAACGGAAACGTTTATTACTGAATTTCCGACTTAAACTTCTATATTCCCTACTTCACAAACGATCAAAATTACCAATGGCACAAAAATTACGCATAGATTGTTCTCTTTTGAAACCTATGTAGACCTACGGATCCCAAATTTACGGTTCAACCAAACCCTCTAACTTGCAAAGAATTCAAGCATTCCAGTCAAAAACATTACGCCTTATAGCAAATGCACCTCTTTACGTTAGCAACAAAACCTTACATACAGATTTGAAAACACCATTTGTACAAAATTCCATTGAATACCTATACAAACGCTTTCACGACAAATCACACGAACACGAGAACCCCCTGGTGCGTTCACTTTCCTCCGTCCATTTACCTAATGATCCCCCTAGACACCTTAAAAGACGCTGGAGTAGAGACCAGCTAATTTGATATACAAATTTCATTCTTGGGGAGGCACCAATGGGGGCCCTACCCCTCTCATGCCTATCATGTCATTTACATTATTATGATAATCATCACATTTGCAGTTAACATTTTACAATTGTAAATAAAGAATTAAAGAGAAAAAAAATTTGTTTCCCAGTAAACAACTTGAGTGTTATGATGCCTCGTGTTAGCAGGCCGTAAAAACAAGATGGCCTCTCGGTAACTATTCCTGGGACATGGTACTAACTTAATTTCATCAATCTTTACAAACATTATTTAAATAAATAATTTTTTAAAATACTTTTCTAAATAATATTTTCGAAGTAGACAGATAACATAAGAATTTTTTTTTAATGTGAGTTGATATTTTGATGGCCCAATCAATCGGTTATGCATCGTGTCGGTAGGGCGTCGTTTCTAGTTCACCTCCCGTTTTTCTATTTGGGATCTCAATATTAAATGCATATGATTCGTCTTAAAAATGATATTTTATATAAAATCTGTCAAGATACGCGTTAAAATTATATATTCCTAATAGATTTATATAATTATCTATTTGATATTTTATTAAAAACCTTAAAGGGTTCGATGAATCAAACATTTGGCGTAGGGGCGTGTTCACAGGCCATGAAACAAGATGGCCTCCCGGTCACTTGTCCGGGATTTTACAACTTATTTCTTCAGTCTTTAAAAATTATAATTAATGCATAAAATGTGTCTCTTAATATGCGTTTTAATTATATTTTTGATATAGACTTACAAAATTACGTATTAGGTTTACAATTGAAAAAGTAATGTTTATTAGTTTCGGTCATTCAATGCTGCCCCGAAATGGCAGGAGATTGCAATAATATTACCTTCCAGTCTGCTGTGTAAGTTCGTGTTATCCGTAGAAGAAATGATTTTTCACGTAAAGATATTGTTGTGAAATACGTGATTCAATAGAATTTTCTTAAGAGATTTCAAACATTTGTATTTTGTTTCCGATTAAACAACATGAGTGTTTTGATGGCTCGTGTTAGCAGGGCGTAAAAACAAGATGGCCTCACGGCAAAATTTTCGGGAACATGTTATAAACTTAATTTCATCAATCTTTACAAACATAATTTAAATAAATAATTTTTCAAAGAAATACGTTTCTAAATAATATTTTCGAAGTAGATTGATAACATTAGAATTTTTTTAAAGTAAGTTTATGTTTTGATGGCCCAAGCAATCGGTTATGCATCGTGTCGGTGGGGCGTGGCTTCTAGTTTACCTCCCGCTCTAAGTAAAGAAAAGTCCACGAATTTGTAATTTAGCGTATTAAAAGCAATAAGATAAATTTCATCTTAGCAACTTAAGTACGTCTACATGCATATCAAATTTGAGTAAAATATCTTCAACCGTTCCTAAGAAAATACTTTTCTTTAAAAAACACAAAATGGCAGACACTCTGTATATGAAGCGAGATAAGCTCGTTACTTCATCAAAAAATTTTGTTTATTTTAAGTTACCGAATCATCTCCCAATATTTGGCACTCTAGTTAGTGGATACTTGTATATGTTTTAAAATGTTAAATTTTACTTTACAGGGACTTGAATAATATATTTTTAGTACCAGAACTATAAGATATTTATTTTTTTATGTTAAACCCTGGTTAATTATACTTATCAAGGAACGTTTATTGAAATGGGATTCACATAATTTTTATTGGTAATAATGTTTAATAAAACAACTTGTAGTACTGTATAACAAAAAAGTGTGTAGAATTATCTTAATTTTATATTAACAAGAACGCTTGCTTTCCCGTAAAAACTCGAATTTTCTAAGCCTGTACAAAAGTAACAACAAAACAACACGGTAGCGTACATTGGTATGAATCGTTACCCCATTCGTGTAACTCACGAAGCAAAAGGTTAACGCTATTTGATAATGTGGTAACCTACTTAGCAGAAAATATCTGTAATACCATAAAATGCCAATAAGGTTCAACTGCATAGCTTATTCTTAAACAAAATCGACCTTATTGCTAATGGTAAGTATTTTATTTACCAAAGACCTATAAAGGGTTACAATCGTATCAATAGCTCGGTCATTAGCGACTACGATGGGATATGAACAGTGGGTTTTACCTTGTGAAAATTTCCAGACCCTGGCCAGGAATCAAATCCGGGACCTCCGCGTGGTACGCTAACGCGCCACCACTACGCTACGGAGGCGGCTACCTGGTAGATTTAAATCTTCTTTAAAAACTAAATGAACATTAAGGAAAAGAAGCTCAGTTTAGAAATAGTAATTATTTCGTCAAATAATCTGACGATATTTGTTGTTCAGACAAGAACAACAATGTTTGAAGCAAGTTTAAATCGCCTGCAGTAAAACCATAATTAAAACCTCATCTTATCTGAATGTTTTCGTTCTGATAATGAAAATATTAGGTAGTAATTTTTTTTAAATACTGTTGCAAAAATTAATCTACAAGAATTTCATTTTAAATTAAAGTTGAATAATGAAATTTTTAAATTAGAACTACCTAATCACTCTATCTTCTGTTAAAAAATAATAGGACATGCACCATGTCCACTGAAATTCTTGGGGGGCCTGTGATTTGTGTCAAAAATCGGATTTTTAAGATTTCAGCCTTAGTATGCATTTTACGACAAAAGTTTATACAATCAAATTTATAGTAAATTAAACGATCTGTAACTTTTCAAATTTATAGTAAATTAAAAGATCTACAACTTTTATATAAAACATTTTTCTCTACAGAGCCTAGTTTGGCGTGAATGAGTGATTTTCCGTATTTATAAGCCAAACTGAGGTTGATTTTCATATTGCATCTTTTACTCATGATTAAAATTAAGGTTATGTTTTCGAGGTTAGTTTTTTGTTTATTTCTAATGTTTTATTACTAATGTTATGTTATATTGTTCATAACCCACCGGGTTGGTCTTAAGGTAAAGTCGTCGCCAAAATCAGCTGTTCAACAGCTGATTTTCGGAGAAGAAGGTTCCTGGTTCAAATCCTAGTAAAGGTAGTTACTTTTATACGGATTTGAATGCTAGACAGTGGCTACCGGTGTACTTTGATGGTTGGGGTTCAATTACCCATACTCTCTCAGGAATGGTCAACCTGAGTCTGTACAAGAGTACCCCTCGTTTACATGTCATACACATCATCGTCATCTCATTGGGTCATGGGGTTGCTTATTGTTATGAATTGAACAGATTGCAACGTACACACTTTCGGGATATTGTTCATTATTAACATTGGCAAGAGAAAGTCGTGTGAGTGTTTCACACCAGATTTTTAGTTTCTTTCGTCTGTTCAATAGAGGGTTTAATGTTTAACAGTTTACAATACAACTAATTCTGTAATTTAATCCTCAATAAGTGATTTAATTTTTTTATTCTACATGGTGATTTTTTAGTCCTGTTACCCAATTGTTAATGTCTGGTAATTTATTTCTAAGAAAGGGATATTTTGTTTTGTGACACAAAGTTGGTAGCCCTACTCAACCGGTATAGATACGACAGTTTGAGTTGTTTCTCCTTGAGTTGCGTAAAATTTTGTGCTGTTTCCAGTTGTGTTACGAACAGAATGTCTTTTACCCTAGAACAACGGGTTTTCATTCTTGAACAATATTTTGCTACAAAATCGTATGCGAGTGTAAAAGAATCATTTCAAATTAAATTTTTTGGTGTTCCTCCACTCTATTCTAGTCAATTTCTAGGCTAACTAACTGATTTTTAGAGGCAGGTATTGTTTGCAGCAGAAAACGTAGTGGTCGACCCACTCTCTTGACAGATGACGTTAAGAGAATGTGAAAACAAGATTGCTCAATTCTCCATGGAAAAGTTTACAAAAACTTTCCGCGCATGTTGATTTGTCATGTTCGAGTGCTCAGAAAGCTGCTAAAAAATTGAAATTGTATCTGTATCACATACGATTAGTTCTAGAGCTTCAGCCTCCAGATTTAAACAAGAGATTGTTTTAGGATAAAAGACATTCTATTCGTAGCACGACCGAAAATGGCACAAAATTTTACACAGCTCAAGGAGAATCAACTCACACTGCCATATCCATACTGGTTGAGTAGGGCTACCAACTTAGTGTCACAAAACAAAATTTATTTTTTTTAGAAAAATATTACCAGACATTAACAATTGGGTAACAGGACTAAAAAATCACCCGGTATCATTAGCCTATTTTTTCAAACCGCTAATCTTCCCGCTGTCTTCATTTATCATTATTATGTATTAGTATTCTAGTATTTGTTTTGTATGCAAGTATTTAAACACAAAAGCAATATTATCATCATAATATATTACAGAAACTAGTGTAAGTAATACAAATACATACTATAGTTGACGACCTTCAGACAATTATAAATAAAAATAATGTGTAATTTCAAGATCACAAAACATAGCATCATCTCACATACTTCTTTTAGTTCCCTCCTGAATATATATCTATCTTTTTTTAACACAATTAAAAACATATACAGCAAATTCTATCTCTTTCTATTTGAATCAAGTAGGGGAGGTTAATAAAAACCTTCTTCATCTTCTTCACTTAACATAAATATTTACCCCCACCCTTATTTATAAATATTTTCAATTATAATGAAAAACGTTTTTAAATCTTTCTTAAAGGATTTGTTATTCAAATATTGTGATATATAATAAAATGCATAATGAAAAATTTGTAACATCGTCGTTTATTCCCCCCCTCCCACACTTTTATTAATCCTTACTTCGTTTTATTCATTTTAAAAACATCCCCACTACAAATTTTCAATGTTATTGAATTACTTATTAGTTACCACCCCTCGTTTGTTATGTTCTATAAAAAATATATACCCATATATGTTATATATAAATGGAGTTTACATCTATGTTATGATTTAGTTTTATCTAGACAGTGCTGGGATCGGGTTTTTTAACTATGATTCCTACAAAAACTGCGGTTAGTACAAATAATTATCTTTTATTGTTTTTATAAGTTATTTATTTAAAATTAATTAATTATTAACATAATTTTATATCAAGAAAATAGTATTGTGATTCATTTTTCCGTCTGTAAATTTACAATATTTTTATTGTAAAATACAAATAAACTATAATTAAAATATTAATGTGTTAAAAATATTTATCAAAGACACCCGGAACGAAAGAAATTGAAAATGTTTCACATTTTCGGTTTTTGCAAATTATTAAAATTCAAAGTTTTTTGCATCCAACGATATAGGTACAATTTGTTGGAGGTTTTGAAGTTTTTTTTAATTAAAAATTAATTGAATCCTTACGTTATTTTTTAAACGTTACAATTTGCAAAACATTTCTATTTTTTTGAATGACAACAGATAAAAACTTGATTTTTTTGTGCGATATTTTTTGTTTTTAAACTTTAAATTAGCACCAGACCACCTGTGAGTATAATATATTAACCTCTGAATTGTAAAAAATAACATATTTAATTATTTAACGTATAATTTGTGTTCTCTTTTAGTTTTTTGTTCCCGTAAATAGCAATTTTTGGATTTTAATGAAATTTTTACACAGCCTTTCATATTATAATTTCAATGTACTGAGTTGATAATACAGTAAAATAATGCGTTTAAATATTTATTTTGCACTTCAATAGTCAAAAAGTTATAATTTCAAAAGTGGTAATTTCCAAAACAAAATGTCATCTTCCGAACAATATATCAAGATGCTACTTACTCAGTAGGTGTTGAATAGCCTGAAAAGTAACCACAAAAAAATTGGACAGGAAAACTCTAAAAGTTTTTGAGAAAATGTTCCTTACATTAACATGACGGAGGTAGGCATTCCGGGTCCCCTTAAAATTTTGAATTCATTTCAAATTTACTCCTAATTTTGTATTTATAATACAGAATGATAAAAAATTTTAAAAAGCAATATCTTAGAAGCTGATTATATAGCTAACAATCTGTTGTAAAACACTCACATAATTTTCTCTTACTAACGTAAATAATGAAAAAATAATCTGTGTTTAATCATTAACAAACTATGTAAAATTAAACTAATTTTAATCGTGAATAAATGATGCAAAATGAAAATCAAACTCTGTTGAACTTAAAATACGAAAAATCGATCATTGACGCTAATCTAGGCTTTGTAGAAAAGCAATGCTTAAAAAGTTTTAGATTCTTTTATTTCGTATAACTTTACACAGGAGTCCTGTACCTCACCATACTTAATTAAGGAACATTTTCTCAGCTTGTACAGCTTAGAACATTATGCTTTTATTTACATTTTGAATATAGAGTTTTGTAATATTCTGATTTTTAACAAACATAAAACATCTGGTGTGTAACACCCACACGACCTTCTCTTGCCAATGCAAATAATGACCAGTATAACCTAACATAAGTAATAAAACAGTAGAAATAAACAAAAAAACTAACCTCAAACAACATAACCTTATTTTAATCATGAGTAAAAGACGCAAAATGAAAATCAACCTCAGTTTAGCTTAAAAATACGGGAAATCACTCGTTCACGCTAAACTAGGCTCTGTAGAGTAAAATAACTAACGCTAACTAAAAGTTGTAGATATTTTAATTACCTATAACTTTGATTATATACACTTTTGTCGTAAAATGCATATTAAGGCTGAAATCTTTAAAAAATCTATTTATTTTACACATTTTCGTGAGAAGAAAACAGAAAATCGCTAATTACCGCTAAACTAAGCGTTACACAAAGAAATGTTTGAAATAAAAGTTGTAGAATGTTAAATTGTCTACAACTTTTATTATATAAATTTTTATGTTAAAATGCATATTAAAGCCACATTTAAAAAAAACAATCTTTTCTACGTGAAAACAGCCTCCCCAAGATTTTAAGCAGACATGGTGCGTACCCTTTCTTGTAGAGCATAAAAAGAGTGAGGTGATTTTTAAAAAAATCGTATGACTAGTTTTTGAGAAAATCGCAAAAAAGATAAAAATTACACGATTAAACTACTACTTCCGGTTGACCGATTTTGATGAAAATATTCGTATTGGGTCCGGTAGTGGTAACTTAAGTTTCAAATTTCAAGTTCGTACGATGTTCCGTTCTTGAGATATTCTGTTCACACACACACGCGCGCGCGCGCGCGCATGCATACACACATACACACACACACACACACACACACACACACACACAGACCAATCGCTGTAAACATGTTTTTTTGGCCCAGGGGGTCTGAAAACGTGTAGATCCGGTGTATACTCGATTTCGAAAAATCTATATGAAAACAATACTTTCCGTCCTATAATAGGCAAGAAAGAGGCAAGAGTCTATTCATATAGGCAAGAGAAAGCCAAAATTAAATTCGGCTCACCACCTTTCAGACCTATGAAATTTTGAAACATTTATAGCTGTAAAATAATTAAGAAAACATTTTTTATACTTGTTATTTGTAGAAACTATGCATCCTTATGAAGGTTAACTACCCTGAAAATTTCATAAAAAATTGGTGGACCGGTCACTGAGAAAATTATCCTTTTGTGCTAAAAAATGTATTTTTCGGAAATTACAAAAAACTGAAAAATTTAACTTACATTAGTCTGCTTCATAGTCACTAAGATTGTATTAGCAAACTTGCTTCTTACGGTATGAAGCTAGCTGTTAAGGAGGCTGTGCTTTTTAATAGATTGATTGAGACAACGAAAATAGAAATTTTTCAACGGAACCTGGAAAAAGGGGCCATCAGTTACTAAATGAAGTTGTGTCAGCTACTGGTATTGAAACAGGCAAGGTCCTAGATGTGACCATACTCATAAAATTTTGTGATTTTCTTGATAATGACGCACTATAAGGGGAAGTTCTAAAAAATTTTTAAAACAAAAATCTTCTTCTTCTTCTTCTTCTTCTTCTTTCTCTCTCCCCATGTGCCTTACAGCGTCGGGGTAGTCTCGGACAACTTCCTCCATTGTACTCTATCCGCCGCCAATCGTCTCATTTGCCCTAGGGCCATGCCTCTTTCCTCTCCCAATCTTCGTATGTGCTCATCATATGAGTATCGTGGCCGTCCTCTTTTCCTACTCCTGCCAACGATTACGTTTGCATACTGCTTGGCTTTCCTTTCGTCATCAAAGTGCGTATATTCCAATTTCCAAATCGTAAATTAGGTTTGTCCAGTCTTTTATTCCGAAAATTCCTGTCCTGTCCGAGGCTATTTATGTGACTTTGAATCCGCTTTTTTCAACGTGTGGGTGATTGGCCCAACGACGTCGTTTTTGGAGTACTTCTTCGTCTGGCTCCTACCCTTTGACCTGTCCGGCTTGGGAGGCCCTGCTGGTAGTTACACTACCGCCGGCATAGCTCTCCGGGTCTTGGGAGCACGCAAGCCCCTCCACCATCTACAAGGTCCTGTACTCCCTAGGAGGGGTAAAACAAAAATCATCAAATTAATTACTTAATTCTAAGCAAAGTTACAGCAAAACATTTTACTTAATGTCACAAATACTGGAAAAAAGTGTACTTGCAGTACAAATAACCCTTTCAGTGCCGAAACAATATTTTAAAGTTTGATCTAAAGTGCCATTTAATGCCATGTGTACAAAGTGTACAAAAAATGACAGCCCTTATTTCGAAAACTTGCAGGCGTAAGCCTGCCATAACTGACCAAGAAATCGGGGGTTTTGGTACCTCAACGGTGGTTTTACGTGTTAAAATTTCCAAGCCCTAGCTGGAAATCGAACCTGGGAACTTTCGCTTTACAGACTAGCGTTCTAGTCACTAAGCCACGGAGGTGGTCTTAAAATACATTATTTTATTAATTTTTGTTCAAAAAGTTTTTGGAAATGTTCCGTTATCCGGACGTCGGCACTTATGCATAATTACGGACGTCTGGTAAACCGGATGTTATAACTACGTTAAAGATATCGACGTGCTGTTTTCTGGACGTTGGTACTGAAAGGGTTAAAAAAAACATTAAAAATAAAAATAAAATAGAAATAGACGAAGGTTCCTGGTTCAAATTCTAGTAAAGATAGTTACTTTTAAACGGATTTGAATGCTAGACTGTGGTTACCGGTGTACTTTGATGGTTGGGGTTCAATTAACCATACTCTCTTAGGATTGGTCGGCCTGAGTCTGTACAAGACTACACCTGATTTGAACATTATACATATCATCCTCATCTCATTAAGTCATGGGGTTGCTTATTGTTCTGAATTGAACAGATTGCAACGTACACATATTAGAAATTAAAAAAAAGAAAAAAATAGAAAGGGTACGTCGTACAAAAATATTAAATAAAATATCAAATTAATTGTAAGATTTCGAAATATTACAAAATGTAAAAAACCAAAAAAGTCCAAAAAATAACATTTTTGGTCCGCTGACTCATCTTAATATATAAATATATATTTTTTAATATTTTACTTTTGTTTATTTTATTACTTTTATCGTAAAATGTAATCTTAAACCAAATCTAAGACCGCAATCTTAAAAATCACATTTTGTTACATATTTTAATGAGCAAAATACATTAATTGACGCTATTGGTTGCTTTGTAGAAAAAGCCGCTTGAAATAAAAGTTGTGGGTTTTTAATTTCCCAACTTTAATTATTTAAGCTTCTGCCCTAAAAATGTATAGTAACCTAGCTATTAAGGCCCCAATCTGATTAACCAATTATTTTAAACCAATATTTTTTATTTAGTAAGTTCCGGAGTTTTGAAACCCGGTGTTACGTACAGTGACGCTAAAAAAAATCCACCTTAACGGTTTCAAAAATGTACCCGTAAAGGGTAGAAAGGAAATTCAACCCTTCCACCATTAAATGTTTATAAATTTCAAACTAGTCTATTATATTTAATTTTTTCTAAATCAGAAAATATTATTACTTACTCTTGCCTATATAGGAAGGAAAGTATTGTTTTCACGTCGATTTTTCAAAATCGAGTTTCACCGGATCTGCAAGTTTTCAGACCCCCTTTACCCAAAAAAACATGTTTTTAGCGATTGGTCTGTGCGTGTGTGTCTGTGTGCGCGTGTGTGTCTGTGTGTGCGTGTGTGCGTGTGTAAACAAAATATCTCAAGAACAAAACATCGTACGAACTTGAAACTTGAAACTTAAGTTATATACCACTAGAGGACCTGACACGAACATTTTCTTCAAAATTGGTCAACCGGAAGTAGTAGTTTATTCGGGTCATTTTTCACATTTTTGCGATTTTCTCAAAAAAAAAGCCACTCCGACATTTTTTTTAAATCGCCTCATTTACTAAATTTTTGATACAAGATTAGGGTACGCTCTGCTGAAATTCTTTGGGAGGTTGTTTTCTCGTAAAAAAATTGTTTTTAAAGATTGCGACTTCAATATGCATTTTAGCGCAAAAATGTATTTAACAAAAAGTTTAGATAATTTAAATTCCTACAAATTTAATTTCTAACATTTGTTTGAACAACGCTTAGTTTAGCAGTAATTAGCGATTTTCTGTTTTCTTCTCACGATAACGTGTAAAAAATCTATTATTTTCAAGATTTCAGCCTTAGTACGCATCTTACGACAATAGTCTATAATCAAATTTATAGAAAGTTAAACAAAGATCTACAACTTTTATTTAGAGAATTTTTCTCTACAGAGCCTAGTTTAGCGTGAAAGAGTGATTTTCCGTATTTTAAAGCCAAACTGAGGTTGTATTTCATTTTGCGTCTTTCACTCATGAATAAAATAAGGTTATGTTTTTTGAGGTTAGTTTTTTCTGAATTTTTAATGTTTTATTACTGATGTTAGATTATATTGTTCATAATTTGTATTGGCAAGAGAAATTTGTGTGAGTGTTTCACACCAGAGTTTTTTTTATTTTATTTTTGGGGTGATTCTCCAGAGTCTATCTTTTCGGATTTTTTTTTAAGGAAGATTCTATTCTTCTTCAACCTTTAAGTATTTTGTCTATTGATAAAGTATTTAAGGTTTTAAAAATGGTTTCACTCGCATATGTGATCAATGTTTGTGTATTGAAGAAATCACCTAGTGGCAAACCGCCGTTGGTGTTTCATATAAGAACCATATTCCAGCATCTGTTTGATCTCCTTTGTGGATTTTGTGGTAGGTGTGGATGTAACGACATTTGTATCTTTGGATTCTTGAGATTTATTAATTTTTAATGGAAACGTGTGGATAATTTGTCAACGGTTGCGTACGGGTCTATCAATTTGTCTATAGAAAAATGTTAGAGATTAGGTGGGGGGACAAAATAAGTAATTTAGAGGTTCTTAGGCGATTGGATGTAAAAAATATGGAAGCATCTTACCAGAAGAAGGGTTAGGCTAGTGGGGCATATCTTAAGACATGCAGGTATTGGTCTATCAATAATGGAGGATAAATTGAGGGAGTAAATTGTAGGGAGAGGCAAAGGTTTAGATTTATAAAGCAAATCACAAATGATGTAGGGTGTTACAGGTATGTAGATATGAAACAACTTACGCAAGATAGAACAGCTTGGAGAACTGCATCAAACCAGAGGAGAGACTGTTAACAAAAAAAAATTTCAGGATTTTCAGAATTAATGAACAAAAAATCTCTCAGGAATGGTCGACCTAAGTCTGTACAAGACTACATCTCATTTACACATCATACACATCATCCTCATCTCATTGGGTCATGGAATTGCTTATTGTTCTGAATTGAACAGATTGCAACGTACAGATATTAGAAATTTAAAAAAAAACTTGATCATAAAAGCTGTATTACCCACCGGGTTGGTGTAGGGGTAACGTCGTCGCCGCTAGTCAGCTGTTTAACAGCTGATTTTCGGAGACGAAGGTTCGTGGTTCAAATCCTAGTAAAGGTAGTTACTTTTATACGGATTTGAATACTAGACAGTGGTTACCGGTGTACTTTGATGGTTGGGGTTTAATTAACCATACATTCTCAGGAATGGTCGGCCTGAGTCTGTAAAAGACTACACCTCATTTACACGTCATACATATCATTCTCATCTCATTGGGTCATGGAGTTGCTTATTGTTCTAAATTGAACAGATTGCAACGTACACACATTAGGAATATAAAAAAAATTTGCGATACAACTGTTAAATTGAATATTTAAAATAATTTTTTATGCTATTTCATAACCTCTTTGTTCAATCTTGCAGATGCACGTTAACAACTGTTGTAATGATCTTTAATTAGAAAATATATAACAATTATGAATCAATTTGACAAAAAATTAAATGATAATATTTTGTAATGAATTAGTTTAAATTTATCCTGTATAAAAAAAGACTTAACAATGCGTGACCTTGAATTAATTACAGGTTTCCTTTTATAATCGGAGTGCACTTGTTGCTACCAGAAATAAAAAGTAAAATAAATAAAAACAGATCATCTAACAAGTTTGTATTTTGATTCATTCTACTGTATTACAGGCCTGTTATGTGGAAACTGAATCTTTATTATAACTACTGCAATAATTAGGCATTATAAACTTGTAATGAATTTACAAAATTTGAATTTGTAATGAATTTTTTTGTTTTATGCATTGTTACGTGAATACAATAATAACTGCTTTGTGTCATTATGTTTTCATTTTTTAATATAATTTTTTTAACGTAATTACTTTTTATAATTCATTTGATTTATCATTAGTAGTAATTGAAGAGCTGAGTGGATGAAAGTGCTGTGACATTTTTTAAAACGTAGTTTTCATGATGATGAATATTACATGCATATTTAATTACTTAGGTGGCATAGAATACTCTTATTTTAACAGTTTAAGGGGAGACTGTACTGTGTATCCCGCCAATAATAAATTTTCTCTTTTTAGGTACATTGTTCATAGAATTTGTAAAAGATAGGGAAATGAAACTTTACACACTTATAGTTTGCGTGTGTCTCTACCTACTGATAAGTTTCCAATTTAATCTTTTGGACCATAACATTTTTAAAAAAGTAACGAATAACATAAAATTTTTACAGATCTTTTTGTAGGTTTTTTTGCGTATTACTAATTTTTTTACCACGTAAGAAAGTCATCTCCCCCTACAATTTACTCCCCCAGTATTACCCTCGATTATTGATAGCCCTGGATGTCTTAAGATAGGCTTATGCCCCACTAGCCTATCCCTTCTTCTGGTAAGATGCTTCCATATAATACTTCTTTTTTCATCTACTCGCCTAAGAACCCCTAAATTACTTATTTGGTCCACCCACCTAATCTTTAACATTTTCCTAAATACCACATTTCAAAAGCTTCTATCCTCTTCTTTTCTACAGCCCCTATCACCCACGTTTCACTCCCGTATAATGCTACACTCCAAACAAAATGTTTTAAGAATTGTTTTCCTAATCTGTAAATCAATGTTTGTAGTCAGTAAGCTGTTTTGTTTATTTCAGAGGCTTTTCTAGCTTGAGCAATTCTACTTTTGATATCACATGTGCTTCTACCATTCTTTGTTATTTTACTCCCTAGATAGCAAAATTCCCCAACTTTCCGAGAACTTAAGTTCTCGTTGCCTACTTTTACATTTCCCATCTCTTCTAAACCACTCTTGCTGCTGCACGATGAGTTTAAGAAATCATAAACTTCCTTACGAACGTATCGTTTCTCTACTCGATTTTTACGTTCACTACAACTTGGGTTTACCGGACGTAGAACGGCACTACAAATCAGCAAATTAAATGTGGGACTAAATTAGTTGCTAATTTTCGTTTAGCGTCATTCACTCATGATTAAAATTATTTATGTTTTCATTTTTTATTATTTACTAATGATTAATGATTAAACATAAATGTTACATGGTTTATTATTTACATTGGCAATAGAAAGTAGAGTGAGTGTTTTACACCAGATTTTTTTAACTTTTAAACTGGTTGAGTAATCCTTGAATGATATTTTAAGAGGCAAGTTCTATTCAATGTTTATCTGTCTTCAGGCTAAATTTTGCGTGTTGTATTTTTAACAATCTGTACGAATTTATGTTAGAGTTTAAACGAGTAACCAAAAAAATAATGACGTCAGAAGAGTTAATTTTTCTTGAAATTCTTTAAAAAGAAGTATATTCGGGCCTTTAAACTATTATTGTAATAAATAAATTACGTTCCTGTTTTTTGGTGAAATAGTTTCTGTGAACTAAAATGACTTAAAGAAAGTACAAAAGTTTACTGGTTGCCTTCGTGGTGCACCAGAAATTGGAAATAACCTGAATTTGAGACAATTTAATAATAACTGAATTTCAGTTAAGGCCTGTTCACACGCCGCTAGCTGTTTAGTAGCTGCTAGTCAACCGCATGACCTTTTCTCCTCTACAAACGCTAGTAAGCAACGTTCACACCGAGCTAGTTTACTAGCACTAGTCAATCACGTGACTCTTTTCTCCCCTACTAGCGCTAGTAAAATCAAACACATTCAAAGTCACTAGCGAGCAGGGTCGACTAGCTCGTCGGTGACTGTTCCCGTGACGCTAGTTTACTAGCTTCTAGTACTAGCAGCTTATTTGAAACTAGCAACATTTCCAAACATTCACACTGAGCTAGTTTACTAAAAATAGTACCTAGTAGGAAGTATTGTGCGGTTGCACGCTCCATGTATGTTTTTTTATTTACTTATTTTGATATAAATTGGTAAGTTAAATATTATGGAATCCGACCAAGTTAATAACCCGGTAGAAATTTGTTAAATTAATGCGC
Organism: Catonia carolina; assembly: GCA_035578175.1. Lineage (NCBI taxonomy): Eukaryota > Metazoa > Arthropoda > Insecta > Hemiptera > Achilidae > Catonia > Catonia carolina. The sequence continues at coordinate 14,411,388 of JAQMRL010000006.1, read as the reverse complement.
CGGATGATAAGAATATATTTTTAGTCTATAGTTCATTCCAGTTAAGTTGTCAGTAGATTCATTGGTGTGGAATGTGGCACGGCAACTGCTCATTGGTTGTTTGTGTTTAACACAACAACCGTTTCACTTGTAGGCTGCTGAATCACGTACGCCTATACATGCAATTATATCAGTTTTGCTTCTGCATTCCATTAGTGTAGTACCTACTACATAGTCGTGTTAATATTAGTGTTAATTCTTATTATAATAGTATTTGTGATATTTTTAAACGTATGATACTAATATTTGTTGTTATTGTGTTGTTTTAATTTTAATAAGTAGTACTATAGTTCGTAGTTACATTCTCTTAAATCAACAATAATGGATTCTCCGGGTAAACGAAACAAGCGCGGACAAGGCATTAATTCTAAACAAAAACTATTAATTATAAATGCTTTGAAATCTTTTAAAACTGAACATGCTAATATAACAATTAGTGAAATTGTAGCAAAAACTTCAGCAATGGTATGCGTCTCTGAACGATCAGTTTACAGAATAATTAAGGAAAAGAAAATTACTGGCCAACTAAAAAGCGAAACAGAGTTAACACGAATAGCAATTTGCTGGACGAAGCAACAAAAATTTCATTTAATTATTTTCATTTTTAAAGTTTCTTAAAAAGTTACTTCAAGTTTTACCTCTACGTATGGGTAGATCTTTATCAAAATGCGGGTTGACTGTTCCTTCGTGCACCGCTTGTGAATCGGAATTTATTTTGTAGGCACTGCCGACTTAACTGGAATAGACTATAGTTTGTAAAGGCCAAGCCAATTGCTGTGAGCGCTGGGCTATGCATGCGCATACTTGACTTGGACCTGCATACCCCTCCGACCGACAGCCAGAGTGTTGTTGAAAATTGACAACACACATTGTATTATGTAGACATACTGTTCCATTGTTGATTACATACACTACACTATTGCAGTACGTACAAGACTATACTAATGCAGACGCACGATTTGCCCAGCGCTCTCCTTACGAAAATCAGGCTATACACGCTACCACAACAAATGCATCAGCTGTGAAACACTGCTAACTCATTCATTCTCCCACAACTATAACAACGCACTGCATTCCTTCCAACTACATGGAGCTGGGACTCACGCAATATGTATACTTGGTTCATTGTACGAAAAATAACGGGTGTTTCAAAAAGGACGCACCTCGAAGTTTAATGGTTAATATTTTCTGCATAAGGAATATTTTTTCTCCCAAATAACAGTTGGCACTACCGTACTCATTGTTGACCCATTGTGTATTACTGACATGTACTAGTGCTATCCCAGTATTCATTTGTGTCTGTAGTGTCTGTATAAGTTCAATCATGGTTTTTTCAAAGGATGAACGTGTTTTTATTATTGAAAGTTATTGCGCATATAAATCTTACGAACGAGTGAAAGACGGGTTCCAGTTTAAATTTCCCAATTCTGAAGTACCTAATAACACCACAATATCGCGTCTGATTAATAAATTTCGTGAGACTGGCAGCGTACAGGATCGGAAAAGCACAGGTCGACCATCAGTGTTAACAGAACAAGTTTTGGACGATGTGAAACAACGTTTGATTACCTCACCCGGCAAATCACTTAGAAAGTTATTTTCACATGCTGGATTATCACTATCTTCCGCTTTAAGGGCTACAAAAAAATTAAATCTGCATCCTTACCGCATCGGTGTCGTTCATGAACTGAAAGAAGTTGACCATGGGAAACGTATACAGTATTGTCGTTGGATACGTTCTCTTGTTAATGACAACGGTGTTGAAATATTGGATCGTGTTTATATTATTAAGCCAAACTAATGTTGGTTTTCATTTTGCATTATTCACGCATGATTAAAATTAGGTTATGTTTTTGAGGTTAGTTTTTTGTTTATATCTAGTGTTTTATTGCTAATGTTAGGTTATATTGTTCATTATTTCCATTGACAAGAGAAAGTCGTGTGATTGTTCCATACCAGATTATTTTTATTTAATTTAAGTAAAGTTGTCAGAGATATAATATCTAGCCACTTTAAAAGTGTTTTATTATTTTGTTTTCAGTTTTACCAACTCCTGATACTACAGTTAAGTGCTGTAACCTTAGTAATAGGGGGTGAAGGATGGAAACACATTCCCGAGATCCCAGCAGGTCGACGAGCTCAATATTACCTTTTAAAGAAAGATGGTGGATACAAATATGGATATGATACTGGTGATGGAACTTCAGGAAAACAATCAGCATCTTCTGCTAATGAAGTCACCGGTAATTACGCTTATTTAGGTTCAGATGGACAACAACGAGGATTTCAGTATACATCTGGTGTAGGAGGTTTCATCCCAAATTTATCTCCTCAAAATCCTCAACCTGCAGGTAATTTGAAATCATTATATATTTTCTCATAAACTTATACAGAGAATTCGGAAATTTACTGGCAGTTTTTTGTTTGTTTTTGTTTTGTTTTACGACTGACTGTTATACAATTGCTGTTAATGCAGACGGTGAGCAGGATGATACATGGAAGATGAGTGATGAAAAAATACCAGGCCTGACCGGAAATCGAACCCGGGACCCCGGTGTAGAAGCCAGTTGCAATAATCACTACGCCGGCGGGCCGGAGCTACTGTGTGGTAGTTGCTTTACATTGGTTCATTCTTTCACCGTTAGGTTGGGTGCCCTGTGCACTGGGCAGTTTTTACTTTCTCTTGACAATATGAATATATAGGAAGAAAAGTATTGTTTTCATGTCGGGTTTTCACCAGATCTACACGTTTCCAGACCCCCTGAACCCAAAAAACATGTTTTTAGTGATTGGTTTGTGTGTGTGTGTGTGTGCGCGCGCGCACACACACCCATACGCAACAATTTTTATTAAAACATTTTTTTTGTATAATGCTTAGTTTAGCGGTAATTAGCGATTTTCTGTTTTTTTTCTCACGAAAATTGATTTTTTAAGATTTCAGCCTTATTATGCATTTTACGACAAAAGAGTATAAATCAAGTTTATAGGAAATTGAAAATAGTACCTACAACTTATATTTAAAGAATTTTTCTCTACAGAGCCTAGCTTAGCGTGAAAGAGTATTTTTTCTTATTTTTAAGCCAAACTGAGGTTGATTTTCATTTAGTGTCTTTCACTCATGATTAAAATTAGGTTATGTTTATTGAGGTTAGTTTTTTGTTTAAATTTTATGTTTTATTACTAATTTTAGGCTATTTTGTTCATAATTTGCATTGGCAAGAGAAGGTTGTGTGAGTGTTTCGCACCAGATTTTTTAAAGGTGTTAAACCATTATCATCGCCTTCATTAGCTATTATTTATTATGATTCTCTAAAATCGTAGTTTCAAGGCAAAGCGCAAGAATAGACTAAATTCAGTCTTTTACCAGGTGGTTTCTAATTGCTGAAGCTTGTTCTGGGGATCTTTTTGTTGAGCTGTACAGAGTAAATTCTGTCAAACACTTCATATCATTCTTTTGGTTTTTTTTGAAAACATTTTTCTTAACGCTAACAGACAGTCGTATCTAGACGACCATGTTTTTGGACATCGATTTTTTGTTTGGCAGAGCTGACTTCTTTAACGACTATGAGAGACAAAGTTTATTTCTTTACTCTTTTTATTAGTGGTAATTTTTAAAATTTTTATCTATCATTTTCTCGTGTCCGTCACATCTAGATGTCAGAAACTTCAAGAGATAGCAACAAATGGTTTTCCGATTCATAATCTACACAAAAAGTTAGTGGGCCTGAATTTGGTTTGAAGTTCCGGTTTTGACTGGAAGTAAAGAAATCAAAGTCGGAATTCAGAAACAAAAATAGTATCATTCAATTTCCTCTTAAAGAGTAGATACAGAAATTACTAATTGTTTTTGCCATAAATCAAAGATAAGCCTTTTCAAAAATTGCCACCAGTTATGAGACATGTCGTCTCACGAGAGGGATTTTTTTCTAATCTTTTAATTCCATAAAGCAAGTGCCATTAATTGAATAATGATTACAAACAATAACAAAAGATTGTGAAATAATTTTAATGGTTATAATACAAAACTGTAATACAGAAGTAACTACATTAGTAGGTACTGTGATTGAAAATACAAACATAGAGACTAACAGCACAAATATGGAATGCAACAACTTCATTAGCATTTCTTGTTTTAGTTTTATATGTTATTTTCTTGTTTATTGTTTCCACATAAAACTATCATTTTGCTCTTCTTGTTCATAACAATTTCATTATAGTTTCCATAGTATAAACTAAACATCTACTAAAATATTTAAACATATCTCTAGATTCAACATTATTTGAAACAATATATTACTGTTTATTTAGTACAAACTAATAGTTATTGAAATATTTACTTTCAAATCTCTGTTAATTAGAAAGATTCTCCTTATTAAAAATAAACTTTACTGCCATTTTAAAATACGAGATACATTACAACAGATGTGGTGTGGTATAGAAGATTTATATCCTGAGTTATTTCAGGATCTAGTTATTTATAAATAACAAAACATCCTTTTAAATTTATAACAGATATTTATTTACAAATTAATCACTTAAATTAATTTGTTATAACAATACACTAGTTTACTTTAAAGCGGGAATCCTACAGAGTTACTCAGCATCCCGCATCTCAAACACCATGACTTCCTGTACTCCCAGTCATCTTTCTCCAAGTTTCTTGCCTCGATTGTCCCCATCACATTAATCCTTCTCCTTACCTTCACCTCTTTTCCTAATCACCGTATAATAATTCAATGCCACTTTTTTTTTCTTTATCCGAGGCGGCAAGAAAAACTCATGTTCACTCCCTCACGATGGGGAAGTAGTGTTGAACTCAATTGAGGCGTCCTCGTCCAGCCCCAAGGAGGCCGCAACCGCCTACCAAACAAAAACCCGCCGCCTGGCCACTTGATCCGAAATCAGCAAAGAACCCTCCATGTCCCTTGAAACTGTTTATATAATACTACAAGGGAAATGTTGGGTTAAAAAAAAATTTCATAAACTGTCAGCAGGGTGTGGAAGGGAACCGTAGCCTAATTCCCCTCTCGCTGTCACTGACCAACACTCACTCTCTCACTTTCATTCATCTCTTTCATCACCAGTTTATTAGTGTGCCTACCTTACCTTCCGAGATCGAGACAGGATTGATTTACTGTGGGAGAGGGCTGATCTTTAGATGTCTCCTCCCTCCGCAGTCTCCTGACCACCCTCTTTGCAAAATGAGCAACCAACTTCCAGCTCTCCTCATCCCACAGCATCACTACCCCGACACTCTCTGGAATCCACTGTGGAACACCTATCTTCTCAGATGTCTCCATTCTGTCGAAGCTAAAATAGGGACATATTTTAAAAATATGCGCAATGGACTCCTCCTCTTCACTGTCACACAGTCGACATTTCATTACTTCATTAAGTTTAAACCTCGTCAAATATGCTCCAAAGCAACCATTAGCTACTGAGTCAGTTCGTATGTGGTGTCACTAAATGTCGTCCTTATGTTTAAAAGTTTTGTTTGTAAATGTTCGGTTATCCGAATGTTACACTTTTTTAACTTAAGGATGTCCATTAAACGGAATGTTGTCACTACATAAAATATATTGACGTCCTTGTTTTCCGGATGTTAGTACTGAAAGGGTTTATGAAAAACAAATTTTTATCAGGTTTCTCCTAAAAAATTATCATGTCACCATAAACGAATACTTTTCATAATTTGATACTGCTCGTTTTAGTGCAAAGGAATTTAATATTTTTAAATATCTGTATCATTGTTTATGCACAATGGACTCCTCCTCTTCATATATGCGCAATATATCCTCTTCATATATCCTGTTTTGTATTCTTAGCTATTGGTTCAGCTTTCTAACCAACTGTTGATGGGAAATTTACTTGTGTACATTTTGTTTTTGATTTGGGGCTTTTTGTTTTTTGCCTTTTCCTGTTAATTTTGATTTTTATCACTTGGGTACATTTTTCTCAGAAACCATTAAACCCAACAGGGTGAAAATTTTACCAGTTGTTCATCTTATACATGCACATATACTGACATTTTTATGGCTTCCTCACGTACTCCAAAAATTAGTACCTAATATGAAAGAACAGTAGAAAAAGATTTGTAAAACTTTTATGTTCATCGTTATTTTTCTTTTACTTTTATGGTTCAACAGACTAAATTACAAAAATATCAGTAGCTAGAGAAACCCAAAAACTATAGGTAAGTTTTTTTTTTGGTTTTACATCCAGCTGTTTTGTAATGACTGCTAATGCAGACGATGAGAAGGGTGATACATAAAGATGAGTGATGAAAAAATAACAGACCTGACTGGGAATCGAACCCAGGAGCCTGGCGTAGAAGCCAGTTGCACTAACCACTACACCAACAGGCCAGCCAACAAAAACTATAAGTATCTAAAGTTACATTTCCTTGTCTTTTACCAACCCTATGAAAAATGTACCTACCTAAAAATAACAAATTTAGCATTGGTGGGATATAATGTACAGTCACCCCTTAATAAACCATTTTTATCTAAGGGATTGTCTGTTTTAGGACCATCACCTGCTTTATATTCACCAGCGTCTCCTCCAGTTCAAACCTACCAGCAGCCTGCCCCTGAAGAAGAATCATCTGGAGATGCATCGTACAATTTTTCTTTTGATACAGGTACATTCCAACAGCAAGAAAGTAGTGATTCATCACACAATGTTGCTGGATCTTATAAATACACTGCTGAAGACGGAGAACACAGCGTTACATACACAGCAGGCCCAGGAATTGGATTTATTGCTAACGTAGCTGAAGTACAAGGTTCCAAAACACCTATTGGTGGACAAGGAAATTATCAACAAACAATACCCCCTAGTGGTCCTGTAATAGGGGGAGATGATTACCAGCAAGTTACACAAGCAGTACTTCCAACACAAGAGGAATCTTCTGGAGATGCTTCTTATTCATTCGCATATGATGCTGGTGATCATTCAAGAACTGAAAGTAGCGATGCTAAAGGAAATGTAAAAGGGAGCTTTTCATTTACTGCTAAAGATGATGGTGTAAGAAGAACAGTCGACTACACAGCAGGAGCTAACACTGGTTTCATTGCAACAGGAGCTCATTTACCAGTCCCACCAGATCCTCTATCACCTCAGACTGCACCACCTACTTATACAGGACCTTCTGTGAATCAACAACCCATTCCACCAACATTTCCTGGTCCACAATTAAATCAACAACCTGTTCCTTACAGCCCATCTGAATCAACTGGAGGAAGTGTTAGTTCTGGGCTTACTGATGGGTCTTACTCGTTTTCATATGATGCCGGTGACCACTCAAGAACTGAAAGCAGTGATAATAAAGGAAATGTTAAAGGTAGTTTTTCATTTGTTGCAAAAGACGATGGTGCAAGTAGAACTGTTGATTATTCAGCAGGATCTGAAACTGGTTTCATTGCAACCGGAGCTCATTTACCAGTCCCTGTCTCACCGTTAGTTTCTCCAGTTTCACCTCCAATTGGTCAGCAGCCAATTCCATATACTCCTGTTGAATCGGGAGAGGGTATTGGTTCTGGTGTATCAGGTGGTGCATATTCATTCTCTTATGATGCTGGTGATCATTCAAGAACTGAAAGTGGTGATGCTAGTGGAAATGTTAAAGGAAGTTTTTCATTCATTGCAAAAGATGATGGTGCAAGTAGAACTGTTGATTATTCAGCAGGATCTGAAACTGGTTTCATTGCAACAGGAGCTCATTTACCAGTCCCTGTCATACCGTTAGTACCCATTTCTCCAGTTACACCTCCAGTAGGTCAGCAGCCAATTCCATATACTCCTGTTGAATCAGGAGAGGGTATTAGTTCTGGTGTATCAGGAGGTTCATATTCATTCTCTTATGATGCTGGTGATCATTCAAGAACTGAAAATGGTGATGCTAATGGAAATGTTAAAGGAAGTTTTTCATTCATTGCAAAAGATGATGGTGCATCCAGGACAGTAGATTATACAGCAGGTGCTAATACTGGTTTCATTGCAACAGGAGCTCATTTACCAGTTCCAGTTATACCAATCGTGCCCATAGTACCTGTTGTGCCTCACACGTATTCTGTGCCCTCAGACAACCAACAAACAATACCATATCAACCATCATTTTCATCAACATCAGGTTCAAGTTTTAGTTCTGGAACAAATATTCAAGGTTTTAATTCTGTTACTAGTGGGATCGATATAAATAGAGGATCTTCTCCAATATCACCACCAACATCATCTTCTGAAGATGAAGGCAGTGGAGACGCCTCGTACTCATATTCTTACAAAACAGATTCAAGTAGTAAACAAGAAACATCAGATTCAAAAGGTAATGTTCAAGGTTCATTTACATTTTTAGATGGCGGTGGTGTATCACGCACCTTGACATACACTGCTACAAATGATGAAGGATTTATTGCAAAGGGTGATCATCTCCCAAAACCAGGTATTTATGAAAATCCAATCGCATCTGACCAATCTAACCAAGTATCATTTTCTAAAGGCACTTCAGTTGTGCAGGGTATTAAAGGCTCATCTGTATCAACAGGCCAAAATAGTAACTTTGGAGTTAAGGGTATTAAAACATTTAATAATCAAATTAAAAACACTTTTTCAAAACCAATTAAATCCTCAGATTACACAATTCATACATATTTACCACCTTCTGCTGTTGAAAAATATGGATACATATTTGACACTAAAGTTAATTAACATTTTCAATTCTTTAATAATGTAAAAAAAGTGAATGTGATAATTGTCATTATTAATTAATTATTTTATTGTTTTAATAGATTGCAATATGGATACATAAAAACTTAAAAAAAAATCAGTATCCAGTTATATAATCATATTAATGTGTTACAAATGTAATTAGAATGGTCTCAATAATCTGTATTTATGTATTTTATAAATGGTTAAATTTATTATGCTGAGATTTACATCTATTTTATAAATGTGTTCATTTTAATAAAAAATTGTGTTCATCTTTAGTATAAAGATTGAAAATATAAAGTATTATTTTATAATTTATTTTGATCATTGCGTCTTATTTCAAAGCCTATTTGTCAAAACAAACATAAGTCTCATCGAAATTTCTCGATATTTTCCTACCCATTGTTTGCCATATCCAGTTTAATATCACCACTCTCTTGAAGCCTTCTCCCCAACAAATCATCTGTTTCCCCTTTTTCCTGTCAAAGGTCTCCATTTTTTAATAACACTACTCCATCTACAATCTATGTTATTTTCATTGTGACCCACTTATTTCCATTTTTTGTACAATTACTGCACTTTGGTGATGTTTCTTATGTACTTGTTTGGATTTTGATGTTGCAATCTCACACCTTTTACAGATCTTTCAATAATATGTTGTGTGTTTACTACTTTTTTTTATTTTTTATTTTTAAAGCCACATAGGACTACATAAGTTCATCAAACTAAAAAAAGCTCATTTCATTTTTGCAGTTCAATTTTTCAGTTTTTGGAGTCCTTTCCTAATGTTTCCTTCCTTGAACTTTCTCCAGTATTCCCTCAATCCATCCGATCTTCTCTGCCGTTCCTTGTACCGTTCTTTTGTTCAGGCATCTCTTGATGATCCGACACTCCAATTTTGAGATTCTGTGCTCCGTGTTTATCTTCCTGAGACTGAAGATTGTTTCACTGCTGTATGTGATCTCCGGAAGAATTACGGTGTTGTAATGCCGGAGTTTTGAATTTATTGAAAGACACTTTTTATTGTAAACATTTTGTATGTGTTTTGCGAATTTTGCAAGTTTGTTGAATCTTTCTGTCCAGTTAAGTTCAGTTTAGTTTAGTACTTTTATAATACAAAAATAAATCTTTATAATCCTATTCTAAAAATAAATTTAAAAAATCCTTATTCAAGCTGCATCCTGTAGCTTGAAATCAATTCCATTTCATATAATAAATTTCACTAACTTTTATAATACAAAAATAAATCTTTATAATCCTATTCTAAAAATAAATTTAAAAAATCCTTATTCAAGCTGCATCCTGTAGCTTGAAATCAATTCTATTTCATATAATAAATTTCACTAACCTTTTTAAGCTGCTTTGATTTTTACTATTTGTCATGCATGTTTCGGTGGATTCACCATCATCAGAGTACACAATATCACTTGAAACTTGTTTATGTAAAAAATGTAGAAGATATTACATCTTCAGTCATGTATGTAAAGCTCTTTCACTAAAATTCATTTATACAAAACTTTTAGTTTCAAATGATATTCTGTACGTTCATGATCCACCGAAACACGTGTAATTGACAGATAGTAAAAATCCAAGCGGCTTAAAAAGGTTAGTGAAAGTTATTATATGAAATAGAATTTTGCCAGACTGCGTATAGTTAGATAGTTCTTTTTTCGTTTTCCTGCCTAGGATTCTGCTAATATTGCCGCAAACTGCTTGAAATTTGCCAACTTTCTTCTCTATATCCAAATCTTGATTAAACTTGATGTCACAACCTAAATAATTGCATTGTGATACTTGTTCAAGCACTACATCATCTACCACAATTTTAGACCTGGTAGGATATTTACCAGTAAATACAATTACCTTTGACTTTTTTATGGAAACATTGAAATTATACATTTTGCACAATACAATAAAAAACATATACCAATTTCTGAAGCTCATCCTTTTTCTCTCGCACAATCCACAAACAGTAAAGTTCTTCCCACTTTACTACGAAGACTGTTTTTGTTTTGTTTTTTGGGTCTGATCGGTCATGGAATTAAAACCCCCACAAATATCTGATGAACCTTTGCGCAGATAAGTTGTGCAGTTTCTCTAATATGGCCGCTAATAGCATTACCTCAACTTGTTCAGTTCTGAACGTGCAGCAAGCACATAAACATGGCTACAACAATACCATCTCCCGCCAAGTGTTAAGTGTGTGTGGTATTTCAATTTCTTCAGGCTGAGGGTTCCAATTCAGCCAAAATTCATCGACAAATAAGTAATATGTATGGTGAGACTTGTATAAGCGACAGCAAAGTGCGACGATGGTGCGGGAACTTTAAAGCAGGACGTACAGAAGATCATGATGCAGGCGGTCAGGGAAGGAAGCGAATATCAACCGATGACCTTGTTCAGCAATTGGATCAGGGATCGAGAAAATTATCGATTTACAATTTCAGCAGTGATTTTTTTCCTGAAATTTCAAGGTCACCTCTCTATAAAATTGTCAGTGAGAGATTTCAGTACCGCAAACTGTTTCGAATCGCCTGATCCACTTGATGCCAGTTTTGATCTGGAACGTTAATATTGATGGTTAATGGCATTGATGGATTGTGGATAGGAGTATACCATAAGATAATAATGGATATAATGATATGATACGTAACACATCTAGTTTTTAACAATATATTTAAGGTATTCGTAATTTTAAAAAAATTAATAAATTTTAATATATCTAATGTAGACAGCATAATACCTAATTAACAAAATCTTAAAATTTAAACCCTTAACATATTATATACTTAATATTTTTAAAAAATAATGTTTATAAAAATACATGTTATTTACGTTTTACTTTAACAAAATATCATTAAAATACATCATGTTAAATATCAAAATATCATATATAAAAAATAACAGCTAATCAGCTGTTTAACAGATGACGTTCAAGGCATACGTTCCTAGTTCAAATCCAAGAAAAGGTATAGATAGGAGCTCACTTGATTGCTAGCGTAAGGAATTTGGGAGGAGAGGATTGTTTGTATGATTCCCTTCTTTTACAATCTAGTAGTAGTAATAATATTATACGCGCTGTTCTAAAATATTAGTCAAAAACCATTTCAAATAACTACTGTAGTATAGTCACTTGAGTCATCAGTTTGCCCTTTTTTGCAACAAGGAGTAAAAGGGGGAAAGCATCAGTGCGCATGCGCGACTGCTTTAATTTCAGTACGACAAACATAACAACTTATACTATGTCCAGAGTATATACAGTATATCGGGGAACCTTTTATAGGTTAACTGTACAAATATAACTGTTATCATAAACACAAATGTTGGTTTCTCGAAAACGTGGTGGAACTATTCACAGTGCTGAACGCAATGTAATAATATGTTGTGAAGTTGAAACTAAACAAAAATACCTATCTGTGCTTCTTAACAAAAGCCATGAGTGAGCAGCTAACTAATGTGATTTTTCTCTTTCCACAATTTGAAAAATAAAGAAGGAAATTAAGGAAATGAAGAAGCTACTCTTTAACAGTTGTGTTGACACCTGGTAAAAAAAGAAAACAGATAGATACTAGAAAGAATGATACTGAACACGCCGATGACAGCAATAGTAAAGAAGGCGATTTATTCGTAATTACAGTAAATCAAACATTTCTAGTCATGTAATTAAGCTATAGGCAATATTACAGGGCATATTTATTTCTTATAAGGTTTATGAAGAAATCATTTTCTCGGAATTAACCACAGCTTAAAAAATGTATCTAAAAACTGCACGGTAGTGAAATGTACAAGCAGTGTCTCACTGTTGAGGTTGGCAGTACTGCAAATATTCCACTTTCCTTCCTCACAGCCCATACATACGCAAAAGGCAGTGAGTTCAGTATCTATACCAAGATATTTTATTAGATTTTAAACTAATAATATTTAATTAGTACACTAAAAGTTTATTATAATAGCCTAATAAAGTAAAAAATCTGGTGCGAAACACTCACACAACTTTCTCTTGCCGATGCAAATAATCAACAATAAACCTAACATTAGTAATAAAACATTAGAAATAAACAAAAAACTAACGTCAATAAACATAACCTTATTTTAATCATGAGTGAAAGACGCAAAATGAAAATCGAACTCAGTTTGGCTTAAAAATACGGAAAATCACTTTTTCACGCTTAAATAGACTCTGTGGAGAAAAATGCTTTAAATAAAAGTTGTAGATCTTTTAGTTTTCTATAAATTTGATTATATACACTTTTGTCGTAAAATCCATTCTAAGGCTGAAATCTTAAAAAAATCGATTTTTTACACTTTTTTGTGAGAAAAAAATCAGAAAATCGCTAATTACTGCTAAACTAAGTGTTATACAAAAAAATGTTTAAATAAAAGTAGTAAAATTTTAAATTCTCTACAACTTTTATTATGTAAATGTTTGCGCTAAATTGCATATTAAAGCCGTAATCTTAAAAAAACTGTTTTTACGTAAAAACAGCCTCACCCAGAATTTCAGCAAATATAACGCCTACCCTATCTTGTAGAGAATAAAAAATTGAGTAAACCAGGCGATTTTTAAAAAAATCGTAGGACCAGTTCTTGAGAAAATCACAAAAAAGTGAAAAATTACACGAATAAACTACTACTTCCGGTTGACCGATTTTGATGAAAATGTTCGTGTCGGGTCGGGTAGTGGTATGTAACTTAAGTTTCAAGTTTCAAGTTCGTACGATGTTCCATTCTTGAGATATTCTGTTCACACACACACACACACACACACACACACACACACACACAGACCAATCGCTAAAAACATGTTTTTTGGGTTCAGGGGGTCTGAAAACGTGTAGATCCGGTGAAAACTCGATTTTGAAAAATCGACATGAAAACAATACTTTCCTTCCTATACATTCATATAGGCAAGAGAAAGTAAAAAAATGTATTAGCTTTTAATATTTCACTACCGAGTGTTATATTTTATATCAGTTTAAAAATAGGCCACGTGTAACAATATTAGATTACATACAATAACTAAATTTATAACTTCACGAGCTGCGAGCATAATTTACACCACTACAGTTAACACTCTCACAGTAACAACTGACGCATACATATGAAGAGTAAATATTTTCATAATGTACAGTACACACGTCGCCATGTGACTTTAAAGCAACCGTTGCTATGACTTCACGTCTCACTGTTGCCAGTCCCCCTTGCCCCTATCATGCACTAGTAAACAAGTTAGCTCCCAACTAAAGTTACTTTAATACATATAGATAAATAAAGTTTGTTCATGGTTGCCTACAACTTTTCCACATTAACTTAAGACTTGTAACATTTTGTTACAACTGAACGATTGGGGTCATTCAAAGGCACGGCATGACATGCATATTTTATTCTTTTTGAAAATCTGAGAATCTCATGGTTACAAACTAAAACAAAGAAAATTATATGTTGGATATACACTCCACCACACACTTTGAGACAAAATCCCAGTTAAACTGGACACAAAATCTGTAATAACCCACCAAAAGAAATCAGAAATAAGGTAAATATTAAAAATTTTAAGCATTATCATATAAAAATGTTTAAAAATAATTTGTATTACTCAACAGATAAATTTTTTAAATAAATTTTAAGTAATTACAGATAATCTTTCTCAAAATATAAGGGTTATTCAGTCATGTTCAGATATTTTTGGTACGTAATTAGTGTACTTTACACAAATTATTTTAAATGGTTTGTATTTTCTTTTATATGAAACCCACTTTGTTCTTTAACTAGTTCAATGCTGCCCAGTAGATGCAAGGTCCGCTGTGACGAAGCAATCTTCAATGGTTAACTGGCTTGACGCTATTATATTGGTATACAAAAATTTAATTATTTTGCCATACTTTAATTATTTACTACAATTAATTTTGCGTAATTGAGTAATTCATATAAAAAATTTCATTTGTAAGTAATGTCATAAAATAAATTTTTATATTACTTTGACTAGAAAACAGAAAAATCGTGTAAATGCTTAAATTTTCTTACACAATTATAAGAATTCATAGATGAAATAATATAATCAACACACATAATTATAAAATATGTGTATATTTTATAATATAACAGATACAATAAGGAAGAAAAGGATATCTTTTCTTGGACATCTTATCAACCACCTAAAGACAGAATTTTAAATTGTCGTAAAATGCAAACTAAGGCCGAAATCTTAAAAAAAATAGATTTTTCGCACATTTTCGTGAGAAAAAAAGATATTCGCTAATTACCGCTAAACTAAGCGTTATACAAAAGAATGTTTGAAATAAAAGTTGTAGAATTTAAAATTCTCTACAACTTTAATTTATACATTTTTGTGGTAAAATGCATAATAAAGCCGCAATCTTAAAAAAACAATATTTTTACGTGAAAACAGCCTCACTAAGAATTTCAGAAAACATGGCGCCTATCCTATTTGTAGAACAAAAAAAATTAAGTAAATGAGACAATTTTTAAAAAAATCGTAGGACCAGTTTTTGAGAAAATCGAAAAAAAGTGAAAATGACACAAATAAACTACTACTTCCGGTTGACCGATTTGGATAAAAATGTTTGTGTCGGGTCCGGTAGTGGTATGTAATTTAAGTTTTAAATTTCAAGTTCATACGATGTTTCGTTCTATTCACACACACGCACGCGCGCACACACACACACACACACACACACACAGACCAATCGCTAAAAACATGTTTTTTGGGTTCAGGGGTTCCAAAAACATGTAGAACCGGTGGAAACTCAAATTCGAATAATCGACATGAAAACAATACTTTCCTTCCTATATATTCATATGCTGCCCATAACAGACAGGTGGAGTGTCAAATTATTTACACTCAATCTGTTCGTTGCAGGGCTAAAATAAATAGTTCTGTTTCTTATCACATGGTCAGCCAATTAAATGACTGAATCATTTAAGAACAGAAGAGGTAGAGGTGTAAAAGTCACTAATCAGAGTTATCTCCTCTGAAAGTAATGAATTTCATTGTACAGCCAGACCCTGTGGTGAATGAAGTGAAGGTGTCATTTACAGAGTGGAAAATATGTGCTTTTTAGAGGGCCCGGCATGCTGATAAGCGTACTTTTCCACTCAGTGAGGAAGGCAATGGTAAACCACCTCACTCCTCGTTTTACTTAGTAAAACCTCTAGAGGTTCAAACCAGCCTTTCGGCTGTTGACCTAAACAACAACAACATATTCACATTGGCACGAGAAAGTAAAAATTGCTCTGCTACATCCAAGGATTTCGAGTCATAAATTAACATGAGAAGTTCTTTTAAATTTTCATCACACTAACAATAATATTGTATTTACGATTCAGTTGAATCATTTTTCAATAACATTATCATTCCTACAGAGCAGTCCATTTCTTCAGTACTATACAATAGAGCGGCTCTAAAATTATTACTTTTATCTTCTTCAGGTTGAATTAAGATTATTCCATCTCCACAAATAATTTCTGAGTTTTTTCCATTCAAATTACTGTTGGTAATATTATTAACTTTTTTCAAGATATCTTGATCAGTTAACTGATCATGTAACTGACCAGGTGGTCCAAAAAATGTATAATGAATACTTAAATTTGTTTCCATACATGGATTATGAGAATCCCAACAACCATAGTTTTTCATTAGATCAAAATATGAATTATACAAGGATTTTAAACCTTCTTTTGATTCAAATTGCTCTAATGTCAACCTATAATAATCCGAATTTCTTTCTTTGTTTTCATAATCGGATTCAAATTCCTCTTTATCAGATTTTTTATTGTTACAGAAACTGTCTACAAGTTCAAGTTGTTCTTTAATATTATCAAATTTTTCAATAAATTTATCACAAATAAATTTCGTTAGATTTAAAAAATCCAATGAACAATCACAAGGATACAGTTTATCATCTACTAATCTTAAAATATCTTTAACAACTTCAGAAGGTACTTTATTTACATTAAAATGACTAACTGTCTGATTTATTACCATGCAAAACTTTCTAACAATATCTGGACTAGAATTAGACAAAGGTTTACTACCTGATTTTATCTTATACGATTTCCAATTAATTTTATAATCCTCTTTTAATTTTTTGATGAACTTACGAATAACTTTTTTTTGTTTAAACAAAATATTATCGAAAATTTCAGAAACATCTTTAGTAAATGTATCCCAATATATCTCACCTTTTAATAATTCATCAAACCGTGAAAAAACTACAGGTACTGTCTCCCCAATGTAATTTAAATCAACAGTGGGCATCAATTGTGAATTTTGTCCAAAGATAAGAGCTTTTAATTCATCATAAGCACTTGATTCAGAAAATATAATAACCGGTTTAGTAAAATTATACATAGAATTTTTTGTGGTACAAAATAAATAAGTAATATCGCTAGAAGCAACATCTTTAATTAATCTATCAGCGATATCTAACGACACTACAGCATTTAAAAAAAAAAAACAAGCTTTTGTTAATTGTAACAAATCTTTTTCATCTAACTCACCGGAAATAAATTTCTTCACGGCACCGATTAAACTGTTTAAAACATCTAAACCACTTATCACAACTGATGATAAGTTCATTACACGTAACATAATCTCCTCGCTTCGACTAATAACCTCTTTATTATTAGATGAAACATCATGTGATAATGCTGTACTAACAACTGAAACATCATCACTTGCACCGGTTGAAGCTAAACTGATCCATGCATCATGCAAATCTGCAATCGTAAAATTATAATCTTTATGATAACTGTTCATATCAGTCGATTTATAAACTTTTCGCGGTAAATCATAAGCACCAGAAGCAACAATTGTTGCGGTTGCACCCCAGATGAACGGTGCTGCTACAGGTACAGTTAATGAATGAAACCGAGAACTGGTTGTAAGTGCTTGTACTAACATACATGCCGGTGACTGCTGAAACTTGACATTAACGATACCATTACATCCCGTATACACACCATTTAATGGATAACACATATCGCTTTTCGGTAATCTGTTATTACATAAATAATCATCCCACCCGTCATACGTATGACATGTTCTGTCAATGAATAGATAACTATTTAATTTGTCATTTAAAATTTTCGGTATTCTAAATAGTACATCGATACCTTCATTATTTTTATACAAAAACTTTCCATTATCTTTTAAACGAAGAAAAATAAATACACTAGCGAAATAAAATTTTGTAATGCTTCCACTGTTAGATTTTTTAATAATGTCATTCCATAAGTTTATAATATGTCTTTTAATATTATTAACACAGATCATTTCTTCTGGATTATTGTCGATAACTGATACACAATTCAAAGCAAACCTTATCTTCTGCTCGAGATGATTTTCATCGTCCACAATATCCCAAGTTCGATCGCCTAAAGTGTTGTATAGAGCTTGCTGATGTTTACGAGCTTGTCCTTTCCAGTCTTGCAATGCAAGATGTACAGTTGTCCTTCTGTTATATGACATCGTAAAAACCGATAAAAATTTTGCCTGTAACATATATATATATATACATTTATTACAATAACATGTTATAAAAATCTGGTGTGAAAAAACACTCACACAACTTTCTCTTGCCAATGAAAATAATGACCAATACAGGGTGTTTATAAAAGAACTCCTTGATTTCAAGTGTTATTTAAATAGCTTTAAATAAAAGAAAAACTTACATGATAATACATTTTGGATGAGAAATTTTTCGAGTATTTTTGTATAATTAATAAACTTCGATACGTGCACCATTCGTTGCTCTGCATACGTCCAAACGGTAATCCACTTCTTCCCACGTACTTGCTAGCATATCGGGTGCTATTTCTGCAACAATCCTCTCCCGTAGATGTTCAATGTCACAGATTTTCTTCAAGTAAACTATGTTTTTAAACATGCCCCCAAAAAAATAAATCTAGCAGTGTAATGTCTGGGCTCATTGGTGGCCATGGGATCGGGCCTGTTCTTCCAATCCCCCGGCCAAGAAAACGAATGGTTAAAGCAGCACTGACACAGTTGTCATAATTAGTGAAGAGTGTTCACTGTTTCAACCAGTCACCGTGATTACGGTGACAGTGATTTTGCGTTCACCGTTACTTTTAACAGTTACTACTGATTTAGTAATAACTCTGTATACACTTGTATATTTTTTAGATGTTATCATGAAATAATAATAATAATAATGATTTCAGTTGTTATTTCATGATAATAACTGCAGTTTTAATAAATTAAAAAAAATAGGCTGCATATATAACTAAAATAAAAATTTAGCCTAAAACAGATTAACACAAGGTATCCTAAATTAGTAATATAAAGAACATTTTGTATAAAAAAGAGAAAGTACAAGAAACAATTTACAACTGGAAAAATTAACAACGCACAATATAAATAAAATAGCTAGGTAGAACGCACCGTGCAATAAAAATAACACTGTAATGTAATAATTATGTTACCGCGATCAGAAATGTAAAGGAACTACCCTCGTTTTGTTAAGTCTAGTAGATGAAAAACATAACAAGGGGAAGAGACTGAGAGAGGGTGAGAAGTACGATGAACATTCACCGTGTCGTCCTGTCTTCCAGTGACAGAAGAGTAAGCGATCTTTGTAACAGTGACTGGGGAACGGTTACTCGCCTATCTGAATAACTGTGGTCACCGTCAATTATAAGTAACCGTGACTCGTTCACAGTGACAGTTCTTTTGTCTCTTCTCTAGTCATAATGCATTGGAGCGCCGTCTTGCTGACAGAAAATTAATCCTCTTTCTTTTTCAATATCATCAATCTGTGGAAAAGCGTACTGCTCTAACATACAGTAATGAGTTCCATTAATTGTTTATTCGGCACCAAACATTAAGTTTAGGTGAGTCACGCTGATGTTCGATAATTTCACGAGGTGGCTCTGACCCCCAAATCCTGCAATTATGTCGATTGCTAATTTATCACAAATAAATCGATGACAAAAACTGGTCCTACGATTTATTTTAAAATCGCCTAGTATACTAAATTTTTCATGCTCTACAAGATAGAGTAGGGGCCATGTTTGCTGAAATTCTTGGTGAGGCTGTTTTCACATAAAGAAATTGTTTTTTTAAGATTACTTTAATACGCATTTTAGCGCAAAAATTTATAAAATAAAAAATGTAGAGAATTTAAAATCCTACAACTTTTATTTCAAACATTTTTTTGTATAACGCTTAGTTAAGCGGTAATTAGCGATTTTATGTTTTTTTCTCACAAAAACGTGTGAAAATTCAATATTTTTAAGATTTCTGCCTTAGTACGCATTTTACGACAAAAGTGTATATAATCAAAGTAATAGGAAATTAAAAGATCTGCAACTTTTATTTCAAACCTTTTTTGTATAATGCTTAGTTTAGCGGTAATAAGTGACTTTCTGTTTTTTTTCTCACGAAAATGTGTGCAAAATTGATATTTTTAAAATTTCGGCCTTAGTATGCATTTTACGAGAAAAGTGTACATAATCAAATTTATAGAAAATTAAAAGATCTACAACTTTTCTTTTGAGCATTCTTATCTACAGAGCATAGTTTAGCGTGAAAGAGTGATTTTTAAGATAAACTGAGGTTGATTTTCACTTTCCATCTGTCACTCATGGTTAAAATAAGGTTATGTTTTTTTGAGGTTAGTTTTTTGGTTTATTTCGAATGTTTTATTACTAATGTTAGGTTATATTGGTCATTATTTGCATTGGCAAGACAAAGTTGTGTGAGTGTTTCACACCAAATTTTTTAATTTGTATTTAAAAACATATTTTTCAAACACATATTGTACTATATACAAACAAATTATAAATTAAGTGATAGGAAATTAACAAACCTGTAACGTTAATTTCAAGCTGTTTTTTCTATTTTTCTAAATAGTTATTTTCTGTATTTTGCTTATCAAAACCTGTAAAAAATAAAATTTCTTTTAAGATTGTGGGTCGTGCTACTATAGTATGTAACGCCTCATGTTTAGTGAAGTTTGTTTTTGTTGTATGTGGTAGCATTGTCCACTAGCACTTTTCGTAATACATATTTTTCGCACTTTTACAATAAAAGGATAATTTAAGGAACAAAAGATAAAATAAGGACAATAACAAGGATAATTTACAAGAAAAGGATAATAATACGATAATTTACAATAGGAAATAATACTATAATTAATAATACAAAAAGGATATTAAATATTACACGTAGGTACGTATAGTTTACATGTATATTGTGTCAAGAAGGTTGTGCTAACTCAAAAAGCCTCAGCTGTTTCTTCATTAGCAATACATTTCTATAAAAATTATTTAACAACATTTGCATCTAGTTACCACAAAACCTTATCGTAGTTAAGGTACAACCTTAATGTAAAATATGTGAATCTTTGCACACAAAAAGAGTTAGTGTACAGTGCTACCACATTAACAAATACCAACCCATGCTACTATAGTATGCAGCCTACCACCATATTATGTTTAGTGAAGTTTGTATTTGTTGAAGTGGTAGCATTGTTCACTACCACTTTTCGTGCATTAAGGACATACATGTAAAGTTTATAGGACTTTTACACTAGTGGACTGTGCTACCACATCAACAAAATACAAACTTCACTAAACATAATGCAGTAGGTCGCATACTATTGTATCACCTTGCGGCCTTAGTATGTATTTTACGCCAAAAGTGTAAAATCATAGATAATTTAAAAACCTACAACTTTTATTTCAAGACTTTTTTTACAGAGCGTAGTTCAGCACCAATTACCGATTTTACGTATTTTTAAGTTCTACAGAGGTTGATTTTCATTTTGCATTATTCACTAATGATTAAAATTAGGTTATGTTATTAATTTACACTGTGTACTAATAATTAAACATAGTTTATATTTTTCGTTTTTTAAATTAGCAAGAAAAAGTTGTGTGCGTGTTTCATGCCAGATTTTTTTAAAAAGTAGTTCCATTAGGTTGATCAGTTTATAGAATAAAAACTTATCATTTCTGTTATTCACTGTGGTTTCCTAAAAGGAAAATTAATTAAAACTGCAATATTCTCACTTGCTGAGCAGGTAGTTGATGTATCGGATACATGAAAAAAAGCCGTAGCTGTGTTTTTAGGTCTAAAAAGGTTTCTTGATTTGATTATGAAACCTTACTGAAAACATAAGTCATCATGTGTTAGGGATGTAGAAATCAGATAGCTCCAGTCTTACCTTATGTAGGTAGAATAGTGTGTGTGGAATTGACTAGAATTATTTAACGTAAACTCCCACAGATTTTATCTAACAAACATGAAGTCAAAGCATTGCACAAGGTTCAATTTTAGGTCCTACTCTGTTCTGATTATACATACATGCATTACTAGAAGTCATATTTAATTGTAGAGCATTATTGTTAGCTGATAATACTTCACTAATCAACATACGTTAACTGGTACAAGGGTTGCCTTTTATATTTCAGGAATGGACAATACTGGTGCTGCAATCTGTTAGCCAATATCTTTATCTTAAAGTTCGACTTTTTTCGATAGATTGCACTCAGTTTCGCTCATACAGTCCATTGTTGTGTTGTTTAGTAGCGACTTGAATTTGTTATCTCGGTCAAAAAATGGAATTAAGTCGTGAACATTTTTGTGCAATTATTTTTTACAACTTTCAACGTGGATTATCTCAACAACAGTGCACCAATGAACTTAATTAGACATTTGGCGATGAAGCACCATCAAAGAAATATACGTAGTATACGGAATTCAATCATGACCATGGTTCGCTCAGTGATGAATTTCGCGAAGGTCATCCAAAATCGGTTATTGTTCAAGAAAATGTTGATGCTGTGCGTGAACTGATTATGCAAGATCATCATATAACATCTCGGGAGATTACGGCATGCTTGGGCATTAGTGGGACCAGCGTACATTCAATATTGCATGAACATTTGGACACCAGGAAGATTTGTTCGCGTTGGATTCACCATAATTTGACAATCGTTCAGGAAAAAGCTCGTGTCGATTGGTCGAAAGAAATGCTCACGAAATAGAATAGCGGTGCTTCAAAACACGTTTATGATATCGTCACAGGCGACGAATCATGGATATATGCCAGTGAACCCGAAACTAAACAGCAGTCGACTGTATGGATCTTTCAAAACGACCCAAATCCCACAAAAGTTGTTTGTGACCGAAGCACCTCCAAGCAAATGGTCGCTTGTTTTTCTGGAAAAACCGGGCATGTGGCAACTGTACCACTAGTGGAATGTCAATTCTGAATGGTACACAACCATTTGTTTGCCAGAAGTTTTTGGAAAAATAAGGGAAACCAACCCCCGAAGACAAATCATTCTCCCCCAGGACAATGTGAGCTCTCACACGTCGGCTGAAACAATGAACTTTTTGAGAAATAAATAAACCGAATTGATGGGCCATCTGCCATACAGCCTTGATTTGGCACCCAACGGCTTCTTCTTATTCCCGCTCATCAAAAATAAATTAAGAGGTCAACGTTTTTCGACGCCAGAAGAAGCAGTTGATGCATTCAAAAAGCACATTTTGGAGGTACCCCAATCGGAGTGGTTCAAGCGCATGAAAAAATGTATTGATCATTATGGAGAATATTTTGAAAAACAATAAAGTCATTTACATCGATTAATTTGTTTTTTTGTTTTCTATTCCCAAAATATAAAAGACAACCCTCGTAGATGCACTTGAAGTGAACAGTGAATACACATGAATTAATGTTAACAGGCAATGGAAAAAGCAGCAATAATTACACCTCAATGACTACCGTAATGTAAAAGAAAATAGAGAAATGAATGACTACGTAAATTAATCAAAAACATGTACAAACAGGGAAAATTTCTAGGAATGTCACAAAGATGATCAATTGATGGGCTACAGTCCCACAGAACTTTGAATAATAAACTACGTAGTTACAATCTGCACTATCATCAAACACACAAATGACAGAACAATGCAAGTCCCTAACCAGTCTCATGAAAAAAATTACATTGACCTTCATCTTCGCCCCAATTTTATTTTTACTTTCTCTTGCGTATATGAATATATAGAAAGGAAAATATTGTTTTCATGCCAATTTTTTGAAACTTGAGTTTTCACCAGATCTACATGTTTTCAGACCCCCAAAACCCAAAAACATGTTTTTAGCGATTGGTCTGTGTGTGTGTGTGAACAAAATATCTCAAGAACAGAACATTGTACAAACTTGAAACTTAAGTTAGATACCACTAGAGAACCTGACACGAACATTTTCATAAAAATCGGTCAACCAGAAGTAGTAGTTTATTAGTGGCATGTTTTAATTTTTTGTAATTTTCTCAAAAAACAGCTCCTAAGATTTTTTTAAAAAATCGATTCATTTACAACATTTTTTATGCTCTACAAGATACGGTAGGCGCCGTGTCAGCTGAAATTCTTGGGATGGCTGTTTTCTCGTAAAACAATTTGTTTTTTAAGACTGCCGCTTTAATATGCATTTTAGCCCAAAAATATTGTAGATAATAAAAGTTGTAGAGTATTTAAAAAAACTACAACTTTTATTTCAAAGATTTTTTTCTATAACGCTTAGTTTAGCGGTAATTAGCGATTTTCTGTTTTTTTTCTCACGAAAACGTGTAAAAAATCGATTTCTTTAAGATTTCAGCCTCCGTATGCATTTTACGACTAAAGTGTACGGTACCGGGTGTACCTATATAATCAAATTTACAGGAAATTAAAAGATCTACAACTTTTATTTCACAATTTTTCTCTACAGAGCCTAGTTTAGCGTGAAAGAGTGAATTTTAAGCCAAACTGAGGTTGATTTTCATTTTGCGTTCTTCACTTACAATTAAAAAAATCTGGTGTGAAACACTCACACAACTTTCTCTTGCCAATGCAAATAATTAACAATAATCCTAACATTAGTAATAAAAACAAAAAACTATCCTCAATAAATATAACCTAATTTTACTCATGAGTGAAAGACGCAAAATGAAAATCAACCTCAGTTTGGCTTAAAAATACGGAAAATCACTCTTTCACACTAAACTAGGCTCTGTAGAAAAAAATGCTTTAAATAAAAGTTGTAGATCTTTTTATTTCCTATAAAATTAATTATATACACTTTTGTCGTAAAATGCATACTAAGGCCGAAATCTTAAAAAAATAGATTTTTCACACGTTTTCGTGAGAAAAAACCAGAAAATCGCTAATTACTGCTAAACTAAGCGTTATACAAAAAAATGTTCGAAATAAAAGTTGTAGAATTTTACATTCTCTACAACTTTTATTATATAGGGTGATTCAAAAAGAGCGCCGGTTTTGATATATCAAATTAAGAGATTTATTTTATTGAAAAACTGAAAATAAATACATCAACAAGTTCATCTTACCTTCCGATTTCATGTATGAAAAATGATGTCATGCATGTGTCCTCCTCTACTGCGCTGGCACGCATCAACTCTGTCCATGAAATTGGATATTACTGCACGACAAGTTTCGACTTCCATTTGCCTGATAACCCGTCGAATATCCTCCTTCAAGTCATTGATATTTCGGGGTTTATTGGCATACACCAATGACTTCAGATGATCCCAAAGATGAAAGTCACAAGGCGTCAAGTCACACGAACTTGGTGGCCATTGATGGTCGGAATTACGAGAAATGATGCGATCCTGGAACCGTTCACGGAGCAACAACATTGTTTCTCGTGCAGCAACTGAATTTTATACGGGTGATATTGGAGATCGTACCGAAGAATTCTCCGTACAGAAGAACATCGTAAACCCAATTGTTGAGAACGGCGACGTATTGATTTTGCTGGGCTAACAGCCACACTGTCACGAACCAACGCAACGTTCTGCTCAGTTCGGCCAGAACGACGACGTCCAGAACTTTTAAGGTCGACTGTTGAACCCGTCTCAAAAAACTTTTTCATGAGCCTGCGAACTGTTGATTCATTCGGTGCTTCATTACGTTCTAGAGTACCGCGAAGTCGCCTGACAGTAGCCGCATAACTCTCTCCACTCTGGTAAAATGTTTTGACGATTAACACTCGTTGTGCAATAGTAAACTTCTCCATGGTTAGACACAGACTGCGAGAGTACTACACTGCGAACAAGAGAAACTACAACTGAATCGTCAATCAGAATGTTCTCCGAAATAGAAAAGAGGTCTAACAATGTTGCCAACCGATAAACAAAAATTTACCAGCCGTTTAAAAACCGGCGCTCTTTTTGAATCACCCGTTATAAAATTTTGCGCTAAAATGCATATTAAAGCCGCAATCTTAAAAAGAAAATGTTTTAACGTAAAAACAGCCTCACGCAGAATTTCAGCAAACATGGCGACTACCCTATCTTGTAGAGCATAAAAAATGTAGTAAACCAGGCGATTTAAAAAAAATCGTAGGACCAGTTTTTGAGAAAATCGCAAAAAAGTGAAAAATTATAGGAATAAACTACTACTTCCGGTTGACCGATTTTGATGAAAATGTTCGTGTCGGGTCCGGTAGTGGTATTTAACTTAAGTTTCAAGTTTCAAGTTCGTACGATGTTCCGTTCTCGAGATATTCTGTTCACACACACACACACACACACGCGCACTCGCGCGCACTCGCGCGCACTCGCACTCGCACGCACTCGCACGCACTCGCACGCACTCGCACGCACTCGCACGCACTCGCACGCACTCGCACGCACTCGCACGCACACGCATGCACACGCACGCACACGCACTCACACGCACTCACACGCACTCACACGCACTCACACGCGTGAGTGCGGGTGAGTGCGGGTGAGTGCGCGTGAGTGCGCGTGAGTGCGGGTGAGTGCGGGTGAGTGCGTGTGAGTGCGTGTGAGTGCGTGTGAGTGCGTGTGAGTGCGTGTGAGTGCGTGTGAGTGCGTGTGAGTGCGTGTGAGTGCGTGTGCGTGCGTGTGCGTGCGTGTGCGTGCGAGTGCGTGCGAGTGCGTGCGAGTGCGTGCGAGTGCGTGCGAGTGCGTGCGAGTGCGAGTGCGCGCGAGTGCGCGCGTGTGTGTGTGTGTGTGTGAACAGAATATCTCGAGAACGGAACATCGTACGAACTTGAAACTTGAAACTTAAGTTAAATACCACTACCGGACCCGACACGAACATTTTCATCAAAATCGGTCAACCGGAAGTAGTAGTTTATTCCTATAATTTTTCACTTTTTTGCGATTTTCTCAAAAACTGGTCCTACGATTTTTTTTAAATCGCCTGGTTTACTACATTTTTTATGCTCTACAAGATAGGGTAGTCGCCATGTTTGCTGAAATTCTGCGTGAGGCTGTTTTTACGTTAAAACATTTTCTTTTTAAGATTGCGGCTTTAATATGCATTTTAGCGCAAAATTTTATAACGGGTGATTCAAAAAGAGCGCCGGTTTTTAAACGGCTGGTAAATTTTTGTTTATCGGTTGGCAACATTGTTAGACCTCTTTTCTATTTCGGAGAACATTCTGATTGACGATTCAGTTGTAGTTTCTCTTGTTCGCAGTGTAGTACTCTCGCAGTCTGTGTCTAACCATGGAGAAGTTTACTATTGCACAACGAGTGTTAATCGTCAAAACATTTTACCAGAGTGGAGAGAGTTATGCGGCTACTGTCAGGCGACTTCGCGGTACTCTAGAACGTAATGAAGCACCGAATGAATCAACAGTTCGCAGGCTCATGAAAAAGTTTTTTGAGACGGGTTCAACAGTCGACCTTAAAAGTTCTGGACGTCGTCGTTCTGGCCGAACTGAGCAGAACGTTGCGTTGGTTCGTGACAGTGTGGCTGTTAGCCCAGCAAAATCAATACGTCGCCGTTCTCAACAATTGGGTTTACGATGTTCTTCTGTACGGAGAATTCTTCGGTACGATCTCCAATATCACCCGTATAAAATTCAGTTGCTGCACGAGAAACAATGTTGTTGCTCCGTGAACGGTTCCAGGATCGCATCATTTCTCGTAATTCCGACCATCAATGGCCACCAAGTTCGTGTGACTTGACGCCTTGTGACTTTCATCTTTGGGATCATCTGAAGTCATTGGTGTATGCCAATAAACCCCGAAATATCAATGACTTGAAGGAGGATATTCGACGGGTTATCAGGCAAATGGAAGTCGAAACTTGTCGTGCAGTAATATCCAATTTCATGGACAGAGTTGATGCGTGCCAGCGCAGTAGAGGAGGACACATGCATGACATCATTTTTCATACATGAAATCGGAAGGTAAGATGAACTTGTTGATGTATTTATTTTCAGTTTTTCAATAAAATAAATCTCTTAATTTGATATATCAAAACCGGCGCTCTTTTTGAATCACCCTATATAATAAAAGTTGTAGAGAATGTAAAATTCTACAACTTTTATTTCGAACATTTTTTTGTATAACGCTTAGTTTAGCAGTAATTAGCGATTTTCTGGTTTTTTCTCACGAAAACGTGTGAAAAATCTATTTTTTTAAGATTTCGGCCTTAGTATGCATTTTACGACAAAAGTGTATATAATTAATTTTATAGGAAATAAAAAGATCTACAACTTTTATTTAAAGCATTTTTTTCTACAGAGCCTAGTTTAGTGTGAAAGAGTGATTTTCCGTATTTTTAAGCCAAACTGAGGTTGATTTTCATTTTGCGTCTTTCACTCATGAGTAAAATTAGGTTATATTTATTGAGGATAGTTTTTTGTTTTTATTACTAATGTTAGGATTATTGTTAATTATTTGCATTGGCAAGAGAAAGTTGTGTGAGTGTTTCACACCAGATTTTTTTAATTGTAAGTGAAGAACGCAAAATGAAAATCAACCTCAGTTTGGCTTAAAATTCACTCTTTCACGCTAAACTAGGCTCTGTAGAGAAAAATTGTGAAATAAAAGTTGTAGATCTTTTAATTTCCTGTAAATTTGATTATATAGGTACACCCGGTACCGTACACTTTAGTCGTAAAATGCATACGGAGGCTGAAATCTTAAAGAAATCGATTTTTTACACGTTTTCGTGAGAAAAAAAACAGAAAATCGCTAATTACCGCTAAACTAAGCGTTATAGAAAAAAATCTTTGAAATAAAAGTTGTAGTTTTTTTAAATACTCTACAACTTTTATTATCTACAATATTTTTGGGCTAAAATGCATATTAAAGCGGCAGTCTTAAAAAACAAATTGTTTTACGAGAAAACAGCCATCCCAAGAATTTCAGCTGACACGGCGCCTACCGTATCTTGTAGAGCATAAAAAATGTTGTAAATGAATCGATTTTTTAAAAAAATCTTAGGAGCTGTTTTTTGAGAAAATTACAAAAAATTAAAACATGCCACTAATAAACTACTACTTCTGGTTGACCGATTTTTATGAAAATGTTCGTGTCAGGTTCTCTAGTGGTATCTAACTTAAGTTTCAAGTTTGTACAATGTTCTGTTCTTGAGATATTTTGTTCACACACACACACAGACCAATCGCTAAAAACATGTTTTTGGGTTTTGGGGGTCTGAAAACATGTAGATCTGGTGAAAACTCAAGTTTCAAAAAATTGGCATGAAAACAATATTTTCCTTTCTATATATTCATATACGCAAGAGAAAGTAAAAATAAAATTGGGGCGAAGATGAAGGTCAATGTAATTTTTTTCATGAGACTGGTTAGGGACTTGCATTGTTCTGTCATTTGTGTGTTTGATGATAGTGCAGATTGTAACTACGTAGTTTATTATTCAAAGTTCTGTGGGACTGTAGCCCATCAATTGATCATCTTTGTGACATTCCTAGAAATTTTCCCTGTTTGTACATGTTTTTGATTAATTTACGTAGTCATTCATTTCTCTATTTTCTTTTACATTACGGTAGTCATTGAGGTGTAATTATTGCTGCTTTTTCCATTGCCTGTTAACATTAATTCATGTGTATTCACTGTTCACTTCAAGTGCATCTACGAGGGTTGTCTTTTATATTTTGGGAATAGAAAACAAAAAAACAAATTAATCGATGTAAATGACTTTATTGTTTTTCAAAATATTCTCCATAATGATCAATACATTTTTTCATGCGCTTGAACCACTCCGATTGGGGTACCTCCAAAATGTGCTTTTTGAATGCATCAACTGCTTCTTCTGGCGTCGAAAAACGTTGACCTCTTAATTTATTTTTGATGAGCGGGAATAAGAAGAAGCCGTTGGGTGCCAAATCAAGGCTGTATGGCAGATGGCCCATCAATTCGGTTTATTTATTTCTCAAAAAGTTCATTGTTTCAGCCGACGTGTGAGAGCTCACATTGTCCTGGGGGAGAATGATTTGTCTTCGGGGGTTGGTTTCCCTTATTTTTCCAAAAACTTCTGGCAAACAAATGGTTGTGTACCATTCAGAATTGACATTCCACTAGTGGTACAGTTGCCACATGCCCGGTTTTTCCAGAAAAACAAGCGACCATTTGCTTGGAGGTGCTTCGGTCACAAACAACTTTTGTGGGATTTGGGTCGTTTTGAAAGATCCATACAGTCGACTGCTGTTTAGTTTCGGGTTCACTGGCATATATCCATGATTCGTCGCCTGTGACGATATCATAAACGTGTTTTGAAGCACCGCTATTCTATTTCGTGAGCATTTCTTTCGACCAATCGACACGAGCTTTTTCCTGAACGATTGTCAAATTATGGTGAATCCAACGCGAACAAATCTTCCTGGTGTCCAAATGTTCATGCAATATTGAATGTACGCTGGTCCCACTAATGCCCAAGCATGCCGTAATCTCCCGAGATGTTATATGATGATCTTGCATAATCAGTTCACGCACAGCATCAACATTTTCTTGAACAATAACCGATTTTGGATGACCTTCGCGAAATTCATCACTGAGCGAACCATGGTCATGATTGAATTCCGTATACTACGTATATTTCTTTGATGGTGCTTCATCGCCAAATGTCTAATTAAGTTCATTGGTGCACTGTTGTTGAGATAATCCACGTTGAAAGTTGTAAAAAATAATTGCACAAAAATGTTCACGACTTAATTCCATTTTTTGACCGAGATAACAAATTCAAGTCGCTACTAAACAACACAACAATGGACTGTATGAGCGAAACTGAGTGCAATCTATCGAAAAAAGTCGAACTTTAAGATAAAGATATTGGCTAACAGATTGCAGCACCAGTATTGTCCATTCCTGAAATATAAAAGGCAACCCTTGTACCAGTTAACGTATGTTGATTAGTGAAGTATTATCAGCTAACAATAATGCTCTACAATTAAATATGACTTCTAGTAATGCATGTATGTATAATCAGAACAGAGTAGGACCTAAAATTGAACCTTGTGCAATGCTTTGACTTCATGTTTGTTAGATAAAATCTGTGGGAGTTTACGTTAAATAATTCTAGTCAATTCCACACACACTATTCTACCTACATAAGGTAAGACTGGAGCTATCTGATTTCTACATCCCTAACACATGATGACTTATGTTTTCAGTAAGGTTTCATAATCAAATCAAGAAACCTTTTTAGACCTAAAAACACAGCTACGGCTTTTTTTCATGTATCCGATACATCAACTACCTGCTCAGCAAGTGAGAATATTGCAGTTTTAATTAATTTTCCTTTTAGGAAACCACAGTGAATAACAGAAATGATAAGTTTTTATTCTATAAACTGATCAACCTAATGGAACTACTTTTTAAAAAAATCTGGCATGAAACACGCACACAACTTTTTCTTGCTAATTTAAAAAACGAAAAATATAAACTATGTTTAATTATTAGTACACAGTGTAAATTAATAACATAACCTAATTTTAATCATTAGTGAATAATGCAAAATGAAAATCAACCTCTGTAGAACTTAAAAATACGTAAAATCGGTAATTGGTGCTGAACTACGCTCTGTAAAAAAAGTCTTGAAATAAAAGTTGTAGGTTTTTAAATTATCTATGATTTTACACTTTTGGCGTAAAATACATACTAAGGCCGCAAGGTGATACAATAGTATGCGACCTACTGCATTATGTTTAGTGAAGTTTGTATTTTGTTGATGTGGTAGCACAGTCCACTAGTGTAAAAGTCCTATAAACTTTACATGTATGTCCTTAATGCACGAAAAGTGGTAGTGAACAATGCTACCACTTCAACAAATACAAACTTCACTAAACATAATATGGTGGTAGGCTGCATACTATAGTAGCATGGGTTGGTATTTGTTAATGTGGTAGCACTGTACACTAACTCTTTTTGTGTGCAAAGATTCACATATTTTACATTAAGGTTGTACCTTAACTACGATAAGGTTTTGTGGTAACTAGATGCAAATGTTGTTAAATAATTTTTATAGAAATGTATTGCTAATGAAGAAACAG
The DNA here is from genome assembly GCA_035578175.1 of Catonia carolina. Lineage (NCBI taxonomy): Eukaryota > Metazoa > Arthropoda > Insecta > Hemiptera > Achilidae > Catonia > Catonia carolina. The sequence goes on along the minus strand of JAQMRL010000006.1, from coordinate 14,379,314 downwards.
CTGAGGCTTTTTGAGTTAGCACAACCTTCTTGACACAATATACATGTAAACTATATGTACCTACGTGTAATATTTAATATCCTTTTTGTATTATTAATTATAGTATTATTTCCTATTGTAAATTATCGTATTATTATCCTTTTCTTGTAAATTATCCTTGTTATTGTCCTTATTTTATCTTTTGTTCCTTAAATTATCCTTTTATTGTAAAAGTGCGAAAAATATGTATTACGAAAAGTGCTAGTGGACAATGCTACCACATACAACAAAAACAAACTTCACTAAACATGAGGCGTTACATACTATAGTAGCACGACCCACAATCTTAAAAGAAATTTTATTTTTTACAGGTTTTGATAAGCAAAATACAGAAAATAACTATTTAGAAAAATAGAAAAAACAGCTTGAAATTAACGTTACAGGTTTGTTAATTTCCTATCACTTAATTTATAATTTGTTTGTATATAGTACAATATGTGTTTGAAAAATATGTTTTTAAATACAAATTAAAAAATTTGGTGTGAAACACTCACACAACTTTGTCTTGCCAATGCAAATAATGACCAATATAACCTAACATTAGTAATAAAACATTCGAAATAAACCAAAAAACTAACCTCAAAAAAACATAACCTTATTTTAACCATGAGTGACAGATGGAAAGTGAAAATCAACCTCAGTTTATCTTAAAAATCACTCTTTCACGCTAAACTATGCTCTGTAGATAAAAATGCTCAAAAGAAAAGTTGTAGATCTTTTAATTTTCTATAAATTTGATTATGTACACTTTTCTCGTAAAATGCATACTAAGGCCGAAATTTTAAAAATATCAATTTTGCACACATTTTCGTGAGAAAAAAAACAGAAAGTCACTTATTACCGCTAAACTAAGCGTTATACAAAAAAAGGTTTGAAATAAAAGTTGCAGATCTTTTAATTTCCTATTACTTTGATTATATACACTTTTGTCGTAAAATGCGTACTAAGGCAGAAATCTTAAAAATATTGAATTTTCACACGTTTTTGTGAGAAAAAAACATAAAATCGCTAATTACCGCTTAACTAAGCGTTATACAAAAAAATGTTTGAAATAAAAGTTGTAGGATTTTAAATTCTCTACATTTTTTATTTTATAAATTTTTGCGCTAAAATGCATATTAAAGCCGTAATCTTAAAAAAACAATTTCTTTATGTGAAAACAGCCTCACCAAGAATTTCAGCAAACATGGCCCCTACTCTATCTTGTAGAGCATGAAAAATTTAGTATACTAGGCGATTTTAAAATAAATCGTAGGACCAGTTTTTGTCATCGATTTATTTGTGATAAATTAGCAATCGACATAATTGCAGGATTTGGGGGTCAGAGCCACCTCGTGAAATTATCGAACATCAGCATGACTCACCTAAACTTAATGTTTGGTGCCGAATAAACAATTAATGGAACTCATTACTGTATGTTAGAGCAGTACGCTTTTCCACAGATTGATGATATTGAAAAAGAAAGAGGATTAATTTTCTGTCAGCAAGACGGCGCTCCAATGCATTATGACTAGAGAAGAGACAAAAGAACTGTCACTGTGAACGAGTCACGGTTACTTATAATTGACGGTGACCACAGTTATTCAGATAGGCGAGTAACCGTTCCCCAGTCACTGTTACAAAGATCGCTTACTCTTCTGTCACTGGAAGACAGGACGACACGGTGAATGTTCATCGTACTTCTCACCCTCTCTCAGTCTCTTCCCCTTGTTATGTTTTTCATCTACTAGACTTAACAAAACGAGGGTAGTTCCTTTACATTTCTGATCGCGGTAACATAATTATTACATTACAGTGTTATTTTTATTGCACGGTGCGTTCTACCTAGCTATTTTATTTATATTGTGCATTGTTAATTTTTCCAGTTGTAAATTGTTTCTTGTACTTTCTCTTTTTTATACAAAATGTTCTTTATATTACTAATTTAGGATACCTTGTGTTAATCTGTTTTAGGCTAAATTTTTATTTTAGTTATATATGCAGCCTATTTTTTTAATTTATCAAAACTGCAGTTATTATCATGAAATAACAACTGAAATCATTATTATTATTATTATTATTTCATGATAACATCTAAAAACTATACAAGTGTATACAGAGTTATTACTAAATCAGTAGTAACTGTTAAAAGTAACGGTGAACGCAAAATCACTGTCACCGTAATTACGGTGACTGGTTGAAACAGTGAACACTCTTCACTAATTATGACAACTGTGTCAGTGCTGCTTTAACGCACTCACACGCACTCACACGCACTCACCCGCACTCACCCGCACTCACGCGCACTCACGCGCACTCACGCGCACACGCGCACACCCGCACACCCGCACACGCGCACACGCGCACACGCGCACACGCGCACACGCGCACGTGCGCGTGTACGCGCACACGCGCTTACGCACACGCACGCACACACACACACACACACACACACACACACACACACAAACACACACACACACACACACACACACACATACACACACACACACACACACACACACACACACACACACGCACACACACACACACACACACACACACACACACACACACACACCACACACACACACACACACACACACACACACACACACACAGACCAATCGCTAAAAACATGTTTTTTGGGTTCAGGGGGTCTGAAAACGGTGAAAACTCGATTTCGAAAAATCGACATGAAAACAATACTTTCCTTCCTATACAGGGTGATTCATGAAGTTCTCCCCCCACTTCTACAGCACATTGTACTAGTAAAAATAATGAGAAAATGTTATATAAACATAGGTCCGAAAACGCTTCGTTAGCGAGTTACAGCTAGCGAAAGTTTCGCCTGGATTTCAGTTCACCAGGTGAAATGAGGTCTTCCTGGAATTGTGGTAAGGTAGATTAAGGGGCAAATTCAATCATTTCTTATGGTTTTTGATCTGATAAATTGAATAAAACAGGTCCCAGATCTGTAAGTTAAATAGTTTTTGAGAAAACCAGTGTCAAATGCAAAAAATGGAGTGAAAATCACATTTTTTCATCTTTGGGCAAGAATAACTTTGTTATTTCACCAAGAAACAGTTAAAAATTTTCAATAAAAAATGTAGAAAATTTTATTCTGAACAAACCGGTGTAAATAAAGTACACAGAAAGTGAATAGTTTTTGAGAAAACCAGTGTCAAATGCAAAAAAATGGAGTGAAAAAAACACATTTTTTCATTTTAGTTTTTCCGGTTAATTTTACTTTGTACTCTTATGAATAAAAACTCATTTAATCAAACATCTATTCGCTTTCTGTGTACTTTATTTACACCGGTTTGTTCAGAATAAAATTTTCTACATTTTTTATTGAAAATTTTTAACTGTTTCTTGGTGAAATAACAAAGTTATTCTTGCCCAAAGATGAAAAAATGTGATTTTCACTCCATTTTTTGCATTTGACATTGGTTTTCTCAAAAACTATTTAACTTACAGATCTGGGACCTGTTTTATTCAATTTATCAGATCAAAAACCATAAGAAATGATTGAATTTGCCCCTTAATCTACCTTACCACAATTCCAGGAAGACCTCATTTCACCAGGTGAACTGAAATCCAGGCGAAACTTTCGCTAGCTGTAACTCGCTAACGAAGCGTTTTCGGACCTATGTTTATATAACATTTTTTCATTATTTTTACTAGTACAATGTGCTGTAGAAGTGGGGGGAGAACTTCATGAATCACCCTGTATATTCATATAGGCAAGAGAAAGTAATAAGGTTATGTTTTTGAGGTTAGTTTTTTCTTGGTTTCTAATGTTTTATTACTAATGTTAATTATTTGCATCGGCAAGAGAAAGTCGTGTGAGTGTTTCACACCAAATTTTTGTGTCTTACTAAACAGTTTTTCTATCGTACTGCATTTTTTACTACTGCTTAAATTCTATAAAAACAACCATTTTTACTTACAAAAATATATAGTAGGCCTATATGGCTACGGATCCAAAGTTAAATGTTTATCATTCACAAACAAAATAGAAGTTCGATCCAAATGAGCAAATTAAAAAAATGGTTATACTTCTCACTCTTGTCATGTATTTATTTATACCAGGCCTGAAGAAAATTAAAACATCACAAGGAAACGTACGCATACAAAACTACTCTTTAGCATCTTGAACAACATCTGTTGAACACCGTTGGGAATCGTACAATCGATTCCCAACGAATCGATTGTACGATTGATTGTAAAATCGTACGTATAGCACGATTTTATATTTTATCATTGCCAATATTAGCACTCCAGTTCCGAATATTCTAGCGCTACGATACGAATTAGCACTAGCACACAAGCAGTCTTATTAGTACCTTTTTTATTGAAAATTAAGGAGTTGAATGGAATAAGGGCCTAACTAAGAAAATCACGTTTTGAGTTATTGAGCTTTAAAGTTTTGTGTGAATTGAATTTTTTTTAAATCCTTCTTTTTGAGACTTTTGGACAGTTTTTAATATATTTCAATATTGTCTTGACTGAACCATTAACTTACTTTTTATATAATATTACAAAATTAATGTATAAAATTGATTTTAAAATATTGTAGCGGAGGCCCTTTTTCCATTCAATAACCAAATCGATTTGTAAAACAATACTTTTATTCATTTTAATATTTGGATATATTTTAATCTTATTTCTTAACAATGAAAACACAAATTTGAAAAAGTTTGATTATTTAAAATAAACTTGATATTGCCACTCAGTTATTAGTGTCCATATGATTGATTGAAACCACTTACTGTTTTTAATGCTTATTATAATATTTATTTAAATGTTTATGTACAAAAAAGAAGTTAAAAAACTATTTAAGAAATATTTTAGTAAAAAAAAAATTTACATTATTAATGATACTGTTAACACATTATTGTCCATTTGATTTCGATTTTAAACAATTTTAAACAAATTTTTAAATGTAAAAATAATGTTCATTATTAGTTTTAATTTGTTCAAATTTTAAGTGCAGACATTACGTACTTCCAATAATTATTAAAGAGCTGTACTCACTTTTTTCTGTCATGAATATTTGTATTAATATTAATATCTTTTAATTTTTTAGAGTGTACATAATTTAATTTGTATTGACCTTTCACTGCACTTATGTTAATGCAGATTCGTACTAAGTAGTTATTATTATGAAAAGTGGGCGAAACTTTTATAATTTTCATTCATGACAAATAAAAAGTAAGTAAGAATTTAAAAGAATAACGTTCAAATGTTGTTATTACTATTAAATATATTTAGATAAAGTACAAATTAATACCTTTTTTTAAGTTATTATTGTTAAAATATGTTATTTGTAATTTTTAATAGTGTTGTGTCCAATTAAAATTCGTTATAGTTATTTTCGATGGAATATTGTAAATTTATTTTATAAACTTAGATTTTATTGTTAATGTAAGTATTTTTAACTTTTTTTTATGTATTATTTGTAACAATTCGCTACTTTGTTTTTGACCAAACTACATTAGTTTCAGAAAGCCTACTACAGTAAAGTAACGAATGTGATTTTTTAGCCATTAGAATAAACATTTTTTAAATTTGTTAACATAATAAAAATTGTAACTAAGTATGTTGTTTGTTTATAAAGAAAACCAATGGAAATAAAAAAGAATCGATTTTTCAGAGAGCATTGAAGTTGTTTTTTGCTCTCCTGTAAAACTGTGAATTTGCACATTCGCAAGTTTACCATTGGAAGGACGACATATGAAAATATGGATGGAGAGAAATAAAAGGGCTGCTGTTTTTCAACCTCCAATAAGCCATAAATAAAAGGCACATGAACATGAAAAACATTTTTATAATAAAAAGTTACTTACACTGGTACTTTTCGATATAACCCTGATGATTGAGGTATTTTTCGTATCTGAGGAGTGGACAAGTTTCCCAATACTCTTTTCATTAAATGTTGCAAAACAACTTTTGTTGTTGCCTTGAAGCTCCTTGATGAGTTTCTTGTAGAGTTCATGCAGCAGGGATCACAATTAATGCAAGCATTCATTGTAAAACCTTTTTAAGTTTGCAGAGACCATTCAGAATAAAAATGGAGGCATGCTGACTTCTGGTATTGTTCTGATAATATAGGGTGATTCAAAAAGAGCGCCGGTTTTGATATATCAAATTAAGAGATTTATTTTATTGAAAAACTGAAAATAAATACATCAACAAGTTCATCTTTCCTTCCGATTTTATGTATGAAAAATGATGTCATGCATGTGTCCTCCTCTACTGCGCTGGCACGCATCAACTCTGTCCATGAAATTGGATATTACTGCACGACAAGTTTCGACTTCCATTTGCCCGATAACCCATCGAATTTCCTCCTTCAAGTCATTGATGTTCTGTTTATTAACAAAACCATTTAAGTGGAAGTGCGCCTCATCACTGAAAATGATTTTGTTTGCGAAGGTGTCATCATCCTGCCGTTTTCTCAATACCCAGTCAACAAACTGTCGTCTCTTCTGGTGGTCTGCCACTTTCAAATGTTGCGTCAACTGAATTTTATACGGGTGATATTGGAGATCGTACCGAAGAATTCTCCGTACAGAAGAACATCGTAAACCCAATTGTTGAGAACGGCGACGTATTGATTTTGCTGGGCTAACAGCCACACTATCACGAACCAACGCAACGTTCTGCTCAGTTTGGCCAGAACTTTTAAGGTCGACTGTTGAACCCGTCTCAAAAAACTTTTTCATGAGCCTGCGAACTGTTGATTCATTCGGTGCTTCATTACGTCTTAGAGTACCGCGAAGTCGCCTGACAGTAGCCGCATAACTCTCTCCACTCTGGTAAAATGTTTTGACGATTAACACTCGTTGCGCAATAGTAAACTTCTCCATGGTTAGACACAGACTGTGAGAGTACTACACTGCGAACAAGAGAAACTACAACTGAATCGTCAATCGGAATGTTCTCCAAAATAGAAATGAGGTCAAACAATGTTGCCAACCGATAAACAAAAATTTACCAGCCGTTTAAAAACCGGCGCTCTTTTTGAATCACCCTTTACATGACAATGCCAATCTTTACTTTTGAGGTCAAAAATAGAAATTAATGGGAACATTTTCAAGCAAGTATCAAATTTTTTTTTATTTGTTTAAAGTTGCATCAACAGGTTGGTCATTAGCAATTACTGTGGGGTTTGGTATTGTAATGGTGGGTTTCAACGCATTAAAATTTCCAGACCCTTGCTGGGAATTGAACCAGAGACCTTTTGCTTTGCATGCTAGCCACTATGCCGCGGAGGTTTATCAGGTATCCAATTTTAAATATTTGGGATATGATACGTCTTTCACAAACAAGCATGACAACACAAATAAATTAATTAGATTTACGAATATTAGCGAGACAATTCACAAAATGTTGAAGTACAGTACTAGGAAGAAAACACAAGTTGAGGTGTATAAAATTAGGGAGATATCCGTGGTACTATATGAAGTGAGGTGCGGGCACGTTCAAAGCAGAAATGAAATAAGTTGCAGGGGGCGGAAATAAGGTTTCTAAGTGGTGAAAAGCTGTACCTGGGAAAAAAGCTAAAGAATGTGGATATTCTTGAGGAAATGGGCATTACTAGCCTAGATGAGGAAATGAAAATATTTACAAAAGGCATTGGTGCAGCCATTTGTAATGGATGAGGGGGATCATTTGCCCTGTTTAGCTTATGGGAACAAACTACGTACCACCAACTTCTACACGAATAAGAGGAGTGTTGGACACCCAAGGAGATGGTTTCTGGAACAGGTCGAACTGCCTATTTCATGAAGTGAAAAAGATTTTTGCAATGACAATGTCATCAATTGATTTTTCTTAGTTGGTTTACTAGCTGTAGGTATTAAGTCAGGCAACACGCATTATATTAATATCATTTTTTTCTAATCCATAGTACCTTCAGTCACCTCAGATAAGCAATTTTATACATTAGTTCCAAATCTACAAGTCGCTTAAAATGATGTACAGGTAAAAAACCTGATTAAAGTGGTCTATCCTTTTTCAAAACTGATGAGCTCTGAACATACATATTGCCCCCTATCCACTTCATAGCTAGCCAATGACTTGTCAGAAATATTGCTAATACTTGCTCTTTTAGCTGTTATATATTTTGTTAGCCATTTTTTTTTTGGTCTTCCAATAACAATTATAACCTATGAACCTACAACCAGCTGATTATATTATAAAGTATTGCATGTTAACGTGCTCTATAACTGACATGTTCAGTACGAGATGCAATTACATGAGTTAATTACAGCAGCTCTTATACGCATGCTTGCGTTATGTTTGTCAGGCTGATACATTCGTACAATCTGACAACGGTGGCAAATGTTGTGTTTGGTCTAAATGCAAATGGAACAGCAGAGCTCATTAACTGTGAAAAGCATTATAGTTAGAATTATCTCCTCTGAGAGTAATGAATTTTACTATACAGCCAGACCCTGTGATGAATGAAGTGAAGGTGTCATTTGCAGGGTGGAAAGAAGATGGTTTTTAGAGGGTCTTGCATGCTGATAAGCATATATTTCCACTCAGTGAGGAAGGCAATGGTAAACCACTTCCCTCCTCGTTTTACTTAGTTAAGCCTCTAGAAGTTCAAACCAGCCTTTCGGCTGTTGACCTTAACAACATCCATTCTTTAACTACAAATGTCACACAAACAAACAAAAATTGGTAATTCTCACCAGCTACCAGAGGTAAAAATAATGACAATGAATTTAATTAAATTTTTATTGTTTATTCTTGACAAAACCATAAGCTATACAGTTAGTTAAAAAAAGTAATATTTTAATGCATAAAATGTCAATATACTTCCCAAAAATAATAAGACAATAGAGTAAATAAAAAGAAAAAGGTGCAAAACACACTACTTGTCTTACCAATGTAAATAATATAACCTAATAATAATATGGAATATAACAATAAATACGTTTAATCATTAGTAAAATGTAAAATAAAAAAATCTAGCGTGAAACACTCAACGACTTTCTCTTGCCAATGCAAATAATGAACAATATAATCTAACATTAGTAATAAAACATTAGAAATCAAGAAAAAACTAACCTCGAAAAACATAACCTTATTTTATTCATGAGTGAAAGACGCAAAATGAAAATTAATTTCCGTTTGGCTTAAAAATACAAAGTCACTTGTTCAAGCTAAACTAGGCTGTGTAAAGAAAAATGCTTTAAATAAAAGCTGTAGATCTTTTAATTTCCTATAAATTTGATTAAATACACTTTTGTCATATAATGCATACTAAGGCTGAAATCTTAAAAAAATTATCTTTTACATTTTCATGAGAAAAAAACAGGAAATCGCTAATTACCGCTAAACTAAGCGTTATACAAAAAAATGTTTGAAATAAAGTTGTAAGATTTTAAATTCTCTACAACTTTTATTACATACATTTTTGCGCTAAAATGCATATAAAAAAAACAATTTTTTACAAGAACATAACTTCCCTAAGAATTTCAGCTGACATGGCATCTACCCTATCCTGTAGAGCATAAAAAATGTAGTAAATGAGGCGATTTTTAAAAAAATCTTAGCAGTTTTTAAAAAAAAAATCGCAAAAATTGTTAAATGACACGAGTAAAATACTACTTCTGGTTGACAGATTTTGATGAAAATGTTAATGTCAGGTCCTCTAGTGGTATCTAACTTAAGTTTCAAGTTTGTACGATGTTTTGTTCTTGAGATATTTTGTTCACACACACACACACACCAATCGCTAAAACCATGTTTTTTGGGTTCACGGGGTCTAAAAACGTGTAGATCTGGTGAAAACTTGATTTCGAAAAACCAACATGGAAACAATACTTTCCTTCCTACATATTCATATAGGCAAGAAAAAGTTAAATATAACATAATTTTGTAATCATGAGTGGATGATGTAAAATGAAAATTAACCTTTGCAAGAATTACATGTACAGGAAATCACTCATTGGCGTTAAGCGTAGTAGAAACAGATGTTAAATAAAAGTTATGTTTTTTAATTTCCTACAACTTTAATTATTAGTTTATTATTAAATTAAATATGCACTTCTGCCCTAAAATGCACATTAAACGTTAAGGCTGTAATCTTAAGAAAACCCATTTTTACAAGGGCACAACATCCCCACAAATTTCAGCAGACGTGGTGCTTACCGTATCTTGTAGATCATGAAAAATATAGTCAATGAGCTGATTTAAAAAAAAATTAATAGCAGTTTTCTTTAAAAATAGTAAAAAAATCGCGTAAACTGCTACTTCTGGCTGAAATATTTTGTTGAAAGTGTTCATGTTAAGTCCGCTTAAATTTCAACTTCATATGAAATTCAGTTATCAAGATAATTTGTTCGTACACAGACCAATTAGTAAAAACATTTTATTTTGGTTTTGGATTCAAGGGGCCTGAAAATGTGTATTTTCCGTGAAAACCCGATTTTGAAAAATCTACATGAAAACAATACTTTTCTTCCCTCTACATTCTTATACATGGCAAGAGAAAGTAAATATTAAAAATAATTATATTAAACTAAAAACTAGTAACACTGCATGCCACATTATCTATCTAGATAATAACTTATCTATTCTAAAGGTCACAAAATGCATTAAAATTATTGTAATGTAGACCTTAGTAATCTTGCCCTCTTTGTCTTTATTAGTTTGAACTCTTGTTAAAGAACTCGAGGAACAAAAATAAAATTTACAATTTTTATGGTATTTGATTTTTTAGGACAATTGAACACAATGTTTACAAAATAATACAAATAATTATAGACCATTTACAGTAAATACCTCTAAATACAAAGTAACTATCATTTATAAAATGTCACTTTCCAAAACAACATGACAATGCACAATGGAGGCACTTTGTTTGAACTTTTATAATTTTATTCAGTGAAGTATACATTATAATTTACTAAATTAAGTGATGTACAGTCCATTCAAAATAGTTATAATAGTATTACTAACTTACTAGTGGAGGAGTACCGGAATCAATGGAGGCAACATTTGGAACAGATGCCAGAGGAGAGAATACCTCTAAAAGTGATGGAATATGTTCCAGTTGGAAGAAGGGAGGTGGGAAGAACTCGAAGAAGATGGCAGTAGTCGAGATGTACGGGCTGGAGTGTCTTGTGTTTGTGTAGACGTACAGGATGGTTTGTGAGTTCGAAACAGGCTTATGCCTAATCCTTAATAGTAAGAAGAAGAATTACTTACATGGAATAAAGAACGGAGAGAATTTTGTTATGTGCTCATGTGTCATTGCTACCACTAAGAGATTTTTGTGTTCTTTCCCTGTTCGTGAATGAAAGCCTTTTTTAAAGATAAATTTATAATGGAAAAAAACTAATGAATTTCGCAATAACACACGGAAAATAGAAATCAAAATTATTAATTATTATTTTAATATATAAAATTCTCCTGTCACAGTGTTCGTTGCCATACTCCTCCGAAACGGCTTAACCGATTTTCATGAAATTATATATGTACACTTGGTAGGTCTGAGAATAGGTTTTTATCTATTTTTTATACCCTTAAGTGATAAGGGTGGTCCACCCCAAAAAAAAAAAAAAATTTTTATGTGGCATTAAAAAATACATACATTTCTAAATTTTCACCCTTCTACCAACAACCCCTATTTTTTATAGCAATATTAGTAATTTAATGATTTTCTACTCTCTGCGGTCGATAACTGATCAGTTATTCTCGCCGTGTGTCTACCGGTGTCACTCTCACTTGGTAAACAGCACAGAGTAGGGATGAGAACGAGCTAATCTTCGGTCTTTCACACACAATATGCTTTCTCTCACTCCCTATACTGTTTTCGGCCATTATTATTATTATTATTATTATTATTTGTGCATAGATCGTAGTAGTGACGTTGACAATTATCATTTTATGCCCCGGCAATAGTTTTTTTTTTTTTGTTATACGTCTGACTGTTCTGCAATTTCTGCTAATACAGCTGGTGGATAGTGATGGTAATTAAAATGAGTGATGAAAAGTGCCAGACATGACCGGGAATCGAACACGGTACCCCGGTGTAGAAAAAACTTGCACTAAAAACTATGCTAACATGCCTTAGATAAAATAAAATGTATTTTATACTTTCCATAAAAACAGGTTTTCTGTTCTTGGGCGTAGCAACGCGCGCGGGGTACCGCTAGTATTAATTTATTAATTAATCACGTCTTACGTATTGAATGCAACAATAAATTCCAGTAAAATAATTAATTCCACATGATTATCAAAAATGTAAAACAAAGATATATACTGTATTTTTTAGGAATAATTAAAAGGGAAATTTTACTTTCAAAAAGGGATTTTTTAATTAGAAAAGTTACCATCATTCAGAGACTTATAGCTGCGCCCGTGTAACAACCGAGCTGAATAACCGTTACAAACAAGGGGAAAGAAATGAGTAGAGGTATTTTATGACTGGAGTTTCGTGCGTTCCTAAAAACATTGTCTCTGCCCTGCTATTAACACATTCCGCCTTCCATTGTTGTTGTCACTGTCTTTTCAGTGCTATCCTAGCTGTTGATAGTTGTAGTTGTGTCTCTCTCTTTCTCTTCTGCTGTTTAGATTCTTGTACCAATAGTAGTTATTTTTTTTATAATTTCAGTTAAATTGTAGCTTACGTTTTCTAACAAATTTAGTTAATTATTTAATATATTTTTATTTAGGTATATTTAGATTTATTTATTTATTTAGATTTACTTAGTTTATTTATTTAGATAACTTTCTTATTAATTAGTATTATTAGTTATTAATTAGATTAACACGTTCAGCACGGATGCCGCCTTAAGGCGTCAAATCGAGGTTCATTCCAGAGACGAATGACGCCTTAAGGCGTCATATACAATACCACATTTCTATAGCTTTTTATAAATCGCCGGTGTACTGGCAATGTTAGTAAAGGTTGTTCAGGGGTTCAGATCTATTCTACGAGCGCCACTGTGAAGATCGTCTTTCGTTACAAACTGCCGGGAATTTTTGACGAATTTTTAAAATTGTAGTCTATTCGAACGTCCTAGTGCCGTGTAATTTTATTGTTTTATTTAATTATATCAATTATTCTACGAATTTCTTCGTTTCCAGTGACTTCTTTTTACAAATAAAAGGTAAGAATAATAAATTTTTACGTAAAAATAGTTTAATTATTACTCAAAAAAAGAAAATTTCTGTTACCTTCTGAACTCGCGATTTCTACGCACTGTGTTTCTTTTGCAGGTTTTTGTGTTTTTATAAAGTAATAAGCTTTATTACTACTGTATTACTTAATTATTTAATGTATTTTATTTATTTAAATTTTTTTAATTAAATATTATTCATTATCAAACATAATTGTATTTTTCTATTTTACACACGACAATAATTTTCATTTATTTAATAATTTATACGTATTAATTTTTCTAATAACTAAAAAATGAATTTCAAATATAAATTTCGTAGAAACAACAAACGTGTATAATACCGTACTATATTTAGCCGGTGAGTAGATGAGCAAATAAGTAAGATAGTTCCGGGGACGAATGACGCCTTAAGGCGGCATGGTATTTTTTCACTGCAATGGCGGGTCGGCACAGCGAAGCATCCGTGATTCCAGCCGCCGTGCTGAACGTGTTAATAATCCTACGACCCCGTCCTTCCCATTTCTTTAGAAAATAAAATTAATAGTAACAGTAAAAATATAATTGTATCTGTATAAATGTATTAGCCAAAAAATGTATATGAATTAGAAAATAAAAACAGCAACAATATAATTGTATCAAACAAAACAAACATGTATTACAATAACAAAACAAAAAGCATGAGTTTAACATATTTGCGCATGTGCGTGGTTTGCATATTGCTTCTTTTCAATTCTTGGAAATAGATAGAGCGAGAGAGTGTGGAGGAGGACGAAGAACGGTGTACGGAAGGGTACATCGAGTTGGGATAAATGTTTTTGTTCATGGTAGTATTCTAAAGCTATGATGTTGCACATCCCGGTTGTTATGTGGGCCTATCTATACCATGCTTTTTCGAATGGACTGTACAATATTTTTAACTACAAATATGTATTTACATGTAAAAATTCTTCTTCACAAAGATTTCTGATTGTCGCAGCGGACCATACAAAAAAAAATACGTAAAAACAACTACTTTAAAAAATACTATAACATTTAAAAGCTACAAAAATTATATTTAACATATTTTATAAAGTTCATTGAATACAAATTATTTGTATTCAATGTTATAGTATTTTTTAAAGTAGTTGTTTTATATAATTAATATTTATAACTAGATATACATACAATAAGAAGTCACTATCAATCCAGACCAAATTAAGACATTATAAAACAGTAGTTCAGCCGGAAGTTGCGTATTGCAGTGAAACCCTCTTCAATCTGAAAGGCAAAATAGAAGGTGTCCTGAAAATAGAAAGAAGGATTCTAAGAGCGTGTATTGGTAAGAAACACCAGTAAGATGGGATGTGGGTGCTGTTGCCAAACAAGCAAGTATACAAACATACGGATTCAATACTAGACAAGATGAGAAAGAAGAGAGTTTCCTTCTTTGGGCACATTCTTAGAACACCAGAGACTAGAGTTTTAAAACAACTGGTAGAAAGATTGATTACATCCAAGATGGATAAAAGAGGTCAAGGAAGACATGGCGGAACTACAGATTACAGAACAAGACTTAAGGCAAAAAACGAATAAATTGAAAATATTACATCAAAGTGAGACTAGATTTAAAGAAATAGAAATAAAGAGGAGAAAGGTGATTTATTCGGAAGCAAAACGGGAAAGAAGAGCCCAAGTGATGAGAGATTACTGGGCTAGGAGAAAAGCCTCCCAAAATTGATTGAGTGGTCTAATATGGCCGTAAAAGCAAAATAAATAATATTTATAATTATTATAAATACAATTAAATTGCCTCAAATATTAATTACAAGCAAATAAGAATAACAATACAATTTTTTTATCATTAAATTAAGATAAAAATTTGTAATACAAAGAAAATTTTTTATCTTATAACTAAAACTATTATTAACAAGCTTACTCTACACTTAACTAAAAATTATATAAAATAAAGAAAACATCAAAACGAACTTACCTAATTTAACCAATCAATAGGTCCTTTCGGATATCATGTATCCACATCAGTTGTATACATGCATATCATTGCAAGTACACTTTTATCAGATTGTCATGACAATGTCACAAATTATATTAAATAGAATAGATATCAATGTAATCAGGTTTACCAACTTATAGAGTTCATTTTCAAATTCTATAGACATCCGAGTTTGAAACCTTGCAACTCTAAAACTATGACTCGGATTTCAACACATTTTACATCAAAATGTAGCTCTTTTTATTCTGCGTTGGCCTATAATTAACCTGTATTTTTAATGTTGTTTAAAAATTGCCATATTGAGGTTGGGTGACAAAAAACCTGGGTTTTTAAACTACCGCAACGAATTTCACGCGTTTAGAGGCGCGTAACTTGATAACTATTTGACCCAAGTTTGAAATTTTAACACAACATAGACAATTATATTCTTACAGTGTGTACAAAATTTCAAATTCGTTTGTTATTTAAATTTTGATTTATTAACAATATTTTGAACCCTTGCTATCTCGGTAAGTGATCGATCCTTTATGCTGAATGCATAAAAAAAACTTAGTACAGATATGTTAATAACATGAAATATTGATTGGCCAATGTTGTGGTAAAATTTTTAAATTTTTGAAAAATAGACTGGGTAATGTGGGGGGGGCGCTACTATCCATGTTGCCAGTTTGTGTACGTGCATTGTCAATTCAGGTAGACAGTCAGATTCAGGCAAAATGGATAGTAGCGCCCACTACCGCATTACCCAGTCTATTTTTCAAAATTTTAACAATTCTACCACAACATTGGCTAATCAATATTTCAGGATATTAACATATTATTCGGTACTAAGTTTTCACGTTGAATAAAAGGATAGTTTGCCAGTGCCGAACGATCGAGCGGTTACCGAGATAGCAAGGGTTCAGAATATTGTTAATAAATCAAAATTTAAATAATGTACGAATTTGAAATTTTGTACACACTGTAAGAATATATATGTCTATGTTGTGTTAAAATTTCAAACTTTTCGGTCAAATAGTTATCAAGTTACATGCCTCTTAAACGCATGAAATTTGTTGCGGCAGCAAAAAACCGGGTCTTTTTGTCTACCAACCTCAATATGGTAATTTTAAACAACATTAGGTTAATTATAGGTCAACGCAGAATAAAATGAGCTAAATTTTGATGTAAAGTATGTTAAAATCCGACTCATAGTTTTGGAGATGCAAGGATTCAAACTCGGATGTCTATGATTATGAAACCGAAAGAAGGTACGGATATTATATTTTGTTTATTTGATGAATTAAAAAAGAAATTTTTTTAAAATACAGTAAAATATGCTCATGGTAATATGTAGTCTTTAACCCTTACAATTCTGATGTCAGCAGGCAGCCGAGATCCGTAGCTATAACGGTAGGATGTTGCAGTCCCAGTGCGCATGCGTCAGGAAGTTAGGGTAAATCTCCACTACAGAACAGCCTCACTACGTTAACATCAAATATTCTGTTACCCAGTATAAACTGTGAAATACTACAAAAAAATGTCATGGTGGTAAAACATAATGCAAATCATATTGTTCATAATCGGTGTACTTATACAATTAGTGCAATAGAGTAGCAAACATCACTTCTCTTTAGAGATAGACCTGCTCTACTTGTATCATGGCCAACATGATTTTCTATCCAATACAGTAAGACCTAGACTTACGCAAATTTGTTGAACATAATATACTGTGTAAAAAAGTTATGATTACCTTACAAATGTTTACGTTTATATCCACTGTTTTTCTAGTT
Organism: Catonia carolina; assembly: GCA_035578175.1. Taxonomy (NCBI): domain Eukaryota; kingdom Metazoa; phylum Arthropoda; class Insecta; order Hemiptera; family Achilidae; genus Catonia; species Catonia carolina. The sequence continues at coordinate 14,362,383 of JAQMRL010000006.1, read as the reverse complement.
CCTCTCAAAACTGTTATACTAGTTACCCTTCCCATTTTTACACTGACATTTTATTTTATTTTGATTAGCTTTTGTTCTAAACATAAGTACAATCTGTCAATGTTTTGTAAGCGTAGTTCGTGCAGAAATTAGAAGTGAGTGGGGAGAATACTGCCGGCCGTGGAAGGGATGACATACGTTAGATGCATGCGTATGTGCGTGCGTGAATTGTCTCATTTTACTGAAGCTGTCGCAGAGAACAGATCGTAGCTCGAACGGTTGACTATTTTGTCTTATTGTCTGTGGTCGGTGGACATTTGTGAAAAGCCCCCAAGGAAACGTCAACCCTTCCACCATGTTGGAGGTCGCTCTTTTAAGAAAAAGAGGCTCCCGTAGGCCTAGACAGACCATAATATATAAACCTATGGTACGGTACATTATGCATTCCAGCGAGTCGGCTGTGAATTCCCCCCTCTACTGTTGTACTACTCACACCATTATTTCTCCCTTCCACGTACCTCAACCAAATCCGTCTACTGCGCATACGCTTACATAACTTTGAAGGCCTGTACTGTTTAGTGTGTTAAAAATATCAGTCGTGAAGATTTAATCGTGATTTTATTTATGCTACAATTTGTACGTCTCTTATTTTCGTGTAAGGTTGTGTAGATTTAATCGTGATTTTATTTGTGCTACAATTTGCAGGTATTTTATTTTTTGTTTTCGTTACTTTGCGTAAAGTATGAGTTCGAATAAAGGTTATAAAAATGTAACGCGATTACTTTAAAGGAAAAGTTAGATGTCGTAAAAGATATGACGGGGTGAGAAACAAAAAACATAAATTTTTTTTTTGTTTTACGTCTTGACTGTTTTGCAATTTCTACTAATGCAGCCGGTAGGAACATAAAAGGAATGACTGGGTTAGTGAATCAACACTACGGACAATTAGCGAATTTGAATGGTACGGAAAATTAGCGAATGTTCTACGGTTAAACAATCAAAGTTACACAAATTCCACGTTATGCGATGATTTTGCGGAACGCATCCCTCGCGTAAGTCGAGGTCTTACTGTACACAACAGTCGGGGTGTCTCTTAAAAATCTCAATAAGCGTGTTTTACTGTATTAAAGAATATTTAGAGTGAACTTAAAATGTCACAAATTAAACGATCTCCGGATTTTATCATGATATTCTTAAACGTGAACCAAATTCAATACATAAAGCTGCATATAAAAATTTAAAGACACTTTCTCATAGTTAGAAGTATAAAATTGAGCAACAAATAACAAGTTGGTGTTGGATTCCACCAACAGGTGTCAAAACAAGTGACGTTCATATGTAGGATGAACATTTTAATATGACTAAATACCTACTTTTCTATAGCTTTTATTTAAACTACATCATAATGGCAGTGTTACTGAATTTTCTAAAGGCATTTACACCTATCCTACGAGTGCTATAGAAGCAATACGACCATCTCCAAACAAGTAACAAAATGAGGATGACAATTCATATACAAATAAACCACACATAAATCATTGAAAATAAAAAGGAATATAAAAAATTACTTGACCACTTTAAACTTGTAAAACTACGTAGTTCCAGCTGACCGATTTCAAAGGCACTATTCCATGACTAAAATAATTGTTAGCACTATTCATGCTAACAATTATTTAACTCAATTTAGTTTCTGATTACCGCCATTACTCCCATAACACAGTTTAATTCATAAGAACTGTAAAATATAACAGTTTTAATTTGAGTATTTTCTTCAATTGGTTGAATTACCACACATCCATCTTGCACTAAAATTAGTGAATTGTTGTCATCCAAGCGACAATCAGTGAAATCCTGCGCTTTCTTGAAGTATTCTTCATCTTTTAATGTTTTTTGACCAGGTGGTCCACTAAATATATCATGTTGAAACCTTTCATCCATCTGCTGAGAAGAAATATTAGTAGGGAAAGTTTTCTTAAATTCAGGATCTAACAATTTAAAACTTTCTGTAGAATTCAATTTCGCCATCGCTGTCCGAAAATAAGCCATATTTCTTTTTTTGTAATCATCATAATTTTGATTTCGTATGGATTCATAGTCTTCTCTAATAACATTAAAACGATCAATAAATTTGTCACAAATAAACTTTGTTAAAAATAAAAATCCTGAATTATTAGAAATATCTTTATCACAATTATGATTAAAATTATCAATTAATGACAAAATATCTTCCGAGACTAGTGAAGCTTCTTCATCTAATCCAATCTTGTCAACCATTTGACTTATAATTAAGTAAAACTTCCGAGCAATGTCGGGATTATTAGCCAAAGGTTGATACCCTTTTTTCATCTTATATGAACTCCAATCAATTTTGAAGTGATTCATTAATCTTTTAATCGATTCAAGAATACATTCTTTTTTTTGATACCAACTATTAAAATTCTTCGATATTTCCATACAAAATTTTTCCCAACCTATCGAACCGGCGTACAATTGATCAACAAGTGAAAAAAGTTCAATTGTTGTTTTATGGATGCACTTAAAATCTATATTGGGCATAAGTACTGAATTTTTTCCAAGCAAAAGACACCGTAATGCATTATAACTTGAATCACTAAATTCAACAGCTAATTTTGTAAAACTATACGAAGAAGTTCTTGCACTACTAAACTGAAAAAAGAAATCAGTAGATGCAATGTCTCTAATTAAGTTCCGAGCAAGGGTTTCTGACACGACTGCATTTAAAAAGAAAAAGCAAGCATTTATAAATTCTAACAAATCAAGCTTTCCCAAATTGCCGTTGATAAATTTAATCACAACTGTGATTAAATTATTAACAATACCCACACCAGTTATAGCAAGTGAAGAAATATTACAAGTACGTAATGCAATGGCTGCATTTCGGCTGATAACCCCTGCTTCGGCTACAGCACGAGATGCCCATGCAGTAGCACCAGCGGATGCAACGCCTGCAGCAGATGCAGCTAAGCCGATCCATGCTTCACGTGCTTCTGAGTTTTCAAAACCTAAACTCTCTTCATGTTCTGCAAGATCAACTAATTTGACAATTTTTCTTGTAGCATCGTATGTGCCTGCTCCTGCAAATGTTCCGAGTGCACACCATACCACTGGTGCTGCAACTGGTACAGCTAATGAAGCTAGACCAACCGCAGTTGCACCTACCGCTAATACACTGCTGGTTATGTCTAAACCACTTAATATCTTTTTGCTGATAGAACAAGCTGGCGACTCAATAAAATCAACTTCAACGACACCATTCCTTGCTGAATATACACCACCACGTGGATAACAGATATCACATTCTGGTAATTTATTATTTTCTAAATAATCGTCAAATCCATCATAAGTACGACATGATCTGTCAATAAATAAACACCTTGACGACCTTGAGTAGTTATCAAATTCTTTCCGTATTTTAAACAGTACATCAATACCTTCATTTTTTGTACACCCATCATTATCAAACAAACGCAGATAGATAAACACACTAGAAAAAAATATTTTTGATTTATCTATATCATTAGGTACTTTAATTTTGTTCCATAATTTAACTACATGTGTTTTAATAATGTTAACTTGTTCCGTTTGTTTTGTGTCGTTTTCGGTGACAAATGTCGGGCCATACAAAGCAAACCCTATTTTCAGCTGAAGATGTTTTTTAATGTCAATACAATCCCAATCACGGTCTCCCAAAGCATCGTATTGACTTTGCTGAAATTTACGAGCTAGTTTCGTCCAGTCTTGCAATTCAGGAGATAGATATTTGTCTGGCATTGTTTAACCTGTAAGAACACAATTAGACATTACACATATATTTATTATGATGTATAAAAATATAAAAAAAAAACTAAAAATAATAAATAAAATATACATCTCACAAAGAACAAGTAACTCCAAAATCATACATGACCGGACTAATGGCTGGCTGAGAGAAATATTTGTAAAGTGCTGGTTTATGCTGCAATGTAAAGCAAAAGAATTGGGGTTCAATTCCTCGCAAAGGCTTACAAAATTTGTACATTTTAACATTCAATCTCTCAGTCCATTCCATCAATGGACCTATTTTACCACATCCATTCAGATTCAAATGGAGTTTGGTATTTAAGTAGTATCCACATAAGACTATAAAAATCTGGTGTGAAACACTCACACGACTTTCTCTTGCCAATGCAAATAATGAACAATATACCTAACATTAGTAATAAAACATTAGAAATAAAGAAAACCTTATTTTAATCATGAGTGAAGGACATAAAATGAAAATCAACCTGTTTGGCTTAAAAATACGGAAACCACTCTTTCACGCTAAACTAGGCTCTGTAGAGAAAAATCCTACAAATAAAAGTTGTAGATCTTTTTATTTTCTATAAATTTGATTATACACTTTTGTCATAAAATGATACACCTTTTTGTGAAAAAAAAAACAACAGAAAATCACTAATTAACGCTAAACTAAGCATTATACAAATAAAATGTTTGAAATAAAAGTTGCAGTTTTTTTTAAATTCTCTACAACTTTTATTATACATTTTCACGCTAAAGTGCATATTAAAGTCGCTATCTTAAATAAACAATTTTTTTATGAGAAAACAACCTTCCCAAGAATGTCAGCAGACATGGTGCCTACCCAGTCTTGTAAAGCATAAAAAATGTAGTAAATGAGGCGATTTTAAAAAAAATTGTATGAGCCGTTTTTGAGAAAATCGCAAAACAGTGAAAAATGACACGAATAAACTACTTCTTCTGGTTGACCAATTTTGATGAAAATGTTCGTGTCAGGTCCTCTAGTGGTATCTAACTTAAGTTTCAAGTTCGTACGATGTTTCGTTCTTGAGATATTCTGTTCACACACACAGACCAATCACTAAAAACATGTTTATTGGGTTCAAGGGGTCTGAAAACATGTAGATGCGGTGAAAACTTGATATGAAAACAATATTTTTCTTCCTATATAGTACGCTACTGAGCAGCTTTTAAAATGGATGTTTTAGGGTACTCCATTTTTGTATTTTATGATATAACATTACTTCCCAAGGGCTCGCTGTAAAAAGTGATTAAGGAATCCAGTAAACAGTTGTAGATCGACAATTATTAGTTGTATGGCAAAATTCATTTAAGATGTGATATTTTTTTTTTTTTTTTTTTTTTTTTTTGAGTGATGTTGCCTACATAAGCCATGGACTTCTGCGTAGGTAATGATATGTGGTGATATACAGATGAAAAAAATGCCAGACCTGACCGGGAATCGAACCCGGGACCCCGGCATAGTAGCCAGTTGCTACTATGTTGATAATTAATTAGACTGTAAGCAGAGTACTTCAATGATTAACCATCAAATGACAAGTTTTTATAGTATTGGTAGGCATTTATTCATCGATTTGTACTATCACAGATATGAAATAAATTTCATAAAACTTACAACAAAATTAGTACATATGTGATTAAAACTCTAAGCAAAATAGTACTTTTAACCCAAAGCCATTTAACATACTATCTAATAGGAATTTGACGGAATTGAACTGGTTTTTTACTCAGTAGCCAAAGTTATTTTATAACCAAATGACCTTATAAGTTAATAGAAGTCGACTGTATTTAGTGTATTAGACTTATTCTGATAAGTTAATTTCTACCAATGTGGAGTCTCCAATATGCAGTTACAAGAAGTGGCCGCTTCTTGTAACAGCATATTGGAATAGTCTCACAAAACTTTGAAGTAGTTACACTTTAAAAGTGAATAATTACAAACATACAAAACCAAATCCTCAAGAGTTCAACTTCGTAAAAATAACATTTAACATCCTTGTGTTTACCCTAATTCAACCCAATGTAAAATATAAACTTAATTACATTGGGTTGAATTAGGGTAAACACAAGTAAAGTAAAAAAGTAAAAGTAACAAGTAAAAGTAAAGTAAACACAACTAGTAAAAATTTACATTTTAAAGTTTAAAATGTAAATTTTTACTAGTACTGAAATTGTTGGCACCAAATTCTAGACACACATAAGCTGCAATAAAAAATTAACTTACAATATTTTGGCAGTTTCCTGGCAATACAAAACTGGAATGTTTACAAACAAAAACGTTCATAAAGTTGTTTGATTCAAATCAAGATCGACGAAAAAAGAAAGCAGGTACTTGTCACCTGTTAACTGTATTTTAAACTATGCCAACGAAGAGTTAAAAATGCTCCTTCAATACGTTAACGACCACAACACAATATGACCTTCCTAATTCTGCTGCGAGAGGAAGTAGGATACGGGCATAGATATAGATACGGGTTACGAACGGGGATCTACAGAACAAGCGTTTATTGTCGTAAACAGTCCACTTCGTCGATGACGTTTCCAGTCACTGAATGCTAAGAGACACCGGCTAAGAAAACACTAGCGCTCCATGAGGCTAGCAAACTAATGAGTTTTCTAGCTGATATTAATAAATACTACTCTAAGGTGATAATATTATATGATCAAAGAAATAAGTAAACATTACTTATATTTTAAATTGTGGAGAAATGTACCTATAAATAATATACTTCTTCAACAGTTGTTTTAAAGAATAGTTGTCGGTCTACAGCAGTTCTCAGTTAATCAAGTTTCACCATTCACAATGGTTTTTTTGAGAAGTTTTCACTTATGTGAAACTTTAATATTATATATTTATTATTTTTTTACAGAACCCATAAATTAATTTAATATAAACGTTTGTGTATCAGCAGATGTTAAAAGATAATACCAACCAGTTGTGGACATAAACTATCCAACTTATTACTGACATTTTATAAAAAAAAAACAATCGTCTTGAAAGATATTTTTACAAAATAAGAAACCTAAAAAAGTAATTATTTAAGCATGATGAGCTTTTTTATATCTACAAACGTAATGTATTTTATTCACTAATATTATATTTTCAACAATTTTTTTGAAATTGTAAGTGGCAATTGTAAATGGCTCACAGTGTCCATGATATTATGTAACCCGTATAATACGAATTATTTAAAATGTACGAAAGTACTATATAAAAACATATTTAAAGAGGAAAATCAAGAGTTATTATTATCAGTGTTTGAGCTTGCTGGCTGCTACTAGCGCTGTAAAATTTTGTAACTACAAAAACAAAAATAGTGATCCACGGTACTATATTCGTAGAATGTGTGTTTATTCCAAAGTGGAAGGAAGCTCCGCCCTAGACTGCCTTGTTTATCGGTTAATCACAGAAATTTTAGTTATTGCCAACCGTAAAAACCAAACTAATTATTGTAATTGTAAAAGAAATTATAAATTACTGGATTTTGTTTTGTTCGCTTGTAACTATTGCAGTAAAAGTATTAACTTATTCAAAATTAAATTGTAGAAATACTATATTTCTGTATTAAGGAAATTTTTCTTTGAGTATTCTAATGAATGATATCTTTATAGTATACTGAAAGATATTTTTAAATTATTCAGAGTTTTCTGCGAAATATGATAATAATATGATCCATTAACACGTTTTTGTGAACATTGGGCAATTATTACCACTTACCGTCCTATAATTATGTCAAATTCTATTACGTTTCTTTAAAAGTTCTAAAACTTTGAAGGACGCTATTGTTATGAAACTATTATCAAGTACGACGTATTCAAATGCCACGACAAATATTGATATGAACTGTGACGTCATCATAAGTAGTTAGAATAAATAGCGGTTGACTCTAAAATAATTTTTTTCTTTTAGTTTTGGTTATTTAATATCTACAACCGATTCTAATTCTAATAATCATTTTTACAAATCTATTGTTTTCTGTTCTACCGCAAGATTTGAACGGTAATAATTTAAAAATAGCTGCTAAGCCGAAACCTCCTCTGAAACATAAAAATTGTTTAGCCTACATCCAATGTATTTCAGCTTGTATCAACAGCTATAGAAAACGTAGCTGCTGGAGTAGATTTTAATGCAAGTCCACTAATAATGGAGTAGGTAACGACTCTGTCCAGCTCTTCAGCGTTAAACTGATCATTGGTTAGAAACCTAAAAATCTGGTGTGAAACACTCACACAACTTTCTCTTGCCAGTGCAAATAATTAACAATAAACCTAACATTACTAATAAAACATTAGAAATAAACAAAAAACTAACCTCAAAAACATAACCTTATTTTAATCATGAGTGAAAGACGCAATATAAAATCGAACCTCAGTTTAGCTTAAAAATACGGAAAATCACACTTTCACGCTAAACTAGGCTCTGTAGCGAAAAGTGCTCCAAATAAAAGTTGTAGATCTTTTAATTTCCTATAAAATTTATTATATACACTTTTGTCATAAAATGCATACTAAGGCCGAAATCTTAAAAAAATCAATTTTTCACACGTTTTCGTGAGAAAAAAACAGAAAATCGCTAATTACTGCTAAACTAAGCGTTATACAAAAAATTTTTGAAATAAAAGTTGTAGATTTTTAAATTTTCTACAACTTTTCCTATATAAATTTTTGCTCTAAATTTCATATTAAAGTCGTAATCTTAAAAAAACTATGTTTTTACGTAAAAACAGCCTCACCCAGAATTTTAGCAAACATGACGCCTACCCTATCTTGTAGAAAATAAGAAATTGAATAAACCAGGCGATTTTAAAAAAAATCGTAGGACTAGTTTTTGAGAAAATCGCAAAAAAGTGAAAAATTACACGAATAAACTACTACTTCCGGTTGACCGATTTTGATGAAAATGTTCGTGTCGGGTCCGGTAGTGGTATGTAACTTAAGTTTTAAGTTTCAAGTTCGTACGGTGTTCCGTTCTTGAGATATTCTGTTCACACACACACACACACACAGACCAATCGCTAAAAACATGTTTTTTGGGTTCAGGGGGTCTGAAAACGTATAGATCCGGTGAAAACTCGATTTCGAAAAATCAACATGAAAACAATAGTACTTTCCTTCCTCAATAGTCATATAGGCAAGAGAAAGTAAAAAAATATCGGATTTGCAGTTCCACAATTTTGTCTGCTATTGAAGGACAAACCTCACAGAGTGGTGTTACGTGGATTACATTACTCTGCACCAGTGAACAGTATTAAAAATAAACTTACCAAATTAGGGTTGAAAATGTGGTGAATATGTTATCTAAGGGTAAAGTTCCGCTTTCTCTAATCGTTGTATTATTCCACCCCAGAAGTGATACATACTCATCTATAAAATTAATAATCTCTTGCATTCAATAATTCGTGTGAAGGAGTGCAGACAAAATAAAAATTTTCTACAGTTGCAACTCGCTAAAGCGTTTAATAAAGAAAGCCTGAAAGTCGGGAAAGCCAAACTGTAACGTTAAGCGTCGCCTAGTATAAAATGACAATCGCAGATTACACTGGACACTTTTTGTTTCTTTTGGTTCAACGTCCGACTTTCTGCAATTACTGCTAATAAAGACAGTGAAGAATGTAATGATTTTTTGTAACGCATGAAAATATGCCGTGCCTGAATCCCATTTAGGCACTGACACTAGCTAATACACTAGAAAATAAATGAAACACGATTTTATAAAGAAAAATGAAACGAGTTTAATCAACAAAAGAATAACGAATTTACATAAATAATTTTGGGGCAGGCTTAAGAAAAGATGGATGCCGGAACAGGTACATAATATGTCTAACCCATGAAGAGAGAGAGAAGAAAGTATTTATTGAAACAATACAATTCTTTATAAAATGTATTGACAAATTTATATGATGAGATTTAATTTGAAATCTTGAATTTAGAAGGTATTGTATTTACCCGAATATAAGACAAGGATTTTTTCAAAAAAAGATCTCTCAAAATTAGGGGTTGTCTTATATTCACGAACTAAGAATGGTAAACTTAACAATTTCCACATGGTATTACATGAATAATTGACAGTGATACCTCTATCACTGTCAAAGGTTATCTCACTCGAGAGGTGAAAGAGGAAGACATCAAGAAAGTCAATACCGATCCTATAATTTTTCCCTGAGGCATAACATAGCAACTGCAAGTTTTAGATGTTCTAAATAACCCATTCAAAGATGCTTCAAGAAATTATTGTAATAAATTATTGTTGAAAGGAGATTATCATGTTATTTAGACAGGAAAATTAAAGAAAGCTTTGGTTTTTGTACTGGGGAACGGGATTTTGATAGCATTGAACATTATTTCTTCCGAATCCATTGTTAACCCTTTAACTACTGAGTTTTTACATGAAATAAAGCTTGCACAGACTAGGTATTTTCATGACATTTCACACCGTGATGAGCTACATGGTTTGTCTTGAATTTTTCATGTTTTTTGTAACTTTTAATTTTATGTGTTCGTCACAAAATAAGTTGTAATTTAAAATCTACCATAATGTAACAAAAAATATTTTACTACATCTTTCGGCCAAAGGCTGTTGACAGTGACAGAATTGTGTTCTATAGTTAACGTCAATTCCTGCAAAGTTCTTTGTTATTATCCTCATTAACACTCTTCTTTATCAGATTCTATAGTCATCAAATATTCACTTATTTCTTTCGTCTATGTACATTTTAGAAATAATTTAGAACAAAGAGAAAAAAACACCTTCTTTTTGTTTAATTATATAGTTTGGTAAAGAAATGTTCTCCAATTCGTTTTTTCCAATTTCAATTGGTCAAGATTTAATATAATTATAAAGTACTAACTCATTTTAAAGCCAATAGAATGCGGAACATAGTATTTCTTCTGGAAAGTTTGAACATGAGTTTACATGCCAGTTGACTCTAGCCTCAGCATGTAAGGGCCGTCGCATATACAAGACAACAGTCCTCAAAGGGTTAATGGATTTAAATAATGCTCTGTGACCAATGCAATGGATAGAAGTAAAGATGACTGCTTGTGTGAAAACTTACATTCAGCCAAAGCCGCTAGTGAATCGATGGAAGAAGACGCTTCCTGATCAATATAGGCTGTTTGCAACTTTAATTAAGTGAGTTAAGCAACTTAAATTGTGACAATGTCGCATATTTTAGTTGATCGGGTGCATAGCACTTTTATTTTTTCTACATCTTCTGGATGGTGTATTTTTTGGGCTAGAAGCATGATTCTTATTTTATACATCATAGAAAAACGTGAAGAATAACATTCGATTCCAAAAACATTAAAAATTCAGATATATTCAAAAATTTTTTTCTGTACTATATTTCGTATATTTGTTTTCATTTGACAGGTAGTGAATGAGTCATATATTTACAATTTTTCTGTGTACAGCACACACGTGTAACTAACTGTCTCTTTCTTTTCCATTGGTATTCTTCTGTGCATTATATTCAATTCTATTAAATTGCAGGAACAAACATTTAAAACGGTGGGCATCGATTTGAGACAAGAGTGCTTCCTTCACTCATGGACAACTTTATGTCGGACTTTCTAGAGCTGGAAGTGCAGAAAAACAATTTATTTTGCTACCACAGGGCAACAAAACCACAAATATCGTATTATAGATAGGTTTTAAAATAATTTAATGAGGCCTACATTAGCTGCTGTGAAGCGAAGCGAGCGGGGATTACTAGTATATTCATATAGAGCAAGAGAAAAAAAATTAACACAAACAACAAAAACATCATTTACACCAAACATTAGAGGTAAAAATAATGACAATTAACTTATTAAAATCTTCATCATTATTTATTCCGAACAAGAACAAGATACACAGTTAAACGAATAAAACATTTAAATATACAAAAATATACAATATATTTTCAATAAAAAATAACACAATGTAATAAAACAATTAAAGAAATATTTAAAATAATTTAAATTATTAAACAGGTTAAAAATAAACAATTTTTGGTAAGCAGAAAACTTATTATTTTACGTACAGCAATAATTTGTTATCTAATTACATAAAACAAAGAATTTTCTCGACTGTGGTTTGGTTTTGTGCAGATTACTGCGTTCGAAAATCTATTTTATATTTACACTATAGCTTAATGAACAAGAGACTGCAGATGACGGCGGAGCATAGTGACCTAGATCACAGCACAGAGCCAATTGACTTTTGACTTTCGTTAATCGAATCCTGCGTTGTCACATAGTGGTCCTGCTGCGGATGACAGCCTAACAAAATGTCAGCCAGAGATCGGTGGAACAGAGTATGACTTAGCAAAGGAGCAACCTCATGCCTAACCTTGGCTGTTATTGGCTAGATCTCATCTGCAATCTTCAGTTCGTTGGGGTATAATTAATTAATCACTATACATTATAAATTTAAAGAAACCTTTTTATCTGCCTTGATACTTATATGACCTACTTACACTTTGTAGCATTACAAATGTACAAGGTGATATTACTCTAAAACCGTGTAGCCAAACATTTTTTTATAATCTGACTGCTACTGATAATTATGTAAACATTTAAATTCTTACTTTTTGTTAATTATTAAACTGGCTAATTCTAATTAAAATCTTATTTCTAAATTATTAAATTAAACAACTTAATAATCTCAGCTACTAATTAAAAATCAGCTGTTTATTTAGTGATGGAAGTTTTCATGTTTAAATGTATCAAAAGAGTGTTGAAAAGTTACAAAAACATTGATTAAAATTTTTTTAAATAATTAAATATAAGGAAATATCTTCATAGATCATCAAATAAGTTCAAAAGACACATTTACAGCACAAATTTATATTTTATTTGAAAGTTTAAGAAATTATCAAACAAAAGAAATTTTAATACACGCGAATGCATATTTGATTTGGCGCCCTGTTGACTGGGGCAGTTTGAAGAAAAAGGTTGTTTTTGTGCGGTTTGATTTACATAAATTTATTAAATAAATATAATAATCTTATCATTATTCATAGTATAAAGTCACAGATGTATATGATCTATTACATATAGATCATATGTAATATGATCATTTCATAGGTAAAAAGAAATGAAAATTGAGTGAAAAACCATTATCTAAAATATATTAAAATACAAACGGAACATTGAACGATATTCTTAAGGTAAGCGATGGACTTCAGAAACAATAAGTATAGAACATTAACCAGTAAACTATACAATATTAATTTATTAACAGCTGAGATAGACTTTATAAAATATATTTTGTTGTTTAGGTCATCAGCCAAAAGGCTGGTTTGACCTGTAGAGGTTTTACTAAGTAAAACGAGGGGTAAGGCGATTTACCATTGCCTTCCTCACTGAGTAGAAAAGTATGCTTATCAGCATGCCAAGCCCTCTGAAAAACACATATTTTCCACTCTGCAAATAACACCTTCACTTCATTCACCACAAGGTCGGGCTGTACAGTGAAATTCATTACTTTCAGAGGAGATAACTCTGACACCTCTACCTCTTCTGTTCTTAACTGATTCAGTCATTTAATCGGCTGACCATGTGATAAGAAACAGAACTATTTATTTTAGCCCTGCTATGAACAGGCTGAGTGAAAATAATTTGACACTCCACCTGTCCGTTATGGGCAGAAAATATATTTTAATAATAATAACTAAATAATTTCTAAAATATTCTAAATTTTTTTTTTAAAAGCCAATCAGATTCAATTAGAATTTAATTTAAAAACCAATTTTCTATTGTTTTATTTTGATTGTCATTTTTTATATATGTTAAATAAGTTGTGAAGTAAATAATAAAAATCTGGTGTGAAACACTCACACAACTTTCTCTTACCAATGCAAATAATTAACAATAAACCTAACATTAGCAATAAAACATTAGAAATAAACAAAAAACTAACCTCAATAAACATAACCTAATTTTAATCATGAGTGAAAGACGCAAAATGAAAATCAACCTCAGTTTGGCTTAGAAATACGGAAAATCACTCTTTCTCCCTAAACTAGGCTCTGTAGAGAAAAATGCTTCAAATAAAAGTTGTAGATCTTATAATTTTCTATAAATTTAATTACATACACTTTTGTCGTAAAATGCATACTAAGGCCGAAATGTTAAAAAAATCGATTTTTCTCTTGTTTTCGTGAGAAAAACACAGAAAATCGCAAATTACCACTAAACTAAGCGTTTTACAAAAAAATGTTTGAAATAAAAGTTGTAGAATTTTAAATTCTCTACAACTTTTATTATATAAATTTTTGCTCTAAATTGCATATTAAAGCCGTAATCTTAAAAAAATCTTTGTTTTTACGTGAAAACAGCCTCACCCAGAATTTCAGCAAACATAATGCCTACCCTATCTTGTAGAGAATAAAAAATTTAGTAAACCAGGCGATTTTAAAACAAATTGTAGGACTAGTTTTTGAGAAAATCGCAAAAAAGTGAAAAATGACACGAATAAACTACTACTTCCGTTTGACCGATTTTGATGAAAATGTTTGTGTCGGGTCCGGTAGTGGTATGTTTAAGTTTTAAGTTTCAAGTTCGTACGATGTTCCGTTCTTGAGATATTTTGTACACACACACACACACACACACACAGACCAATCGCTAAAAACATGTTTTTTGGGTTCAGGGGGTCTGAAAACGTATAGATCCGGTGAAAACTCGATTTCGAAAAATCGACATGAAAACAATACTTTCCTTCCTATATATTCATATAGGCAAGAGAAAGTAAAAATGTTACAACCTCTTACTTGAAGTTTCAGTGGATTACTTTCTGTAGTAATATTTATCTGCTAAGGCAACCGGTGGGCCATGTACCCATAAATTACGTAACATCATCCTAATTAGCATTTTTTCAAATTATAAATTGTGTGGTACCATTTTGTGAATTAATTCATGCCAAGTCAATGATTTATTGCTATTACAGAAAAATCTCGAGTGAAACACTCACATGACTTTTTTACCAATGCAGATAATGAACAATATAACCTTTCTTTAATCATTAATAAACATTGTAATATGAAAACCATAACATCATTTGAATAATTAGTGAACGATGAAATATTTTGTTAGTTTTGGTGTATAGAATATGAAAATGAAGCTTGTGCTAAGGCGTTTTTAAACACCTGATATATTTAATTTTCATTTAAAACGTACTCATACTCTGAAGAAGGTGGTACAACCAATCGCGCGTAAGTTTTATAAGAAATTTACAAAACTGAAGTCAAAAAAAAAAAAGAAACTTCATTTGTATAGTGAATTATAAATTAAATGGTTAGCAGGATGCAAATTTGTATACATTATGTAAATTATTGTTTTCTGATAATGTATTGTGAGATGTAATTATGTAATTGAGATTATTGATTTTGTATTTTACTGTAATTAGAATTGTAGGTTTAGAAATAAGATTTTTATATGCTGTTTATGCTTAATTTTCTTAATGAAAATAAAATTCAATTTATTTATTAACTATGACATAACCTAATTTTCTTCTATTGACAACCAAAACTAGTATATTAAATAATATTTACAATGATTTTAATACTAATTACAAATTGAAAAATCACTATTAGATAAAATCAGCTCATATGCAAAATCATATATAAAATCAGCAATACTGCTTATTGATTTTATGGCCCGTGGAGACACTATTAACGCTAATGCATATTGTGAAACATTAAAGAAATTACGGCGGGCAATACAAAATCGACGGAGAGATTCAATTGGGAAATTTTCGACCATCCACCGTATAGCCCGGACTTGGCCTCTTCAGATTTTCATCTCTTTACAAAACTTAAAGAGTTTTTGGCGGGAAAAAGATTTGACAGCGATGAAGAACTTAAAGAAGGTGTGACTACGTATTTCGATCGGCTGGCGGCGGAGGAATATGATGCTGGAATACAAAAACTCGTCACACGTTATGACAAATGCTTAAATTTGCTTGGAGATTATGTGGAGAAGTAGTTTAAGGTATGCTCTTTTCAATAAAAATGTTTACATTTGTTAATATTTACTTCTGTGTCTTTATTTCACAAACGGGTACTACTTTCCGGATGGCCCTCATATTTATCAAAATTTTTCCATAAAAACAAAGCACAATTTCGTATTATTTAAATTTCGTATATATTAAAAAAATCTATAAAATGTTACATGAAGCAAAATTATTTACTGTAAAAACAAGTGATTTTAGTAATACTGTTGACTTACCGAGTAGTAATTTGATCTTTAAAAGTAATAGAATAAATTTGGTTTGGTTTTAAAACATTTATTGTATTGTGAAAAAATAAAACAATTTTTTTTGCTAAAATGTTCAAAGTTTTTTGATATATATGATGTTTAGATGGATGTGTTTAGAGGGAAGCATTAGCATGAGATTTTTCAACTGCACCCTGGCTTAACCCACTGGCATGTAATGACGACGAAACGCCGTCCACCAAATTTGTGCCGTTGTATACAATGACGGCAATTCAACGTCCTCGTGGTATTTAATCCTGTCTACATAGTTTTTAAAAAATTCTTAATGTAGCAGCACTAACGAAAACTACATAATTTTTGCTTCATTTACATATATTTGCCAATAGAGTGCATGCAAGCGTTCAGTTATAATTTCTAATCAAAATAACCTATACCATGTGTTGAAAAATGGTGTTTTTTAACGTTCTTTAAATGCATGTTTGTTAAGAGTTTTTAAGTCATTTATCCTATTTTATGGTGTTTTATATCAAGCCATAATATTCAATATTATTAATTCAATAATTTTTAACTATTAAATATATTCTCTGCATGTTAAAATATTAATTTCATTAACGACAGGATATTGATGCGTAAATAAGTGAAAACGGCATAAGTGAAAACTGTGATTAGAAAATAGGGCATAACTTTTTTTTATATTAACCAATTTTTAAAAATTTGAAATAATTTTGCAGAAAAAAGAATTCTCTAGATGGCCCTTACATAATGTTTTACAGGAAATCATTAATTTCTAAGGTACAATTAAAAAAAAGCTAAACAAAATTTCATTTACAAGAAAAAAATTATTTAAAAATTTGTAGAAAAAAAATATTTCAAAGACAATAAAAGTAATTCATTGGTCTAAATGGTTACTAAATTCTTAAAAAATAAAAAAAATCTGGTGTGAAACACTCACACAACTTTCTCTTGCCAATGCAAATAATTAACAATAAACCTAACATAAGTAATAAAATATTAGAAATAAACAAACAACTAACCTCAAAAAACATTAGTGAAATACGCAAAATTAAAATCGACCTCAGTTTGGCTTAAAAATACGGAAAATCGCTCCTACACGCTAAACTAGGCACTGTACAAAAAAAAGCTTTAAATAAAAGTTGTAGACCTTTTAATTTTCTACAAATTTTATTATACACACTTTTGTCGTAAAATGCATTCTAAGGCCGAAATCTTAAAAAAATCGATTTTTCACACGTTTTCGTGAGAAAAAAATAGAAAATCGCTAATTACCGCTAAACTAAGCGTTATACAAAAAAATGTTTAAAATAAAAGTTGTAGAATTTTACATTCTCTACAACTTTTATTATATAACGTTTTGCGCTAAAATGCATATTAAAGCCGCAATCTTAAAAAGAATATGTTTTTACGTGAAAACAGCCTCACCCAGAATTTCAGCAAACATGGCGCCTACCCTATCTTGTAGAAAATAAAAAATTGAGTAAATGAGGTGATTTAAAAAAAAATCGTAGGACCAGTTTTTGAGAAAATCGCAAAAAAGTGAAAAATTACACGAATAAACTACTACTTCCGGTTGACCGATTTTGATGAAAATGTTCATGTCGGGTCCGGTAGTGGTATGTAACTTAAGTTTCACGTTTCAAGTTCGTACGATGTTCCGTTCTTGAGATATTTTGTATACACACACACACACACACACACACACACAGACCAATCGCTAAAAACATGTTTTTTGGGTTCAGGGGGTCTGAAAACTTATAGATCCGGTGAAAACTCGATTTCTAAAAATCGACATGAAAACAATACTTTCCTTCCTATACATTCATATAGGCAAGAGAAAGTAAAAAAATACGGGAATAAGTTAAAAGAAAAGAAAGTTATTGTCTATTTACAATATAGTGTCGTTTTACGCAAAATTAAATCCAACTGTAAGGCCACCAACAGTAAAATACAATTTGTAGGTCTATGGGTTAACACATAGTCATTGAAGATACATTGAAATTTGACGAGAAGTTTATAGAGACTAAATTATCAGCAGTGCGGTGACTAAATTATGAGCCAATTAAGATTTTCATCGTCTTAAAAGTCTAGATAGGATCATATGCATACTACCGGGTGATTTTTTAGTCCTGTTACCCAATTGTTAATGTCTGGTAATATTTTCTAAAAAAAATAAATTTTGTTTTGTGACACTAAGTTGGTAGCCCTACTCAACCAGTATGGATATGGCAGTGTGAGTTGATTCTCCTTGAGCTGTGTAAAATTTTGTGCCATTTCCGGTCGTGCTACGAACAGAATGTCTTTTATCCTAAAACAATCTCTTGTTTAAATCTGGAGGCTGAAGCTCTAGAACTAATCGTATGTGATACGGATACAATTTCAATTTTTTAGCAGCTTTCCGAGCACTCGAACACGACAAATCAACATGCGAGGAAAGTTTTTGTAAACTTTTCCATGGAGAAATGAGCAATCTTGTTTTCCCATTCTCTTAACGTCATCTGTCAAAAGAGTTGGTCGACCACTACATTTTCTGCTGCAAACAATACCTGCCTCTAAAAATCAGTTAGTTAGCCTAGAAATTGACTAGAATAGAGTGGAGGAACACCAAAAAATGTAATTTGAAATGATTCTTTTACACTCGCATACGATTTTGTAGCAAAATATTGTTCAAGAATGAAAACCCGTTGTTCTAGGGTAAAAGACATTCTGTTCTTAACACAACTGGAAACAGCACAAAATTTTACGCAACTCAAGGAGAATAAACTCAAACTGTCGTATCTATACCGGTTGAGTAGGGCTACCAATTTTGTGTCACAAAACAAAATATCCCTTTCTTAGAAAAAAATTACCAGACATTAACAATTGGGTAACAGGACTAAAAAATCACCCTGTACAATAGTTGCATTTTGTGATCCGTAGCAAATCTTATTTCCAAATAGGCCCTGGTTCCGAGAGGTGTGTAATATAAGTGAGGTTCAACTACAATTATGTGAAAATGTTATAACCTCACTTTTCTACAAAGGCAATAATAAAATTCATTACAACACTTACACCCTAGTGGGGACGATTCATCCAAAAAAAATATCACATAGATCAGTGAAAATAATTACTAAAAAGCATTTGTTCATTGTTGACTATGATTCTTATCACATTAAACTTGCAAAACTACTGTGTTAAATCTGACTGATTTGAAACGTCAGCTTTAAAGGCACTATTCCAGGACGTGCATTTAAATTTTAATTACACTTAAATTTTAAAACCATTTTATTTACTATTATCACACTAACAGTTATTTTATTTACGATTCAAGTGAAATATTTTTCAATACCGTTAATATTCCCATAATACAGCCTTTTTCGTAAGTACTATAGAATATGACAGCTTTAACATCATTATTTTCATCGTTTGGTTTAATTAAAACGATTCCATTTTGCGATAAAATTACCGAATTATTATTATTTATATCACAGTTTGCGATATCGTTAACTTTTTGCCAGTATTCTTGATCTGTTAACGATTTACGACCAGGCGGTCCACTAAATATATAATGAGTACTCATGTTTGTTTCCATACATGGAGTATCACGAAGCGAATGAACACAACTTTCCGTTAAACTACAATACGAATCATATATGCATTTCAAAACATCTTTAGATTTTAATTTATTTAACGTTTTCTTAAAGAAACAAATATTTTTATCTATCGTTTCATCAATACCATAATCAGAATTAAATTTCTGTAAATCAAAGTCTTGATTTTGATTTTCATGTTGATACAAATCCAAATTTAATTCGTATTCTTCTCTGATATTATCAAATTCCTTAATAAAATTTTCACAAATAAATTTTGATCGATTTAAAAATTCAAATGAATAATCGCACGGATATAAATTATTAAACATATCTATTAACGATAAAATATCGTTAATATATTCAGTATTTTCTTCATTTAAATCACAATAGCTAATTGTTTTATGTATAGACATACAGAACTGTCTAGCGATATCTGGACTAGAATTAGCAAAAGGTTTGTATCCTGATTTGATCACATACGATTTCCAATCAATTTTGAAGACATCTGTTAATTTTTCGATTGATTTAAGAATAACGTCTTTAAATCGAAACCAAATATTTTCCATAATCTGTGATAATTCGACAGCAAATTTAATCCAATCCAATGAACCGATTGATAATCTATTAATCAGCGATAAAATCTGATAAATTGTACTTTCTAAGTAATTGAAATCGATATCGGGCATCAGTTGTGAATTTCTACCAAGCACAAGAGATCTTAATACGTGATAAGTACTTGAATCTGTAAATTCAATAGCTGATTTTGTAAAACTGTACGCACAATTTTTCGAGGAACAAAATAGATAAGTAATATCACTGGATGCAACATCTTTAATTAATCGATCAGCGATATTAAGCGATACAATAGCATTTAAAAAGAAATAACAGGCGGATGTAAATTGCAACAAATCATTTTTATTCATTGTGCCGTTAATAAATTTCATCACGACTGTGATTAAACTGTTTACAACACCTACACCACTTATCGCGATTGATGATAAATTAATAACACGTAATGTCATCACCCCACTTCGGGTGATAACCTGTTCACTCGCTAAAACACCACGTGATAATGCAGTACCACCAACTGATGCGACACCTGCAGCAGTTGCAGCCAAACCGATCCACGCACCACGCGATTCTGGATTTTTCAAACTTAAACTTTCATGGTGTTTTTTAATATCGATTAATTTATTAACGTATCGTGTAATATCGTAAGCACCCGAAGCAACAATTGTTGCGGCAGCACCCCAGACAAATGGTGCCGCAACAGGTACAGCTAATGATGCGATACTAACACCGGTAGCACCTAACGTTAATACAGAACTAGTTATATCTAAACCAGTAAATATCGACTTACTGATATTACAAGCCGGTGACTCTTTAAAATCGATATTAACAATACCATTACATGCTGTGTATACACCATTTAATGGATAACACATATCGCATTTCGGTAATTTATTATTACATAGATAATCATCCCAACCATCATACGTACGACAATTCCCATCAATGAATAAATAACTATTTAATTCATCATTAAAAACTTTTGGTATTCTAAATAATACATCAATACCTTCTTCATTATTTTTATCCTTATCAACATTATTTTTCGAACGTAGATAAACAAATACACTAGCGAAATAAAATCGTGTGGTATTTCCATTGTTCGATTTTTTAATATTGTCCCATAATTTTATAATGTGGGTTTTAATATTATTTACATGGTTCGTCTGTTTTGGGTCGTTATTGTCGATAACTGATATACCGTACAAAGCAAACTCTATCTTCTGCCCAAGATGACTTTCATCATCAATGACATCCCAAATCCGATCTCCCAAAGTGTTGTATTGACCTTGTTGATGTTTACGGGCTCGTTTCATCCAGTCTTCCGATATATTATTTTTAGATGCTTTTTTAACATTATACATGTCTGGCATTGTAAAAACTGGTACTAGTTTTACCTGTAACAATATAATTGCATTCATATATTTATCTACCTATATATTTAAAACGATGACGGTGATTTGTTTCAGAACCTAGTGGACTGATTTTGTTCAACCTTTTTTAAAACACAGCTCTCTACATTCAGATTTTATATCATCCATCATTATTTTATCAAAATATTTATTTAATGCAGGAAATAGAAAATAAACGCATTTTATGACTTGGTTCTTTGAAGATTTACCACACTGATATCGTGCTTAATCAATTTATGGTCTCCACAAAGAAAAAGTTGAATTAGTAATCATGCTGGACTCTTGATGAAAGTCCAGAAGAAACTGATGAAATATGTAACATGGAGTAGTTTATTTCATTCACAAGAAGTAAAAGCACTGTACGAGGTGTGTCTCAAAATTATCTGATCTACCTTCAAATCTCTGCGCCTACCTTTGTAACGATCTCTGTAAGGTACAAGTGTAACCAGTATCTTCCCACAAACTCCCAGATGGGCAGTTATCAACAAAACTGTTAATTCACACACAGAGTGTCTTTTTGTAGAAAGCATTGCTTATAGTCGTCAGATTTTGTTACTGACTGTAAATGATGGAGCAATCAGATCAATAAATTTGCATCAAGTTTTGCTTGAAAATCAAAAACAGTTGTGCACAAATGATTGAAATAATGCACAAGGCCTTTGGAAAAGAGTGTATGGGCAAAAAAATAAGTAAAAGTGTGGTACAAGCAGTTTAAAAAATGGCCGCATGTCTGTTGATAGTGACCTGCGTTTTGGTTTCAAAAATTTGGGATAATTTTTGGGTGAGCGGCAACTGGCTTCTTCACCATGATAATGTACCAGCACATACATCAAACATTGTGCAATAGTTTTTGACAAAACACTAAATTAAGCAACTTCACCAGCCTCCGTACAGTTCTGACATAGCCCCCTGTGACTTTTGGCTGCATCCAAAACTGAAAATTTCATTCAAAGGGCACTGCTTCGACGACATAGACGATTGAGAAGAATGCGACGAGTCCCTAAAGGCCATTCTAAAAACTGACTTCAAGAATTTGTCGCCACCGACTTTTAGTAGCGCAGTCGTAGAACTCATAGGACCGGCCGGGCACCCGGCGGCGTAGTTCAAAAATGAAACATCGAAGGGGGGAGGTCGTCTTTACCGCTGCCTAAAAGATTAGGAGCAGCCGCCGATGCAGCGAACACCTTTCACCGCTGCCTCCGAAGAGGAGCAGTCACCGGTGAAGTGAAGCGGGGTCGTCTGTACCGCTGCCTAATCAAATAGGAGCAAGTCGCCGACGCAGCGAGCACCTATTACAGCTGCCTCCGAAGGGGAGCAGTGGCCGGTGAAGTGAGGGGTAGGGAATGGAGGTGCAGATGACAGAAAGAACTGACTCAATGTTGAGTTGTCAAATCCCCGTATCGATCCTCGAACACACAGAACTCGATACTATCACCTTCTCGACTATCGCATCGCCAGTGCGTAGATACTATATGTTGCCACTTGGTACATGCGCTGTGAGAGGTGTGATCGCTGCGCTATCTATCGGCGGCAGCAACCCCATCACAGCGCCAACAGTGGGCAAAATATGAACTACGGACCGGCGTAAAAGTAGTACAGTATCAAATTGATTCAGAAAGTTGAAAGGCTGACGAGAACGTGTTGTACATTCAAAAGCGGACAGCTTTGAAGGATGCCACGAGCTGTGGCATAAAACTATGGACTTTTTTATAATATTTTTTTTTTGAATTAATATTTACATTTAAAAGCTTATTGAAAATATTTTTTCATTATAAAATAATAGCGGGGAGATGAATTGAATGCTAGTGTGAGACAAAGTGGGGAACAGGAAAGCTTGTCCACACATAGGACAAGCTATCCTGTTCCCCACTTCGTCTTACACTAACATTCAAGTCACCTCTCTACTATACTCATTATTTAATTTAAAACATGTTTATAAGAAAAAAACACATGTAAAAAAATTATAAATCAGTTCTAATTAGCAGGGTTATGTATTTCAATCTACTTACATCTGAATTATCAAGAATATCTTCATTTTTCTCAACTCCAATTATTGTATTTTCACTTTTGTCACCATTGTTTACATCAATTGTATTACCAATGCAGCTACCTTCGCCTTCCTGGCTGGTATCCATTGCTTTATCTGTTTCCTTGTTAGACTTTTTTATTCTTTTCCTTAAAACTGTAAAAATCAAAACACAGTTTCATTGCAAAAAAAGTATCGTTTCCATGTCAATTTTACACTGGAAATACATGTTTTCAGGCCCCTAAACCAAAAAAAATATTTTCTTAGCGATTGGTTTGTGTGTATAAACAATCTCAACAATGGAATAGCAAACAAAACTAAAACTTGAAACTTAAATTAGCTACCACTAGGGGACCTGACATTTTTACGAAAATCGGTCAACTGGACATAGTATTATTTTTGTGGGATTTTTTACTTTTTTGCTATTTTCTCAATGCAGCACCTAGGATTGATTTTAAATCACCTCTTTTGAAATAATTACCTTTTATGCTTTACAAGATAAGGTAAGCAGCATGTCTGCTGAAATTCTTGGGGCACAGCCCCCTCTCAAGAGAACAGGGTTGGGAATTATTTCTAAATATTTACCTTAACCTTACTGGTGGATTAAAGTTAGTTATAGGCTACCTTAATTGAAAAATCCCTTTCATGGTTGGTGCCAATTTTTAAAAAGGCTTATCTTTGGCTTATGGAAAAAACCATTAGTGAGTTCTGTATCTTTAATTTCTTGACTTCTGGTTCCGCCCACTTCCGGACAAAACCGTAAATTCAAACCCAATCCAGGCCCAACAACTTTTTGTGTAGATTACAAATCCAAAAACCGTTTGTTGCTATCATTTGTAGTTTCTGACATCTGGGTGTAATGGACATGTGTAACGGACAGACAAAGGAAAATGGAGTAAAATGATAGATGACAATTTTTAAAATTGTCACCAACTAAACTGACAATATGATTTCAAAGTGCACGAAATCAGCAGAGTTGGAGTGGCATCCACAAAATGGAAGAGTGTATAGGACAACAAATCTATTATGTGGGCGCCTTTATTACATTCGATAATTCGCCAGTTTTAAATAATGATTCTAATCAAACTTTCGTTTGTTTGTGTAGAGTAGAAATGAAAAAATAAATCTGTAGAAATCGGAGTGGTGTCCACATAATGGAAGAGTACCCAATTTTCAAATGCGCCATCACTTTTTAATCGCATTGATGTTCACTCAATACTATATGTGGACATTTGGCCATTAGCCAATTGGTGCAGTCTCATTAATCTTTGGTACAGTTCACCACTGGTATAGATACTCAAGTCACGAGATTGCCTTTTGCGTATGTAGGGGCTGTGAGGAAGGGAAGTGAAATATTTGCAGTGCCGCCAACCTCAACAGTGAGACACTACTCGTACATTTCGCTACCGAGCAGTTTCTACATACATTTTGTAAGCTGTGGTTTATTCCGAGAAAATTTTTTCTTCATAAACCTTATAAGAAATATATATGACCTATAATATTGCCTACAGCTTAATTACATGACTAGAAATGTTTGATTTACTGTAATTACGAATGAATCGCCTTCTTTACTATTGCTGTCATTGGCGTTTTCATTATCATTTTCTCTAGTATACCTAACCGTTTTCTTTTTTTACCAGGTGTCAAAAAAACTGTTAAAGAATAGCTTCTTCAAGTTCTAAATTTCCTTCTTAATTTTTCGAATTGTGGAAAGAGAAACATCACAGTAGTTAGCCACCCGCTCACGGCTTTTGTTAAGAGGCATGGATGGACATTTTTGTTTAGCTTAAACTTCACAACATTTTATTACATTGCGTTCAGCACGTTTTTGAGAAACTGACATTTGTGTTTATGGTAACCAACAGTTATATTCATACAGTTAACCTACAAAAGGTTCGCCGATATACTGTATATGCTCTGGGTATAGTATAAGTTATGTTTGTCATACTGAAATTAAAACAGTCGCGCATGCACACTGTTGCTTTCCCCCCTTTACCCCTCATTACAAACAAGGGCAAACTCGTAACTCAAGTGACTACAATTAGAGCCTATACCTCTATATGGAATATATGAAACGCGAACCTTTCTTTTGTCTCCCTGCAGGTATCCATCAAAAACCCATTTTAAAAAAATTAATTAGTAATAAAATTAAAGCGAAATGATAAGCAAGGAAGTATATGGTGTGAGTCATGACAGGCAATTGGCGGAAATAAAATAATGAAGGTATTAGTTTTGTTGACGGGAGTTCATTGCTTTTTGTACATCTATGGCAACAGAAGTACGCTTGCCATATAATACTGTTTATGGAAACATAACAAAAAAGAGTCTTTTTGGATTTAAGAGGCCTGAAAATGTGTACTCCGGTGAAAACTCAATTTCAGACATGAAGACAATTAGACTATCCTTCTCTATATACATTCATTTGGGACTAAAGAAGGTAAAAAATATTAAACCAGTCTTTTGTACAGAGAAGTAATTATACAAATTGTATGGTTACTAAAAATAAACAACAGTGGAAGTCAACACATTGTGGTCAAACAGATCGTAGTGATTTACTTGGCAGAGTGCAGACTAAAAATTTCTTCGTAATGAACAGTAGTACTCATGTTAATGTAGCAAACTAACATAGTAAAATAGGCACATTTACTGTTCTCTCCGCTTACCTTACACGTGTATTTATCTACAGTTCAGCCGTTCTTAGTTTGCTCCTACTGTCAACAAACCAAAGCCACCTACTACAGGGTGTACGCTAGAGTCTGCGACTTTACGGATGTCGTATTCCTATTAAGTTAACTATTTTTTAAATTATAACTACTTAAAGTACTAAAAACATCAATCATGATATGATGTAGGTCTAACAATTTCATTTAGAAAAATACTGTTAAAAGTATTTTATATTTAAATACTTTTGAAAGTATTTTGTTGTTACTTTTTAATCAGCGTGTACGCATTTTTATATAATGCGCATTCTCAGTGACGTCATTATTTGTTTACATTAGGAGCAAACTAAGAGAGGCTGGACTTTATTTCACTCTTCTGCCGACCATGCCTATTCTGGAGGAATTTCAGCAGCTTAGTGGCTTCAGAATGCTACATAGCACGCAAACCCACAACCCCTGAGAGGCCAACCGAAATGAGTGGGTGCGGTCACACCCGCAGGGCACCCGACTCCCCTCAGTACTCGTGTAAACGTTGGACGAGTAGCCATCAAGCTCGTTACGCCGCATTGGCGTAGTTGGTAACGTGCTCGCCTCTCATCATGCAGTCTTGGGTTCGAATCCCATTCAGGCACGGCATATTTTCATACGTTACAAAAAAATCATTTCATCCTTCACCGTCTGCATTAGCAGTAATTGCAGAACAGTTGTACGTTAAACAAAAAAAAAAAAAAATCGTTACGTCGCTAATGCTTTGCACGTGGCTCTACCACACATGGATGTACTGCGCACAACCATGCACTATGAACAGCACACGGAGGTGCTACGACCAGCGCCCGTTACCTTGAAAGCAGGCAAGTATAGGGTAGCTAAACCGCAGTTTTATGAGTACGGTCTGGGGCGTATCCCCTGCTTACCTTACATAGATCAACCAACGCTTATCAACGAAGATTTATTGTTAAATTATGTGAGTAATCACTTCCACTGGGAAATTGCATACCCACACAAATCCTAAACGGTCCAAGTTTGTAAAATCTATATTTACCTTCTTCATCATTCTCCCAACTCAACCAACTGTAATTTGGTTGTAGTTCCATATTTAAACTCTAATTTTTTCAAGACTGAAATTTTACTACACAGCTTTCATTCTAAACACCCATGATGCTGCAGTAAAGATTATTTTACTTACAATGTGATATAAATTGTCTGCAAATATGTAAATCAGATGTTTATTGTTGACAGATGTTGTTTATCAGATGTTTACAAACAAAACAAGTCTGACCCAGGATGGATAAAATAAAAATGGTTAGTTCTCATTCAGTATGTTAACTTAACTGTGCCATTATTTATTTTTACTTTCTCTTGCCTATATGAATACAAGGAGGAAAGTATTGTTTTCATGTCGATTTTTCAAAATCAAGTTTTCACCGGATCTACAAGTTTTCAGACCCCCTGAACCGAAAAAACATGTTTTTAGCGATTGGTCTTTATGTGTGTGTGAAGAGAATATCTCAAGAACGGAACCTCGTATGAACTTGAAACTTAAAACTTAAGTTAAGACACCACTACCGGACCCAACACGAACATTTTCATCAAAATCAGTCTACCGGAAGTAGTAGTTTATTTGTGTCATTTTTCACTTTTTTGCAATTTTCTCAAAAACTGGTTTTACGAATTTTTTTTAAATCACCACGTTTAATAAATTTTTTGTTGCTTTACAAGATAGGGTAGGTGTCATGTCTGCTGAAATTCTTGGAGAGGCTGTTTTCACGTAAAAAAATTGTTTTTTTTAAGATTGCTGCTTTAATATGCATTTTATCACAAAAATGTATGTAATAAAAGTGTAGAGAATTTTAAAAAACTACAACTTTTATTTCAAATATTTTTTTGTATAATGCTTAGCTTATCGGTAATAGGCGATTTTCTGTTTTTTTCTCACGAAAACGTGTAAACAATCGATTTTTTCAAGATTTTTAGCCTTAGTATGCATTTTAAGACACAAGTGTATAAAATAAAACTTATAGGAAATCAAAAATCTATAACTTTTAGAGAACTTTTCTCTACAGAGCCTAGTTTAGCCTGAAAAGAGTGAGTTTCCGTATTTTTAAGCCAATCTGAGGTTGATTTACATTTTGCGTTTTTCAATCATGATTAAAATAAGGTTAGGTTTATTTGGTTAGTTTTTTGTTTATTTCTAATGTTTTATTACTTAGGATAATATATTGTTCGTTATTGGCATTGGCAGGAGAAAGTCGTGTGAGTGTTTCACACCAGATTTTACACTATGAGAAGTTTATATACCATAGCCTATTGCAAAATTCTTCTTGAACAGATGTTTCAACTGCTTTACTATTAAAACAAATAAAATTACAAACCTACAATTATATACACAAAATTTTGGAATAATTTGTTGTACAACTTGCATATGTAATAATGAAGTTGAAGAACTTTGAAATTCATTTAACGATAGTTTAACTGTATCAATTCAATTAAAAAAGAAAACAATTTGTAGGTTAGGACACTATTATCTCAAGCTGTCAACATAAT
Organism: Catonia carolina; assembly: GCA_035578175.1. NCBI lineage: Eukaryota > Metazoa > Arthropoda > Insecta > Hemiptera > Achilidae > Catonia > Catonia carolina. Next base: position 14,333,582 of record JAQMRL010000006.1, on the reverse strand, counting down.
TATAAACTAATAACAAACCTACCATTACATACACAAAATTTTGGAATAAATTGTTGTACAACTTGCATGATATAATGAAGTTGGAAGAACTTTTAAATTCATTAAACGATAGCTTAACTTTATTAATTCAATTAAAAAAGAAAACAAATTGTAGTTTAGGACACTATTACCTCAAGCTGTCAACATTTTATAAACTAACTACATTAAAAACATTTTTGTTCCACATATTTTAAGTATTAATTAAACAGATTTCTGAATTTGTTGAAGTGATATTTGGGTATTTGTGTATCCAAGGGATTTAAAAACGGTAACAGTTCAACTGTTAGTTAAAAAAAACTAAAGCATACAGCTACCAGGGCACAGATTGTCGTTTAGCTTTACTTAGAGGTTACTTAATAAGAATTTTACGTTGTTATTATTATTGAACAACAGAAATACACGATAACGATGTCGCAATAAAATAGTACAAAGGGTATAATGATTAATCATACACACAATATCGCATAACGCAACTTCTGGTAAACCAAATTATTCATTAAATGTGTAATCAACATAATTTTCATAGTAAATTAATACGTAAAACAAACTTAGAATACTTACAGAAAAATGCAGGTACACAATCACCTTCACAAAACATCTTTCAATCTAATAAAATTCGTTGGGTATATACAGGAGAGCTACTTAAAAGATATACCACAGATAAAATTCATAATAATAGAAGTTCTACGAAACAGAAAAATACAAATTTCTTTCAAACTAGGGCATTTAATACATAATTGATAGGTTATACTTAGCAACAAAAATACAGCAACAAACAAAGGTATTATGTCAGCACTGGTGACCTCTATGAGTAGAAACTGTAACTAATGGCACATTTATTACAGAATCTCAAGTTTGTTTTGTAAACACATGCAATATTTTATATTTTTTATTGGATGAAGAAGCCAAAAATAAGCCTTGAGAATGACGTGAGTTGATATAGTGATGAACGGGAATATAGACTTGAACGGGAATAGAATCCAGTTCCACTGGATTCGTATGTTAAGAGCAATATTGTACCGATTGGCTGTTATTTTAGTTATATAGGTACTTACAATATAGGTACTTACTTATATAGGTACTTACTTGTACATAAATTTGAAAAAGACCCGCTCAGAAGTAAAATTTCTAGAAGTCAATCTCTGAAGAGTTAGAAAAATCTGAAAATATTATTAAATAAAATAACCAATTGCAAATGTTCATATTGAATTGTTCTGCATTAATAATAATAACATTCATGCTTTTGTTACGCTAGGTTAGGTTACGTGTGGTTTATTGCGCAACGAACTTTTATCCTTGAATGATTTTTCTGAAAGAAAAATGATAAATTGAGGCGTGGGAGGCAAATAAAGAAAGAATACAGAGAGAGAAAACTACGCTTTTCAGTATAAATTATATTGACCGCTTATTGCTGCGATAAAATCAATAAAATACTCGTTGATTTTTTTAAATTCCATAATAAAAAAAAACGTGTGAAACACACTACTTTATCTTGCCAATGCAAGTAATGAACAATGTAACCTAACATTTTTAGAAATTAACAAAAAAACTAATCTCAAAAAAGATAACCTAATTTTAATCATGAGTGAATGATGCAAAATGAAAACTAAACTTAGTTTGGCTTAATAATACGGAAAATCACTCTTTGATGCTAAACTAGACTCTGTAGAGAAAAATGGTTGAAGTAAAATTATAGGTCCTTTAATTTCCCATAAATTTGATTATATACAATTTTGTCGTAAAATGCATACTAAGGCTAAAGTTTTAAAAAAATTCATTTTTTTACAGATTTTCATGGAAAAAAACAGAAATCACTAATTACCGCTAAACTAAGCGTTATTATACAAAGAAATGCTTAAATAAAAGTTGTAGGTTTTTAAATTTTCTACAACTTTCATGACACACGTATTTGCGCTAAAATGCATATTCAAGCTGCAATCTTAAAAATACCAGTTAACAGCTTCACAAATTTTAGCAGATATGGCGTCACCCAGAATTAAAGGCAAAAAACATTTAATAAGGCGAGTTTTAAAAAAATCGTAGCAGTTTTTTTTATAAAATCGTAAGAAGTTGAAAATTACACGAATAAACTACTTCCAGTTGACCGATTTTGATGAAAATTGTTCGTATAGAGTCCTCTAGTGATACCTAACTTAATTAAATTTCAAGTTTCAACTGCGTGATGTTTCGTTTTTGAGATATTCTGTTCGCGTGCGCGTGCACACACACACACACACACACACACACACACACACACACACACACACACACACACACACACACCTAAAACATGTTTTTTGGGTTCAGGGAGTCTGAGAACGTGTATAGCAGCCGCGTCAGCTCGTGATCCGTGTGAGGAATTTCTGTTACGGCATCCAATGAAAGATTATACTATTCATAAAAAAACATTTATCATAATGGTCTTGTGATTATAAAGTAACCTTTTGTTTTATTAATTCAATTTATTCTATAATATAGTAACTCTTTTACTTTTCTTTCATTGTATTTATTAATATTTAGTAATTATTTACAGTTTGAGTCAGGCAGTCCTCAGGAATTAAAATATGTACGTAGCATAGAAAATAAGGAAATTAAAAAATATATATTTCATAACATTAATTTATAGGAGGTAAAAAAAATCATAATCCATTTGGATTATGATTTTTTTACTGAGGTAAAAAAATCGAATGGTTAAGCCAATTCCGAGTCCTTTACGCGATTCTTCATCACAGTTTTTTATAACTGATGCAATAATTTGTCGCACTTCCGAATGAATTACCGCTTTATTTTTCCGGGAAGACATATTAAAATAAAGCAAAAGATATGAAAAATACACGTTGAAATTTACCTAACACAAAACCCACAAAACTAATAACTTTTGGCACGTTAACACGCTTTAAATTTCAAAATAAAAATCACTTTAGTGATCAAAAATCATGAATAATGATTAACACATCCGAGACGCATTAGCACAAATGTACAACTGTATATTGTGACACGTGTATCCGTTGTGAAAAGCAATAACATGTAGGCCTATAATAAATAAATACATAGACATAATAATAATATTTACATGATGACTAAATGTTTTTGTACTGCAAGATAAGACAAATGAGTCGTCCAGTTCCAATACCCCCTATGTCCATCAGAATGCATTTTGAGAAAAAGCAAAAAAACCTGTAACTTTCTTAAATTCACTTTTAGCAAGGAAACCAATTATCCTACATTTAGTACTAATCAAATGAAATGATTTGACACACTTTTCAAAAATTTATCATTTTAAATTTGTGAGAAAATCAGGAAAATATTTTGGACATAGTGGGTTTTGGAACTGTAACGTGGACTTAGTGGATTTTGAAAATAAATCTCTAGGTACATTCAATATTTTTTTTAATTACCATGTATTTTTGTATCTGGACAACAACATTACATACAACATTACATTATTACCTATAAAAGAAAATACAGTTTCGTTACAAAAATTTAAAAATATAAAATATAAAAAAATATAAGGAAAATATTTTTCCAACAAAAAAATTGAAACAAAAAGCACACAAAAACTTTATACAAAGTTATCTTCAAATTCATCATCGTAAAATTCATGGATGTCATCACCATTAGTGTTCTCATTTGCTGTAATTCTTTCAGATGCATGACTTTCGAATATTTCCTTGTAAAATGTCAATTGACCATCATCCATCCATTGGTCCCCAAAATGTTTCTGCAGTAGAAACTTAATGTCGTTAAGTTTTGCAGCTTTTAAAGGATTTCCTTTTATAATTTCATCTGGATTCATTGTTGCAAAGCTTTTCCCTACTTTACAAATTCCTTTAGCTACCCCTATGTCATTCCGGTAATATGGTTCACCTCTAACCAAAGGTGTGTTGCTGTTGGTCGAAAGTTTTATAATAAATTTCTTGCATGGATTAAATTTGAAATGCCATGACCCAGGTTTCTTAATAATAGCGTCAGTTTCTGCTTTAAAATTATAAACTTTACACTCATTTCCTAAACGAATTGCTGTTGCATGCTTTGAAATTATACTAATATATTCTTGTGGTGTGACTATTGATACTTTTTTTCTAATTTCACGTTCAATTAAACCGAAAACCCGGTCAGGAGGCATAAATGAATGTCCAGTTGTGGGAAAAATTATTTGTACTTCCTTGATATGTTGTGGAGCCACATTTTTTAGCCAAAAGCACACCATAGAAACCATAATACTGTTTTTGTTCTGACCTCCGCAGCCATCTGCAAAGAGCCAGACAGTATGTACATCATTTAGGTCAGTACTGGTTAGTCTGTGATATACCGCTGACGCAATCTGGTTTGATACTTTAGCAAATTCATGCTCCAGCCAGAGATAAGCAAACGTATTATGAATGTTTTGGTAAGATTTGGAATTCCCTTCGCAGATGGTAAAATTATAGAGATACATCTGCCGCGTGTAATATGCTGACTGGTCAGGAAGTTTGGGTAAAATTAAATTTTTTTGGCAGTCAAAAGTTATTTTTTTAATGTGAACATCTGTATCTTGTAGCAGTTTATAAAAACAATCTGCTCTAGTTTTGTGCAGTGTTAGTTTCAACTTAATCTGCTCTTTCTCATCAGGAGTTTCACAATTTTTTAATTTCTCTGACATACAGAGACATGTGGAACACTTATCAGTTGATGGAGTACCAAAACTTATATTGTAAAAAGTAACAAAAATATTGCGGAAGTATTCGTAGGTAACTTGAAGTTCCTCACTATGTTTATTTTGGTACATATTATGCAATTCACTTATTGATAAGTCACTACTTAGATATTGCCGAGTAATGTTTTTACTTCTGTTATAGTGGCTTTCGATTGATTGAATTGACTCAATAAAATTTTTAACTGATTTTTTTTTATCTTCGTATAATTTACTTTTTTTATCTCCTCCTCTTGTTTCAGGATAGTTATCTCCTAAGGTAAGAAACCTTCTACAAAGTAATTGCAGCCTATCTTTTTTTATACAAAGAACATTCATGAAAAACTCTCTGCACACCCGTTTTGTTGAGGTGGCTCCCTTTTCTCGCACAGGAATAAAATAATCTACTCTTACCTCTCGTTTTAGGCAATCTTTGCGTGACCTGCGTCGACTTGGTGTACAGACACCTACATATTTTAAAATTATGTCATTCTGTTTTTGCTTTATAGGTTCCTTATAAAATATTTCATGCATCCTTCTTACATCTTGCATTTTCACCGATTCACACTCAAATGTTTTGTTTGCATGTTGACAATTTAATTTTTTGGGCAAACATTTAGCTGCATACCTGAAACACAGCAAAATAAAACAAAAAATTAGTTCAACCAATTACAGGAGAAACATGGAATGTTAAAAATACAATATAGGTTAGGATTTTGCATGAGAGCCCAAGGTTTGTAGCTCAATAAGAGGAAAATTAAAATTTTAATATAGGTTAGGATTCCAGAGATTGTAAACTATTCACATAAGTTAGTTTCCTATCTGTATGCTTCTTTTTAAGCAAAATTATACAGAAAAATAATAGAACTAACACCATTGAAATTTATGTTGGTCAGCTAATGTTGATAAAATACCACTCCACAGTTTTCAACAACAATATAACGTTCCTTTCTAACTAATCACTAGTGTCTAAGAATAAAACTCCAAACAAATTTTCTTGATTGATGAAACACACACAATACTGATTTAGTGTATTAGAAACAACTTATAAAAAAAAGAAATAGGTACTAATAACTCACAAAATTCATCTCTTACAAAAATGTTACAGGCCTAACCTTAAAACTAATCACTAGTGTCTAAGAATATAGCTCCAAACAAATTTTCTTGATTGATGAAATACACAAAATACTAATTTAGTGTATTAATAACAACTTAGAAAAAAATAAATAGGTACTAATAACTCAGAAAATTCATCTCTTACAAAAATGTTACAGTCCTAACCTTAAGACTAAAATAAATTAAAAAGAACAAACTTACCTTTGATGTTTTAATTTATTTTTGACCCAGTTTACTGGCATAGTTTTCTTCTTTCTTCCTTTCCCTGGAGAAACCTCCATTATTTTTGATCTTTGTAATTCTATTTCACTCATTTGTAATCACAGGATACCTGTTCAAAGTCTATAGTCATAATAAACACCCCACAGCTGTACTTAATAATTCCTTTGCAATCAGCTGATTTTATGAATAAAAAGCTGATAAATAATTATCAAAATTTTTTTCAAAATAATATTCAGTTTTTGGTATATAAATTTAAAAAATTGTTTGTCAATTTATATTTAATAATAATTTTTAAAAAAATCCTTTCAATACAAGACATGATGCATGTGGACATAGGGGTTTTTTGAATCTTAAAATCTGAAAATCAATCCTTATGCATGTGGACATAGGGGGTTTTGATGAAAAAACAACAACATGGACATAGAGGCTATTGATTCTGTAGCTGGGATGGACATAGTGGGTGTAGCGTGCCGAATTGACTGAACACCTGGAATTGTTTATTTTCTGAGTTTATTAAAATGATAAACATCTCCAGCTGATTATTTTTTAAGAATTATTTAAAATTATTTCACATCAACAAAATTATTTTAATAAAAGTTGTTTATTTCAGTTGCTAGGCGACTAGAGAAGAACAAGATAAATTTTATATGAAATTAATTTTAGTGAGGGGCAAGATGGCGGAGGAATAGGCGGGCCTCTCACTCAGTCTTTAAAAAAATAACATTAAATATGTAGTAAATAGTAAATACAGATAAGTAATAGTACATATAATGTTCAACTTATGAAAGGAGACATAAATTATTAAACTATATATTAATAGTGATTATCTGATAGCTGTTCAATACCAAACATAGGTAAACAACAACAATAATCATTCGTTTAATGGAAAATTGATTAACTAAGATAAGAAATAATTAAGACTGTAAATATAAAAAATATATATATATATATTAATTGAATAAAACTCATAATCATTTACTGTGAATAATATTTTATTGAAATAAAACAAGGGACTAGGTAATTGACTTATGATTTCATCTATATAAAACAAATTTAGTGAATCCCACGTAGAGATATAATTTATTTAGCAAATTCAGTATTCAACGTATGTGGAGTATTTAGTACACCACAAATTTGGCATCAACTTGTGAGGATTAGATCGTTTTACCACAAATTTGCCGATCCCTTGTGGGGAAATCTCGTGGAGGAATTTATCATACCACAAATTTGGCAACCCTAGATGTGGGGAAAGATTCACGGTTTTTGGATTGGAAATATTGGTAATAAAATAATTAAACAACAAATTTAACAACCCTAGATGTGGGGAAAGGAAGATATAAATCAAATTTATTAACTAATTCACGAATTTTTTTTAAAACAAATTATGTCAGAGGCTGATAAAAAGAAAATTGTAGATCTTCGTGTCACAGACTTAAAGTTGGAGCTCAGAAAGCGTGGTATGGACAGCAAAGGTGTAAAAACAGCACTCATGGAGCGACTACGAAGCGTTTTAGCTGAGGAAGGACAAGATCCAGATTCCTGCCTATTTGAAATCGTCTCACCAACAACAGAAGTGGATCAGGTTCCAATTACAACTGAAGAGGGTCGAAAGGATGAGCTGACTGGAAGGGATGAGTTGTTACAGGAAGAAGAAGAGGGTCGAAAGGATGAGCCGGACCAGATAGCATTACCAGGACCAAGTCATCTCAACCAATTAACAGGTTTAGTTCAGACTTCAGGTGGAGGAAAGAACGTGAGTAATGATAATAATAGTGATGATCATCAAAATAACATGAATACAGGTATGTTACAACAACTAATGTTGTTAGTCAGCAATTTAGGCAGTAAAATGGATGAACATAAAAATGAACTAAACAGAAAAATGAATGAAGGTTTGAGCAGTTTAAACAATAAAATGGATAGTCGAGAGGAAAGATTGGGAAGGAGAATAGATAGTTTAAACTATAAATTGGATAAGCGGGAGAAAAACATAAAGGAATTAAGAGAAGGGATCAAACAGGATAATATAAAATTAATAGAGAATGTAAGAAAAAGTCTAGAAGATGTTAACAAAAATACTAAACCAATACAAAAAGAAGTACCAGATATTATAACAGATAGTAATGACAATAAGAATAATGATAAAAATATGAGAGAAAAACAAATATTTGAGGTTATATCAACAGAAAATTATTTGGATGATGGTTTGAAAGAATTAAGAAATCAAGAAACAATAGATGGTCAAGTAATCACGGATTTTTCATTGGAAAAAGGAATTCAATCTGATTTAACAGAAAATAGCAAGAAATATTTAAAATTAATAAACAGGAAAAAAGTGATTACACAGTTTATGAAAAAATTTATCTATGAAGGTATGAATGTTATAAATAAATATGATAAACATAGTGACTGGAAACCAAGTGTTGATAGGTATACAAACCACAATAAGTGTAAAGAAAAGAAATCAATGTACATTATGTTGTTATGTGTGTTATGTTTATAGTTTATAGTTATTTATTAGTTTGTTTATAGTTGGTTATAGTTTGTTTATAGGTTATAGTTTAGGTGTTATAGGGTTATAGTTTGTTTATAGTTGGTTATAGTTTGTTTATAGGTTATAGTTTATAGTTTATTTGATCAATGGAATTGTAAGGTCGCTTAGTAACAATTTTTTTTAAAAAAAAAACATTTTGGAATTAAATTTATCAAACAAATTCAAAATTTAGATTATCATAAAAATTTCTTTTTGTTTTCAAAATTGAATTGTGGGGATATTTGTAGCGTGCCGAATTGACTGAACACCTGGAATTGTTTATTTTCTGAGTTTATTAAAATGATAAACATCTCCAGCTGATTATTTTTTAAGAATTATTTAAAATTATTTCACATCAACAAAATTATTTTAATAAAAGTTGTTTATTTCAGTTGCTAGGCGACTAGAGAAGAACAAGATAAATTTTATATGAAATTAATTTTAGTGAGGGGCAAGATGGCGGAGGAGTAGGCGGGCCTCTCACTCAGTCTTTAAAAAAATAACATTAAATATGTAGTAAATAGTAAATACAGATAAGTAATAGTACATATAATGTTCAACTTATGAAAGGAGACATAAATTATTAAACTATATATTAATAGTGATTATCTGATAGCTGTTCAATACCAAACATAGGTAAACAACAACAATAATCATTCGTTTAATGGAAAATTGATTAACTAAGATAAGAAATAATTAAGACTGTAAATATAAAAAATATATATATATATATTAATTGAATAAAACTCATAATCATTTACTGTGAATAATATTTTATTGAAATAAAACAAGGGACTAGGTAATTGACTTATGATTTCATCTATATAAAACAAATTTAGTGAATCCCACGTAGAGATATAATTTATTTAGCAAATTCAGTATTCAACGTATGTGGAGTATTTAGTACACCACAAATTTGGCATCAACTTGTGAGGATTAGATCGTTTTACCACAAATTTGCCGATCCCTTGTGGGGAAATCTCGTGGAGGAATTTATCATCCCACATGGGTTTTGAAAATAAATGGGATTTTCAACATTGATTTTCTGCTTCATTCAGTGGGTTTAGATGAAAAATAACAGCACAGGCAGATTCCTGGTACATGAAACTATAAGAAACCATACTTAACTCAATTTAGTGAAAAAATGGACTTAGGGGGTTTTGGAACTGGACGACTCAAATATATTACTCACATTCTATTACGCCACCCGTCCCACTTCCCCAGGCGACAGAGATCATGAGCTGGCGCGCATATAGTAGATTCGGTGAAAACTCGATTTCGAAAAATTGACATTAAAACAATAGTCTACTTTTTTCCTATACATTCTCATATGGGCAAGAGAAAGTAAAAACGGTGGAATAAAGTAGACTACTAATTTCGCTCCACCCGATCAGTAGCACAATATTTAGGGACACTTTGTAGAGAAAACGATGATCTTTTAAAATAGGTACGTGAACGCCAACTTTTTGTATTCAGTCTGGACAAAGTTTTAAAAACTTATTTACGGGAACCTGGCTAAAAACTGGGTAAAAACTACTTTTTATGGGCAACTTTCGAAATTCCTAATAATTTTTAAATAAAAAAACATCAATTTGTACAATTCAACGCGAAAAGAACAAACTTTTGTTAAGCGTTCATTCAAATTTTTACGTTGGGTGGTTTTTAAAATAGGTATAGTTTTTCAAACATCACGGACTTCTCTTGTGGTGGGAACTATAATTATACCGGGTTCGATTCCGGTCAGGTCTGGAATTTTTTCATCAGTCATCTGCATATTCATTTTTCTCATCGTCTTCATTAGCAGAAATTACAAGATAGTTTTTGCAAATAGTTTTTTTCTTTTAGATTTTATTTTTTATCAGGGACTTAAGGGGAGACTACTTTGAATACCGCCAATGTTGAATTTGCTCTTTTTAGGTACATTTTTCATAGGATTGGTAAAAGATAGGGAAATGAAACTTTACACACTTATAGTAGTCGGGTTTCTTTAGGTACTGAAATTTTTTCAATGTAATCTGTTGGACCATAAAATTAAAAACAAAATAATGAATAACATAAGAGTCTTTACAATTTTTTTCTAAGTTTTTTTGCATATTGCTAATTTTTGGATTATCTAAGGAAGTCATAAAAATGTCGGTATATGTGTATGTACAAGATAAATAACTGGTGAAAATTTCAGCCTGGTAGGTTTAATAATTTCCGAGAAAAATGTTCCTAAATAATTATTAAAATTCTAAATTTACGGGAAAAGGCAAAAACCAAAAGGCAAAAATATAAAAACAAAATTTACACAAACGAGTAAATTTCCCATCAACAGTTGGTTAGAAAGCTGGACCAACAGCTGAGAATATATATATTTTTTTAATTTCTAATGTGTGTACGTTGCAATCTGTTCAATTCAGAACAATAAGCAACCCAATGAGATGAGGATGATATGTATGACGTGTAAATGTGGTGTAGTCTTGTACAGAATCAGGGCGACCATTCCTGAGAGAGTATGATTAATTGAACACCAACCATAAAAGTACACCGGTAGCCACCGTCTAGCATTCGAATCCGTATAAAAGTAAACTACCTTTACTAGGGTTTGAACCAGGAACCTTCGTCTCAGCTGTTATTAACACCTGATTTTGGCGACGACTTTACCTCTAGACCAACCCGGTGGGTTTGCTGAGAACATTAAAAACAATAATGCAGATATTTTAAAAACCTAAAATTTCCTTTGCTATAAAACGACTGGTATAAAAATATGAAAAATATTCGTTCATGTTGACGAGAATTTTTTTTGGTAACCTGGTAAACTCTTAATTTTTTCATTAAAATAATTTTGTGACGTAATTTAATGTTTTTTTTCTGTTAGATCTAGGTCTGAACTATTGAAAAACCGAAAATCGAAATTTTCAGTCAAAACCATTATACAGTCTCACCTTAATTGCAACCAACCAATTTGATTGGTGCTTTTCGAAAAAAATTAATAAAAATATACGAGGTACGTTCGTAAAGTAAGTTCCGTTTTGAAATAAAAAAATAACAAGTACAGATACAACAATGAAATTTATTTCATAAAAATCTACAACTCTTAAACTATTTTTCGACATAACTCCCGTGATTTTCCAGGAATTTGTCATAGCGTGATACAAGCTTTTGTATACCCTCTTCATAGAATGCTGCCGCCTGCGTAGACGCCTGTATGAGTTAAACCAAAACAAATCTTGACACCTCGAGAAGTCATGTGTTCAGTGTTTTGGGACAGAAAAGGAATTTTACTGATTGAATTTTTGCCGCGAGGTCAAACAATCAATAAAGAAGTTTACTGCGAGACTCTCAAGAAACTGCGCCGCGCAATACAGAACAAGCGCCGAGGAATGCTTACGAAATGCGTGGTTTTCATTCATGACAATGCCTGATCACACACTGCGAATGAGACAAAAAGACTCCTTCAGGACTTTAGCTGGGACTTGTTCGACCATCCTCCGTACAGCCCTGACCTAATAATCTTTTTTTTTATTTAATCTTTTATTTGTTTCTGCATCTGAAGTCTTTCCTTGGCTGTCAGCAGTTGAACAGCGATGAAGAGCTGAAAGAACATGTTACCTCTTGGTTGACTACACAGGCGGCAGCATTCTATGAAGAGGGTATACAAAAGCTTGTACTGCGCTATGACAAATGCCTGGAAAATCACAGGAGTTATGTCGAAAAATAGTTTAAGAGTTGTAGATTTTTATGAAATAAATTTCATTGTTGTATCTGTACTTGTTCTTTTTTTTATTTCAAAACGGAACTTACTTTACGAACGTACCTCGTATAATCGGTCATTTCAAAAGATTTGTTTATAGTTTATTCTTTTGGTAATTGTTTACTTATAGGACACCAAACCAATTTGAACCATTTTGCTTATAATCGATACTTTTTTGTATGCTGAATCCGAATATGAAATTAGTTTTGCGCGCAAACAACTGTGGAATTAGTTATAAGCCCTTTTATATGATCTACCGACATAACCTCACTTTCCCGCAACGTTCTCAATTTATCTAGTGATATTTCTATGAATGTATACATTTTTGGTATAAAGAATATATATATATATATATATATATTGATAGTAATGTTGATATTGATCAATAAACATGAATAAAAATAACGTAAATATATAAACAACGTAAATACTGTGAATAATGTAAAATGACATACTAGTGTAATGACGTCATACACTAGAATAGTTAAATTTTTATGACGTCATTACAAGCGGCCTCAAAAGTTATTATTAACCGAGTAGGTTAGCGGTTGGTAGGGGCTTTTTCATTTGCATATAACAACCGATAACCTATCCAACATTAGCTCAATTAGAGTAGGTTATCGGTTGTTACGGGCGTTTATATTTGCACATGGCTTATAACTAATTCCACAGTTGTTTGCGCGCAAAACTAATTTCATATTCGGATTCAGCATACAAAAAAGTATCGATTATAAGCAAAATGGTTCAATTTGGTTTGGTGTCCTATAAGTAAACAAATACCATTTTTTTAAAAACTGATTGCAAATAATGTAATCTAAAAAAAAAAAGTTTTACGGATAATCACAAAAATGCTCCATGGTATGTGACACATGATGCATTGCATAAGGACTTACGTGCCAACACCGTAAAAGAAGAAATTACGCAGCTAAGTTCTAAATATCAAGAAAAATTAGCAGATCACCATAATTCTTTGGCGCTTAATTGACTTGATAATAGCGAAGACGTAACACGACTAAAGCTAATAAAATTGCTTGACCTTATGTTTAGATTTACCGACTAACCCACTTTGTAAATTGAAATCCATATCAACATCATTATCTTCTTCCTCTACGCATTCTACTATCACCGCTATTAACTTTGTTACTGTTGATAATCTTTTATCTGGTTAATGCTTTCAAAAATTATAATTACATATTTTTTTCTTTTCGATGCAATACCATTGGGTATTGTCTTCGTCATGTGAACACTTTCATGTTATTTACTTATAGTTTTTGTTTTTAAACTGATTGTAAATAATCTCAGATGTTAGGAAAAAAATTCATTTTAAACATCTGATAAATTTAGCGGCTATGTGAATGAATCAGCTGACGCTTAAAATATTTACATACTACAGTATAAATAAACATAAATGTGAACGTTAACATGAATACTGACATGACAGTAACATTTTTATCCATTAAAAATCTTTAGTACGATGGGTGACAGTCATGGACGAAGACGAAGAAGATTCTGGACCGGCTAAATATAATTTTTCAGAGGAATCTAAGCTGGATGAAGATCTTATATTTTACCTTCAGTTTACCAATAACTTTATAAGTAATGTCACAAGGCCAAGAGACTTTGACCACTGTACGGTAAACAGATATTATTAGTGAATTATTAAATCTCTTTTTCTTCTTCCCATAATCAAGGATTAGGTTTCCGCCTGTTCCGACTAACCACAGCGACAAACTATTGAATTATTACCATCTTTTTCGTGGCCTCCCAACATCTCTCCTCCTTTCCGGTCTGTTTTGCAAAACAGGCGTTCTCTCTACGTGCTCCCTCGATCGATTACGATGGAGTTCTGCAATCTTTGTATTCTGGTTGTAAACATCCAGTTCCGTTTTTATGTCCTAATTCTTAGTTGGTCCCTACGATTGCAACCCTTTGTTCTTCGCAGGAATCGCATCTCTGCCGCCTGTACTCTACTTTCCTTTGGTCTGGTACTAATCCACGACTCACTTCCATAGAGTAGTAAGGACCGAGCAGCCATCACCTTGTAGAATTAAATTAATTAAATAAAACAAATATTATCACATATTATTTTTACTTTCTCTTGCCTATGTGAATATATAGGAAAGAAAGTAATTGTTTTCATATCGATTTTTCTGAATCGAGTTTTCACCGGATGTACACGTTTTCAGGCCCCCTGAACCCAAAAAACATGTTTTAGCGATTGGTCTGTGTGCGTGTAAGAACTGAATATCTCAAGAACGGAACATCCTACGAAGTTGGAACTTAAGTTAGGTACCACTAGAGGACCCAACAATACATGTTCATCAAAATCGGTTAACCGGAAGTAATAGGTAGTTTATTCGTGTCATTTTTCATTTTTTGCGATTTTCTCAAAAACGACTCCTACGATTCTTTTAAAAATCGCCTCATTTACTAAAATTTTTATGCTCATCAGATAGGGTAGGTGCCATGTCTGCTGAAATTCTTGGAGAGGCTGTTCTCTCGTAGAAAAAAATGGTTGGCCTATTTTTAAGATTACAGTTTTAATATAAATTTTAGCGCAAAAAAGTTTATTATGAAAGTTGTAGACAATTTAAAAATCTAATAACTATTATTTCAAACATTTTTTTGTATAACGCTTAGTTTAGCGGTAATTAGTGATTTTGTTTTTTTTTTTCAAGAAAACTGTGAAAAATGTTTTTTTTTTAGATTTCAGCCATAGTATGCATTTTACGACAAAAGTAACTATAATAAAATTTATAGCAAATTAAAAGATCTACAACTTTTATTTAGAGAATTTTTCTCTACAGAGCCTAGTTTAGCGCGAAAGAGTGATTTTCCATATTATTAAGCCTAACTAAGGTCGGTTTTCATTTTGCATCATTCACTCATGTTTATTAGGTTTTTTGAGGTTAGTTTTTTTGTTTATTTGTAATGTTTTATTACTAATGTTAGGTTATATTGCTCATTATTTTCATTGACAAAAGAAAGTCGTGTGAGTGTTTAAAACCAGATATTTTTTATTGCAAAATAGTTTATAAACGGTGTGTTAATGACCGTATTACAAGTTTGAAGCAGAGAAACAGTAGCCTATAATGAAACTGATGTGTAAGTTTTACAGGCCCTGGTTGGGAATAGAATTGTGGTTGTTTGTGTTATTATTGTAATTATTATTGGCGCCAATTTCAAAAAAATCTGGTGTGAAACACTCACACAACTTTCTCTTGCCAATGCAAATAATTATTAATAAACCTAACATTATTAATAAAATATTAGAAATAAACAAAAACTAACCTCAAAAACAAAACCTTATTTTAATCATGAGTGAATGACGCAAAATGACAATCGAACTCAGTTTGGCTTAAAAATACGGAAAATCACGCTTTCACGCTAAACTAGGCTCTGTAGAGAAAAATGCTCTAAACAAAAGTTGTAGATCTTTTAATTTTCTATAACTTTTATTATATACACTTTTGTCGTAAAATGCATACTAAGACCGAAATGTTTAAAAAATCGATTTTTCTCACGTTTTCGTGAGAAAAAAAACAGAAAATTGCAAATTACCGCTAAACTAAGCGTTATACAAAAAAATGTTTGAAACAGAAGTTGTAGGTTTTTAAATTCTCTACAACTTTTATTATATAAGTTTTTGCGCTAAAATTTATATTAAAGCCGTAATCTTAAAAAAACAACGTTTTTACGTAAAAACAGCCTCACCGAGAATTTCAGCAAACATGGCGCCTACCCTATCTTGTAGAGAATAAAAAATTGAGTAAAATAGGCGATTTTAAAAAAAATCGTAGGACCAGTTTTTGAGAAAATTGCAAAAAACTGAAAAATTATACGAATAAACTACTACTTCCGGTTGACCGATTTTGATGAAAATGTTTGTGTCGCGTCCGGTAGTGGTATGTAACTTAAAGTTTCAAGTTTCAAGTTCGTACGACGTTCCGTTCTTGAGATATTCTGTTCACACACAGACACACAGACACACACACACACAGACACACACACAGACCAATCGCTAAAAACATGTTTTTTGGGTTCAGGGGGTCTGAAAACGTATAGATCCGGTGAAAACTCGATTTCGAAAAATCGACATGAAAACAATACTTTCCTTCCTATATATTCATATAGGCAAGAGAAAGTAACAAGAGAAAGTAAAAATTGTCTTCTATAATTTTCCTTCGTCCGTTCGTCACACCCAGATGTCATAAACTACAAGAGAGATTTCAATAAATGGTTTACAGAGACGTAATTTACACAAAAGGTTACTAGGCCTGAATTGGGTTTGAAGTTCCGGTTTTGACCGGAAACCGGTTGGTCCGAAACCGAAAGTAAAGATCAAAGTCGGAATTTAGAAATAAAATTAGTGTCATTCGATTTATTTTAACCTCTTAAGGGACAAGTTAATTTTGAAACTTAATCATAACCTTGCAATGAAAAACACGCAATTATATATATGAATATTGTTGTTTAGGTCATCAGCTGAAAGGCTGGTTTGAATCTTTAAAGGCTTTACTAAGTAAAACGAGGAGTGACATGGTTTACCATGCCTTCCTCACTGAATTTTAAGGTATGCTTATCAGCATACGAGGTTCTCTGAAAAGCACAAATATTCCACCCTGTAAAAGACACCTTCACTTTATTGACCACAGGGTCTGGCTGTATAATGAAATTCATTACTCTCAGAGGAGACAACTTTAACTAGTGTCTTTTACTCCTCTGTTTCTTCTGTTCTTAGATGCTTCAGGCATATATATTGGGTGGTCATGTGATCAAAAACAGAACTATTTTTTGTACCCCTGGAACTAGCAGATCGAATGCAAATAATTTAACAGTCCACTAGCTGCCTGTTGTGGGGAGTACATAGGAATAACATCTGACAATGTAACAAGATAGCAGTGCTTCTAACAAAGGTTTCTGGCAACATATGTGGCAATTGGGTGTCAAAGTAGTTTAAAGATATCAAGCTGTGGTTTTGATGGCCACGTTTGTGTCAATGCCCGTCAAGAGGTTAAAGAGTAGATAAAGAAATCACTAATGGTTTTTGCCATAGGTCAAAAGTAAGTCATTTTGAAAATTGCCACCAGCCATGAGACGCGTTGTGTAATGGTAGATTTTTTCTTTTAATTTCTTTGGCAGTGCATGATAAAGTCTTCTCTTTTCGTCTTCTGGCGTAGGTAGAACGTTAGTTATGTGTGTGAGGATCGGTCCTTTTCAGTCAGGTCTTCTGACCTTATTCCTCCCCATTCCTGTTTAAGATTTTTGGAGTTTCTGATATAAAGTTGTATAACTTTTCAAACACCCAGCAATTACAGTTAATTTCGTTTATTGGAATATCGCATAAAGGAATATTTCGGTTGTTGGAATAAATGCTTTGGATCCCAAACCATTGAAATATAATTTGCATATAAAAATTTCTGGTTATAGGAATATGAAATAAAATACAATAATTTCTTTTTATGGAATATTCCTTGAAGTCAGTAAGCTTTTGAAGTGACAAAAACTCGTGATGGACGAGTGGAGAGGCAACACCAACGCAAATATGACAAGAAAACGCCGCGGGAAAGAGTCTGCAGTTGACGAAACACTATTAAAATGGTTTCAAGACAAAAGCAAGTGTAATCAGTGGACTTATACTTGAAAAAAGCTAACGAAATAAAAAAATTAAATATTGAAGATTTTAAAGCTACGAGTGGATGGTTATCAACGTGGAAGTCAGTCCAGAAACCAAATTTGTTTAAAAAAACACAAGGAGAGGCTGCCGGAGAGGTCAAGAGTAAATGCAAATTCTTGGATAGCTGACGTTCTTCCAACAGTCTTTGAGAACTATGAATTAATTGTGCTGTATTTATTTATTATCGTACTGATCCAGATGTTTCTCTTAGCTTTAAGAATGACAAGTTAAGAAATTAACTATGCATGGCGTTTTTTTTTTTGGTTAATGGAATAATTCACGCCGGTAAAACGCCAATTCCAATTACTGTAATTGCCTGTATTTATTATTTAGAAATAACCTGATCCTTAAAAGAACTTGGAATAAACATTACAGTATTTATTTTTTGTAGAGATGGCTGGAAAAGTTGGCTGGTGACCCAACGTATATGGAGTAAAAGCGAAGAGGAACGGAAATATTTATATATGTACATGCATGATGAAGTTCTTCTCTTTTTGTCTTTTGGTGTAGGCAGGAATCTGACCTTTTCAGTCAGGTCTTCTGGCCTTAATTCTCACAATTCCTGTTTTAAGATTTTTGGAGTTTCTGATATAAAGTTTTATAACTTTTCAAACGCCCAGTAATTATTTATTATTTAGAAATAACCAGATCCTGAAAAGTACCTGGAATAAACATTATAATGTTTATTTTTTTGTAGAGATGGCTGGAAAAGTTGGCTGGTCAGCCAACGTATGGAGTAAAGGCGAAGAGGAACAGAAATATGTACTTAGCGATGTTATTGATAGCCATGCAAGATAACAAGGTTAAAGGGCCTTTTGCGACCTTTCCACCACAAGGACCTTTGCCAGATGCAGCCAGCGTATTCAATCTTACTTCTGAACCAAACAACGTAAGAATTTCATTCTTACTTTTTCCTTAGGTCTATTTTACAAAATTAGAAAAAAACAGTTCTGTATTAATTAAGGCATTTTTACTTTTTCTTGTCCTAGGTATATGAAATATAGTGAAGAAAACTATTGTTTTCATGTAGTTTTTTCAAAATCGAGTTTTCACCGCGAGAATACATGTTTTCAGGCTCACTGAACCCAATTAAAAATTAAATCTCACACGGGGATCTGACAAAAACATTTTCATCAAAATCAATGAATCGCAAGTAGAAGTTTATTCGTGAAAATTTTCCCTTTTTTATGGGTCTTTTCAAAAACTGCTCCTTCGATTTAAAATATTGCCTTATATGAAGCCTAACTCAATTTTTTGTGCTCTATAAGGTAGGGTAAGCGGCAATGCTGCTGAAATTCTTGGGGAGCTGTGCTTTCGTAGTAAAACAATGCATTTTAGAGCAAAAGTGAATAAAATTTAAAGTAATTAATAAACACAATTTAAAATCCTAAAACTTTTATTTTAAGATAACTTTTCTACAGAGTTTAGCGTCAATAAGTTATTTTCTCATCAACATATCCGAGTCATACAGAATCGTTGTTTTTAAGTAAAATTTAATGACTCTTATAGCAACTTTGTCATATTTCTTCTGGTATTCCTCAAGAGAGTGTTCTTGGTCCTATCTTTTATTTATTGTACGCTACAGATTTACCAACATCAAATTTAGTGACCATTACCACATATGCAGATGATACTGCTGTTCTTGCAACTGATGAGAGCCCAGTTGCTGCTTCCAGTACTTAACAAAATTATTTTAGACACACTTCAAGCGTGGTTGTCAAAATGACGAATAAAGGTTAACGGTACAAAATCTCAACATATGACTCACTCTACGGAGATATACGTGCTCTACTATAACGTTAAGCGATGAATTAATACCAAACGCCAGTGAGGTAAAATACCTTGGGCTGCATCTCGACCGTAGACTAAGCTGGAAGACACATATCAAGACGAAAAGAAAACATCGGGCACCGTCTTTCGCAAGATGTATTGGCTTTTAGGGCGTCGCTCAAATTTTTCTGTAAACAGTACGATGACCATACACAAATCGGTCATCAAGCCAATATGGACATACGGTATCGCTCCTGTGGGGTACTGCAAGCACATCAAATATTGAAATTTTGGAAAAGTTCCAAAATGAAGTTGTAAGAACCATATTTAACATCCCGTGGTACATTCGGAATGACTTTATTTTTCAAGACATCGGCCACACATCAGTAGACCTAAAGAAGAAATTTTTAAAACGAGTAAAAAATACTGTCAACGCCTAGAAGAACATCCTAACAATCTAGCCTTGGGCATTCTTAATAATACCTCAAGTGTCAATTTAAGATTAAAACGAACTGATTTTCTAAATTTAAGTGAGAGATTTTAAATATGTTGTTAATTGTGTTGTTGTTGTTTAGGTCATCAGCCAAAACGCTGGTTTGAACCTGTAGAGGTTTTACTAAGTAAAACGAGAAGTGAGGTGGTTCACCATGATTTCCTCACTCAGTGGAAAAGTACGCTTATCAGCATGCCGGGCCCTCTGAAAAGCACATATCTTCCACTCTGCAAATGACACATTCACTTCATTCACCACAGGGTTTGGCTGTAAAATGAAATTCATTACTTTCAGAGGAGATAACTCTAATTAGTGTCTTTTACACCTCTACCTCTTCTGTTCTTAAATGATTCAGTCATTTAATTGGCTGACCGTGTGATAAGAAACAGAACTATTTATTTTAGCCCTGCAACTAACAGATACAGTGTAAATAATTTGACACTCCACCTATCTGTTATGGGGAATGTTATTAATTATTAATTCTAATTTATATCAACTTGTATAAGGTATTCACTATGTTTAGCTATGTTAGGTACCTAATAATATTATTATTTTATGATTGACTAAGGGATGTGTGTGTGTGTGTGTGTGTGTGTGTGTTTGTGTGTGTGTTTGGGCGTGCGTGTGTAAATGTTTTTGTCGTTCTTTGTTACTATTTAAGTTGCTAATCAGTGGATTAATAACTTATCCATTGATAAATTTTCAATATTTAACTGTATGACTTATTGTTCATACATGAACAGATTGTAATTTTTTCATTTATGTTAAAATAAAAAAAAACTTTCATGACTGAAGGTAAGTTAGGAATTATGTTTTTAATTATTATATACACTGACAAAAGAAAGTCGTGTGAGTGTTTCACACTTGATTTTTAATGACTTTTTAATGGATTTTCTATTTTTTAAAGATTTTTTTCATGTTTTAGGATTAACGTAAATATAAAAATGAACAATGGTAAAATTGGTTGCCTGCAGAGATTAAAAAATTTATCTAACTATTTTGTGTTTCACTAGCAGTAAACTTCCATTATATTATTTGAGCTGAAAAAACATCTACACATGCAAATTATGTAAGTACCTAGTTAATTTTCTATTCATATCTTACTCTGTGAATTCGCTTAGAAAAAATAGTGGTTTAGAATATTTTTTTTTTGTTTTACGTCTGACTGTTCTGCAATTTCTGTTAATGCAGACTGTGGATAATGATGAAAATGTTATGTATGTACTCGTATATACGATTTCGTAGCAAAATACCATGTGTACCAAAAAGAATGACCCGATTTTATATAGATTATTTATTAAGAAGAATGGCTTAACACCAACAAATTACATACTAAATTACTCACAAAAGACATAATTTTATGAAAATCTATCATAAGTGTTCAATATGTCCTCCATTGGCTGCACGGACGACATCTAGCCGATAGCTGAATTCATCCCAAACTGAGCGTAAGGTGTCTTCTGTCACTGAAGCTACAGCAGCTGATATTCTGTGTTTTAGTTCATCAATGTCACGAGGTAAGGGAGGAACGTAAACAAGTTGTTTAACATATCCCCACAGGTAGACTTTCTTGTTGATGTGTCCCGTGTCACCAAAGGAACACACATTGAACATTTTATAGATGTTTAAAAATAACTGTTTGAGTCCCTGCATCAGCCCACACAATTTCATTTAGTTAAGTGAAATAGTTTTTTGTACTGAATTTTTGGAACCCCGATGAACATTATGGAACTCTCTGTACATTTTTACTAAGTTCTTTATGCTGAATAAAACGATTGTTTGCTCGTACCGAAAGATTGAGCGGTTACCGAGAGAGCAAGGGTTTAGAATATTGTTAATAAATCAAAATTTAAGTAATGGACGAATTTAAAATTTGTTACACATTGTAAGAATTTAATTCGCTATGTGTATTAAAATTTCAAACTTGTAAAATAATCCTCGAGTTATACGCCTTTAAACGCATGAAATTCTTTGCGGTAGCAAAAAACCGGGTTTTTTGTCTTCCAACCTGGATACGGCAATTTTCACACAATATTAAAGTATTGGACTATTTCAGGTCAACGCAGAATAAAATGAGCTAAATTTTGATGTAAAGTATGTTATAATCAGACTCATCGTTTTGGAGATGCAAGGATTCAAACTCGGGTGTCTATGTTTATGAAACCGATAGTACATACAACGATTGACCACAGGATTTTACTGTTATTTAAAAGTGTTTTTTCTTTTGCTACAGAGGAACCACGTAACAACAAAAAATTCAACAACGGAATATAAAATGTGCGTGTACTAATTTAATAGATTATATGCATTTTTATTTGGTGTAAAGGAAATCTGTATGAAAAAATTTAGTGTCAGTTAAATGGTATCTTTCAAATCTATATTCACTAAATAATTATTTTATAACACGAATTGAGATGGAAAATAGAGCTCATTGGAGATCCTTTACTAGAACTAAATGTCAACAGCAAAAGACCACGTAAAAAATGAAGTGAAAAAATTATCAAAATTGGATCTATAACGTTTTAAAATTGTATGGTAAATTTATATTCAAAGAATTTTTGGAAAGAAACATTACAGTAAATAAAATTAAGCAACTGGCTGCCTCTGTGGTCCAGTGGTTAGCGTGTTACGCTGCAACGTAATTCCTGGGTTCGATTACCAGCCAGAGTCTGGAAAATTATTATTGCAAGTTCAAACTCACCGTTCCTAAACCCAATATAGTTGCTAATAAGTTGATGCAACTTAAAAAAAATTAAAAATAAAATTAAGAAACTTTTTAAATTAATATTATAACTTAAATTTTTATAATTAATTTTACAATGTTTTTAGTTTATTTTAAGTCGTGTCACCATCTTGGTTATTAGTAACTATATTGGGTTGAGGAACGGTGGGTTTGAACTTGAAATAATGTTCCAGACCCTGGCTGGGAATTAAACCCAAACCTTCGTTTGCAGAGTAGCGCGCTAACCATTGGGCCACGGTGGAGGCCTTGGTATTTATTTATTCTTATTGAAATGATAGTTCAGTGGTGTACACAACTCGTTGCAACAGAGGTAACAGGGATTTTTTTCACCATAATAAGTTTTACAGGATAATGAAATACTAAATAAGTGTCAAAATTAAATGCCTACTGTTAGTGTCAAATAAGACCGAGCCTTTTTTTTATACTTGGTCAACCTCGCTAATAAATCCTACGAAAGTCCTCGTAGATAGGTGAGAGTCCTCGGCTCTATCTAAGTACATGTTGACACGTGGATTGTCATTATGTAGCAGGGTGGAAGAGGATGGAAGGTGAGTTTTCGGCGTCTCTAACGGACACATTTTGGATAGGGTGTAGCAACCCTGATAATAGTTATTGGTCCTCTTCATCTACAGTTTTGTGACACATGGTAAAAAAGTGGATTTTATCAATAAGAAAGTGATGTCGACATGTGAAAAGTTATAAAAGTTATGCGAAAGAAAGGCTAAATTTTAGTTGGAAACTTTGTACGTTAAGAAAATTTTTAAAGGAAATGGGGTTTAAAGGGGTAGTCAACCCAGAAAATGAAAATGAAAACGACTGAATATTTATAATTATATATTTTAAATGAAAGATTAATTTGCTAGTAATGCTCTACCACTTAAACCAAGCCAAAAAATTAATTACAGCCCCTAATATAAGGATAGGGGTGGAAAAGCAGGCTTTTATGGGGAATCAAATATCTCAGACACCATGACAAATATTAACACGATTATTGTGCCAAAAAATACAATAATTTGCTGTCTATTATCTGTTGTATGCTCTTGTATGTAGTTGTTCTTAAAGAAATTATTTGAAGAAAAACCATATTTTCAAAAAAATTATTTTATGTATTCACAAATTATTTTTTAACTAAAACCCTATCAAGTTTTTTTGTAATAATCATTCAACAGAAAATAGAGCAAGAAATTATGAATATTAAAAAAAAAATTCATTTAAATATCTCCAATACAAAACAAAATGTTTGATTTCAAAGAATGTACAATCATGCAAAAACACATTTTCGGAAAATTTAATTTAAAGTTTATTTAAGGAATTATTTCACTAGCCTTGCTAGTTGGCTTTATTTTTTTACAAAATAATTTATCTGATCGTTATGTAAAAAAATAGTTTATTTATTTACAATTTATAGTTACTTGTAAATTTCTGATTTATAAACATTTCACAATAAAAACCTAATAAACCGCTGCTATGACGACAAAACTTGTATATTTAAAACGGATGTTTTTATAACTTTTTCTCAACGTACAAAATATAAAGTAAACACACGCTGTATTTCAGGAAATTAAATTAAAAAAGTTTATCTTCTTGAGTTGACTACCCCATGTGAAAAAAAGTTTCAGTTAAAACTAAGTAAATTAATTGATATTTTTTTTGTGGTTAACAAACGGTGCAATAATTGCACAGTAGTAAAATATAGTGTCTCACTGTTAAGGTTGGCAGCATATTTGATCAAAAGAAAAATTTATAAAAACAAAATAAAAATTTATTAAAAAATAACTTGCATTATAAAATATTTACAAGACTTCACAATGAAATGTCAACTGGTCTTTTTTTCTAAAAGAGAATCCTCTGAAGTACCTGAATCTAAAACAATGGTATCAGGTAAAACTTTAGATTTGTACTCTTCTTGTAAGGCAGTTAAAACATCCTTGAATTGTTCATAAATATCAGGTGCAATCAATTTTATATTTACATTTGCTAGTTCTGTAGCAATATCTTCATAATTTCTTTCGCATTCCTTAATTTCAGCAGCAATTACAGGATTGTCAAGCCAACAACTATGTGAACACCTGTAATAGTCGCCTTTAAATTTTACTGCTGTTTCTAATAAAAATTCTTCCCTTTCTTTGGCTAAATCTTCCCCTGGAGGACTCCAAGGAGTATATCTTTTTCTAGGTAAAAACGCTTCACTTATATTCTGTGAACAATGAAATACAAAATTTGAAACTAAGTGAAAAATCCGTGTTTTGAACGAATGATTTTTATATTGAAAACAAGCCACGATGGCTGATTTCTCTTGTCGCCGACCGGAGCCGACGACACGTGGCAAAACCTTGTTTGTAATATTGGTGGCCCTGAAAAGGGCCGTTGTTGGCGTTCGGAAGTGGCGAGCCGGCGTGATGGAAGCGGAGCCCGAAGAGTGACTGCTCGGCTACCGGTTCAGGCTTAGCCTTCCCTCAGCGGCAGTTGGGTCCCCACTGCAGCGTGGCAGTGATGGCCCCCAGAGCCCCGCAGTGTTGGGTTGGCGTAGGCCATCTGCCGATAGCGCGGACGAGGCGGCTCTCTCCGGGCCGGCGAAGACTGACCGGTGCGGGAATGTAGCGTCCGCCACCGGTAGTGTAGACCAGGGATGGTGCGTTCGGTCTCGGCTGAGCTCGTCTTCTGGCTGGAGCTCTTCTTTCTTGGTTCTTCTCCGCTTGCGAGTTGAGTGAAGAGTGACTCTCGCGGGCGAGAGCGCTCGCTTATATTCCTCCCTGGTGAGTCCACTTCAAGGTGGAGGGGAGGCGTCAGGCAGGTAGTGGGGCCGTGTGCAGGCGCTAATAATATTGGAAGGGCAGGCGGCGACACTCTAATCTCCAAACGGGTCAGCAATCAGCGGACGAGTTTAAAGAGAACGGCAAAATTAAACCATATAGTCTTCATGGAAACTACGAATTGATCAAGTTTAGCATGTTTGGTAAATTTTCAGAAAATCTTGTCAACCCTAAAGCCGGCAATCGTCGATTTTGAGACGATGTTACCGTTACTTGAACCGGTTGCGTCGAAAAATCGGATTGCTTCATAGCATTGCAATGTTGTATTAGTTTTTATTTATCCACCGGGTTGGTCTAGAGGTAAAGTCATCGCAAAAATCAGCTGTTTAACAGCTGATTTTCGGAGACAAAGATTCCTGGTTCAAATCCTAGTAAAGATAGTTACTTTTATACAGATTTGAATGCTAGACAGTGGTTACCGGTGTACTTTGATGGTTGGGGTTCAATTAACCATACTCTCTCAGGAATGGTTGACCTGAGTCTGTACAAGACTACACCTCATTTACACTTCATATACATCATCCTCATCTCATTGGGTCATGGGGTTTCTTTTGTTCTGAATTGAACAGATTGCAACGTACACACATTAAGGATTACAAAAGTTTTAATTTCATCTACAGACAGCGTTGCTGTTTTGTACATTAGTTTAGAAATGTGTAAAGTAAAGTTTTTCGTATAATACAATAGTTTTATTTGTACATTAGTTAAGAAATGTGTAAAGTAAATTTTTACGTATAATACAATAGTTTTAGTTGCATATTCTGCTTGTGTTTCTCTGTTGAAACCACGCTGTCAAAGAGCTGAATTTGGTTATTTATTGGTTTACATGATGTGTTTTTGTATA
Source organism: Catonia carolina (assembly GCA_035578175.1). Lineage (NCBI taxonomy): Eukaryota > Metazoa > Arthropoda > Insecta > Hemiptera > Achilidae > Catonia > Catonia carolina. The sequence goes on along the minus strand of JAQMRL010000006.1, from coordinate 14,306,924 downwards.
TATTTTCTTAAGTTTTGAACATAGATTCATTTTTTTTGGATTTATTTTGAAATAAGCATTAAAAGTAACGATTCGTATATAATGAGTTTTGAAAATAGAGTTTTGAAAATATTTAAACAGTGACTAGAAATTCTCTGCCGGTTTAGAAAAATGTTATTGTCGGTTGTAGGGTTAAAGAAAAAAATTCTAACTTCTGGATTAATTTTGAAAAAGATAACGATGGGCGAAAGAAAATTTGCACGCGGAGAGCTACATTAAAAAAAGGTGGCCAGAATCAATCCAGAGGGATCCGACATCCGACATACGTGTTTCCATTGAAACCTATCAACAAGAAAGGGTAAGCAGCATATCTGCTGAAATTCGTCGTAAGGTCTGTGGTCTCATGTTAAAAAGCTTTTTTAAATCCCTAATTTGTGTACGTTAAAATCTGTTCAAGTTAAGAACAGTAAGAAACCTCATGACCCAACGGGATGAGGGTGATATTATCTACGATATGAAAATGAGGTGTGGCCGTGTACAGACTCAAACCCTGTATTCCTGAGATAGTGTAGTTACTTAAACCCCAACTATTAAAGTACAAAGGTAACCTCGGTCTAGTAAATCTGCACAAATGTACCTTTACTGGGATTTGAACCACGGAACCTTAGTCTTCGAAATTCAGCCGATAAACAGATGTCTCGCCGCCTGATGTCATTCTGTACAAGCAATTAGGTACCTGTAAATATGTAAATAAAGGTTCGGATCAAGCTACTATTTCCATACATAATTATATAGATGAAATTGAAAAGTATTTGAATGGACGCTATATAAGCAACTCTGAGGCGGTGTGAAGGATATTTGGATTCCCTATTCATTAACGATTTCTAACGGTTTTACATTTTAGCCGTTCATCTTGAAAACGGACAGAGAGTACATTTTTGTAACAATAACTTGAAAAATGTAATTGATAATCCACCAAAAACCACTCTAACTTTCCTCTAGAGAGTGAGGAAAAGACATTGACGGATACCAGGGAATTAAAAAAAAACTCTGCTTTGGGCAGAGTGTATAACATTCATTCGAGTCAAACGGAATGTTTTTAAAATAATTTAATTAGGCCTACATTAGCTGCTGTGAAGCGAAGCGAGCGGGGGTTGCTAGTACAGAGTGACTTTTTAGTCCTGTTACCCAATTGTTAATGTCTAGTAATTTTTTTTATAAGAAAGGGATATTTTGTTTTGTGACACAAAGTTGGTAGCCCTACTCAACCGGTATAGATACGACAGTTTGAGTTGATTCTCCTTGAGTTGCGTAAAATTTTGTGCTGTTTCCAGTTGTGTTACGAACAGAATGTCTTTTACCCTAGACCAACGGGTTTTCATTCTTGAACAATATTTTGCTGCAAAATCGTATGCGAGTGTAAAAGAATCATTTCAAATTACATTTTTTGGTGTTCCTCCACTCTATTCTAGTCAATTTCTAGGCTAAATAACTGATTTTTAGAGGCAGGTATTGTTTGCAGCAGAAAACGTAGTGGTCGACCAACTCTCTTGACAGATGACGTTAAGAGAATGTGAAAACAAGATTGCTCAATTCTCCATGGAAAAGTTTACAAAAACTTTCCTCGCATGTTGATTTGTCATGTTCGAGTGCTCAGAAAGCTGCTAAAAAATTGAAATTGTATCCGTATCACATACGATTAGTTCTAGAGCTTCAGCCTCCAGATTTAAACAAGAGATTGTTTTAGGATAAAAGACATTCTGTTCGTAGCACGACCGGAAATGGCACAAAATTTTACACAGCTCAAGGAGAATCAACTCACACTGCCATATCCATACTGGTTGAGTAGGGCTACCAACTTAGTGTCACAAAACAAAATTTATTTTTTTTAGATAAATATTACCAGACATTAACAATTGGGTAACAGAACTAAAAAATTACTCTGTATAATAATACAAGGTGAGTCATATTGAACTTTCCGGTTTTGGAAGGGCGTTGCACGAAGAAGGGAAGGAGTAGAAGGGTGGGGATGGTGTCATTAGACGCGCCATGACATGCAGTTTTAGTGTGAGCAATGGCTTGGTCGGGACAACATCGTGCGTTCGTAGTTGAAGAGTTTATTAAAAATGGCGGCTCCGTGATCACAACACAGCGTGCGTTCCGTTTACATTTTGCTATTGGTCGACGTGATCCCATTCCCACTGGACCAACAATCAGAAATTGGGTATCAAATTTTAGAGCAACATCATCAGCATTAAAAACAAGACCACAAGGCCGAATTAGGACGTCAACGTCAGCGGAAAACGTGGATAGAGTGCGGGCTTCAATTCAACAACCCCCTCGGCGTTCTGTTCGGAAACATGCCGCTTCACTAGGATTATCTTTCAGTAGTGTCCGCAGAATACTGAAAAGAGACCTTAAATTTCACACATACAAGATGCAGGTAGTGCAAGAATTAACAGTTAGAGACTTAGACACACGAACAAATTTATGCCGCGACATTCAGCAGATCCCCCGCACTGCTGTTTTGATCTTCAGTGATGAGGCACATTTTCACCTCGCCGGAACTGTTAACAAACAGAATTTTCGATACTGGGCTGAGAATAACCCACGAAACCTACACGAACGACCACTCCACAGCCCTCGAGTGACAGTGTGGTGCGCTATTGCAGAGTTTGGTGTCTGGGGTCCCTATTTTTTTGAAGAAGATGGTCATCAAGTCGTCACAGTTACCTCTGCTCGGTATTGCGACATGCTTGAAACTTTTCTGAAACCGAAATTGGAGGAATTAACGCAGAATCATGACAACGATAACATCTGGTTCCAACAAGATGGTGCTACAGCCCATACATCCAGGCGTTCAATGGAAATCCTGCGACAAATGTTTCCCGGTCATCTCATTTCTTTGCGAGGTGACGTTGGGTGGCCGCCGAGATCACCTGATTTAACCCCCTGCGATTTTTTTCTCTGGGGTTACCTGAAGGAAAAGGTGTACACGCATCGTCCCCGAACCATCGATGAACTGAAGGCTGCAATCACGGAAGAAATCAATGCTATTCCGCTGAATATGACTCGACGAGTAATGGACAACTTCCGGGAAAGGCTTCAGCAGTGTGTGGTCAATGGAGGTAGACATTTACAGGATATCATTTTTAAAACCAACTAAATTAAAACTGCATGTTATGTACTTTCAAACAATAAAATAATTTTTACTGCATGTCGCTTTGTTTATAATACACACCTTATTGAAATCGGAAAGTTCAATATGACTCACCCTGTATAAAAGGGAAATAGAGGTTTAAAATTTAGCACACTTACACGACCACCACTCATTCTCTCTCTTTCATCATCAACTCAGGAAACATATTTTTTGTGACTGAGACACGATTCATTTTGAGTGTGTGATAGGGCGTTCTGCTTTATTTATTTATTTATTTATTTCCCATTGCTTACAACAAGTAAATATCAATACATAATAAAAGCTAATTTCCTTAATTATACTTTGACAATCTAAAAACTATTTATTTTAATTCGCGGTGGGGAAATAAATCCACCCAACTATGGTTTCCATGTTCACGGGTAGAGCAATTCAGTGCTTCTTTGTCCATTATACTACTGCAACTACTGTACTACGGAAATCTGTTAGTGTGTTAGTAATTACAACTACATGTTAGTTACTTAAATACTAATTAAACTACTTAGACATTTTTATTAAAAAATATGCTATTATATAATTACCCATTTACAAATAAAAAACAAAACAAACAACATAATATGTAAGATAAACGAATTTATTTAAAAATAGAAAACTAAAATTGAAACCGGTAGACGAGCTCACAAAACTACATGTTTCCTGAAGTAACCATTTTTTTCTATAGCGTCTCTCCCTACTTCCAATAGCCAAATGGTTACTGCTTTAGTATACCTTATGATGTCCGGCATATTTTTAATTTGTAGGGGGAGCAAATTGAGCAGTTTGGGCGCTAAATAGCAGAAATGCTTTTGGTATAAAGTTTTTGAAGCCTTGTGTAAAACTGAGAGATCCTTGTTCTTGGTATTATAATTGTGTGCTCTTGTAGTAAAATCGTTTATATTCTTATACGCGAAAATGAGAGCTTCTCTCGCAAATATTTGGCGGACGTCAAGTACATTGAATTCTTGAAAAAGCTGTTCCGATGGATATCTTGGTTGTCTTTTATTGATTATTCGTAAGATCAACTTCTGCACCTTCTGTACTGAGTCCAAAGAAGACAAATAGGTACCACCCCACCCAATTATACCGTACGTTAGAACCGACTGCACAGTAGCTAAGTAAACAATTTTTAATGTATTCCCATTTAGTACTCCTCTAAGTTTCTTGAATGTGAATATGTTCTTACACGCTGACAAAGACCTTGAATGTGCTCAGTCCATTTAAGATGGCAGTCAAATTTTATACCCAAGTACTTTATTATTTCCTGACGAAGAACAGCTTTGCAAGAACAGTTCACTTCGCCTGAACATGTGTGAACCTTTAAATTATCAAACGTGGCTATTCCCTGGACTGACGCAGAAAAGGGCAGAAAATATGTTTTTTGGCAATTTAATGTTAAAAAATTTGAATTAAGCCATTTCTTAACAATTCTGAGCCCCATTTCAGCCGTGTCTCCAGATATTCCCTCTTATCGTAGTCTTTTGATTACGTTCTCTGCAAACAGAACGACCAATTTCCAGTTCTCCTTAACTCGCGGCATCACTCCCCCAACTCTCTCTCTAGATTACACAGTTCAACTCCTATCTTTACAGATGTCCATTCTTTTGTGCCAAAACGAGACGTCTCTCAAATATATACGTAACGGACTTCTCCTTGTCCAAAACCTTCTCCTAAGTTTAAACCTCGTGAGATATGCTCCAAAGCAGCCATCCTCTGTTAACAACTGCATTAATTCATGGTTGGTATCACCCAATGTTCTCCTTATTCACACTTTAACATTCCGAAGAGCTATGTCTACACTCGTAAGCTTTCACTTGCACTAAGCGCATGCCTCGACGCAAGGGATGCATGCGTAAAAACTTACCCGGATGAGTCAGAAGTAGCAGAGTTTCATAGCGCACGGCGTTGCGCGAAGTTCCAACCAGTCTAGGATTTCCGCGCATTTCAACGTTCAATTTGAAGTATTTTATAGTGCGCGCCATTTTATGGCACTATAGTCTCTTGTGTTCGCAGACCTCTATCTCAAAAACAACCAAACGCAAAATTTTGAACCCTACACTAAGTTACAGCCTGTTCTTTTCTGAGTTGATTAGTTTTACTTAGATTATTTTATTTAGAAATTTGTCGGAGGTACAGCAATTTACGTATAAAAAGTACACAGTTTTTAGCCGGTTTTCCGTGTACTTTTTAAACTCTGTTACTCCGTCCAGGCTTTGTATAAAAAAAATCAGCGTTTAAGTATGTTGATCAGAATTTTTTCTTTAATATGAATATTTTAAAAGTGAAATCTGATGTTCCGATTTAATATCCCGGTTATTTTTTTTATAAAGTGCTATTTTGGCTCCATGTAAAGATAGGGATATGATTTCTGAACTAAACCATGCATTTTTACAACAGCATATAAACCTTGATTTCTTACTTTTATTACTCGACTAATCATTAAATATGCCGCACTAATTCCTCCTAACCGAATAATATCATCTTTATCCATTTTGAAAACACAACAGAAATGAGGCATGAATGGCATGTCTCTAAGCGCATGCAATAAGATATGCGTCAACGCATGCTATATTGCATGTTGAGTTGAACGTTGAAAGGAAAGTTGAAAATGAAAGTGAACGGGTGTGGAAATAGCTATTGAACCTCCTTGTCCACTCCCCGACTCCTGGCTTCACTTGGTTTAAATATTTTGTTAACAGTAAGGCCGGGCGCAAGTTGAGACGCTGGGTGACGCAGGAAGACGCAGAGTAACGCAGGGCAGAGTCTACTGCGCGCAGAGAGAGCGAAAGTTGAGGAGCAGTTCAGTTGACACTGCGTGTCTGTACGTTGTGGTTGCAATGTGTGCGATGAATGCAGTACTCGTATATTAATTTATTACTAAGTTAAGAATTGGATTCTGATGAATTAAACGGAGACGAACTAATTGCAAAATTATTTCATTAAAAGCTTCCAAAAAGCAGCTATTTGAGGAAAAGAAAGAGCCACGAATTCTTCGTTCTTAAGAATGAATTTTCTGATGAAAAATTAAAAAAATATTACCGTGTAACCCGTGACCAGTTTTCTGAATTGCATGGATTTATCAAGAAGTCAATAGATAGTTGCTGGATGGTGCAATGCGTCAAGGCCAATATGGACTGATTTCACAAATCTCCAATTTTAATTTTGTTTTTAAATAGTCCTGATTTGAGATGTCAAACAAAAATGGTCTTTCTCGAACTACCTCGATAATTTCCTCTATTGTACAAACACGAGCCTTCAAAACTATAACTTCTCAATAAAGCAAACAAGAGTTGCGGTAGTCACTAGTGAAAATACAACAGGAGCACAAACCTTCGCAGGGTGAGGTGACGCAGGAACTGCGCCACCTTACCCTGCGTGTCAACATGCGCTGTTGTGTGAATTTTAAGGATTCACAGAAACTGCTGGTGAGTCACCTCACCTCACTTCACGGAGCTGCATCTCAACTTACGCTCGGCTTAATTAACTTATCCAACAATAGTTAATTTACTTCCTAACCTACTAGTATACTTTCACTCTGTGATAGAGGAACAAATACATACCCCTTTGAAAGTGCATAGTAGAATCTGCACTAATGCTACTAGTGCAATGAAACATATTGGTACAACAGTCATTCCATAGTACATGTATAAATTTATGCCAGCCGTAACCAAGTCCCAATCACTTAATGGTGGTACTACATTGTATACGAGCCAGGTATCCTTAAGAGTATAACAATTATATCCCCAAACAAAGTAACACTGGAAAAAATAACAAAATATTAGTCGTAGGTTATGGTTATTCTGTTAAGAATCCCACTCAGCCGCGCAGAACATTCAAAGAATTAGCGGTAGCGAAAATTTCGCGTTGGCTGCGTCAGTGAAATTCGCGTCACCACTCTAAACCACGCGGCACAACAGTTGCTAAAACGGTTCTGTAGTGAGGAACCAAGGAAGTTTTACGAAAGATTACCCATAAAAGAAGTACGAGTCAATAAAAAAAATAATAAACTTAAGACAGATAAATACTGCTAGTAGACTAATACTTTTTTCTTTTGTATTCCCTTTTGGCATTTCTCAGTATTTTTAGTGTTTTTTCTTGTGGTAGTTTAATTTTTGTACGATTCCTCTGTTTTGGTATTTTGGTGTTTTAGCCAAGCCTTGTGTCTTTCCTGAACCGCTTTATCACAGTCGTAGTTCCACCATTGGTGTTTCTTTCTAGGGTTCGATGGTGCAATTTCTTTGGTTAGTTCTAGTAAGTAGTGTTGGCGTAATCTCTGTAATTTTATCTGTTTATTTTATTAGTTCTTTGGATCTTTTGGCGTATTCTTTGTTTTTAATTAATTTGCTAGGGTCATACTTCCTTTTAAGTTTATTCTTTATAGTTTTCTTTTCTTTCCTTTTAGGAGTTAGCTTAATTTTAATTTTAATTAGATAGTGGTCGCATGCCGTGTCTGTTCTCCTTAGTACTTTAAGGTAAGACTGTCGATGGTTTTAACTGAAAATTTAAATTTTCGGTGTTTTATGTTTTTCAGTACTTCAGGCCTAGATCTACCAGAAAGACATTAAATTACGTAAAACAATTTAATGGAAAAATTAAGTATTTGGCAGCTTTACCAAGCAAAATTATCATGTTGCCAAGAACGAATACTTTTCGTAATTTTATACTTCACGTTTTTGTGTAAAGGGAATTTCAGTTTTTTAAAATATCTGCATACTGTTTTTAATATTCTCAAAACTGTTGGTTCAGCTTTCTAACCAACTGTTAATGGGAAATTCGCATGTTTGAGTACATTTTGTTTTTGATTTGTGCCTTTTTGTTTTTTGCCTGTTCCCGAAAATTTAGATTTTTAACATTTAGGTACATTTTTCTCGGAAACCATTAAACCTAACATGTAGAAATTTTTACCAGTTATTATTCTTGTACATGCACATACACTGGCATTTTTATAACTTCCTCAGATGGTCCTAAAATAATTAGGTATGCAAAAACACGTAGAAAAAAATTTGTAAAAATTCTATGTTATTCGTTATTTTATTTTTAATTTTATGGTCTCACAGATTAAATTGAAAAAATTCCAGTAGCTAGAGAAACCCAACATCGATAAGTGTGTAAAGTTTCATTTTCTTATCTTTAACCAATCCTATGAAAAATGTACCTAAAAATTGCAAATGTAACATTGGCGGGATACAAAGTACAGTCACCTTAACATTTTGAATTTCTTTGTGTTAATCCCGGTACACGCATACGTGGTCGAGTTGGTATTCGCCCTTTCTCCAATCTGGGTGTTTCCAGGTTTTTAGTTTATTGGGTTTTCGCATAAAAATAGTCGATTCAGATATTAAATTGTGGTCCCTACAGAGTTCGATTAATCTGGTTCCGTTTTTGTTTGTTTTTCGTTGTGCAGGCCACTTCCCAATTATATCTCTGTATCTCCTTTCTTTGCCAAGTTTTGGGTTAAAATCTAATACTAAAGACTAAAGACGTTATTTTACCAAATAATTTTTCTTGATGTATAACTTTGTTTTTATTACCTTTTAATATTGATAATGCAGTGCAAGGCTCGTTCTCCTTAAGTTTTTGTTATTTTTACTTTCTCTTGCCTATATGCATACGTAGGAAGGACGGTATTGTTTTCATGTCGATTTTTCAAAATCGAGTTTTCACCGGATCTATACGTTTTCAGACCCTGAACCCAAATCACGATTGGTCTGTGTGTGTGTGTGTGTGTGTGTGTGTGTGTGTGTGTGTGTGTGAGAGAGAGAACAGAATATCTCAAGAACGGAACATCGTACGAACTTGAAACTTAAGTTATATACTACTACCGCACCCGACAAGAACTTTTTCATCAAAATCGGTCAACCGGAAATAGTTTATTCGTATAGTTTTTCACTTTTTTGCGATTTTCTCAAAAACTGGTCCTACGATTTTTCTAAAAATCGCCTGGTTTACAAAATTTTTTATGCTCTACAAGATAGGGTAGGCGCCATGTTTGCTGAAATTCTGGGTGAGGCTGTTTTCACGTAAAAATATTGTTTTTTTAAGATTTTGGCTTTAGTATGCATTTCAGCGCAAAAATTTATATAATAAAAAATGTAGAGAATTAAAAATCCTACAACTTTTATATATGTTATTTTTTTGTAAACGCTTAGTTTAGCAGTAATTAGCGATTTTCTGTTCTTTTCTCACGAAAAATTCATGTGTGAAAAATCGATTTTTTAAAGATTTCGGCCTTAGTATGCATTTTACGACAAAAGTGTACATAATCAAATTTATAGGAAATTAAAAGATCTACAACTTTAATTAGAGCATTTTTCTCTACAGAGCCTAGTTTAACGTGAAATAGTGATTTTCCATATATAAAAGCCAAACTGAGGTCGATTGTCATTTTGCGTCTTTCATTGATGATTAAAATAAGGTTATATATTATGAGGTTAGTTTTTTGTTTATATTTAATGTTTTATTACTAATGTTAGGTTATATTGGTCATTATTTGCATTGGCAAGAGAAAGTTGTGTGAGTGTTTCACAAAAGATTTTCTCAGTTATTTTATTAGAAAATTATGAAAGTGTAATATACTGTAACAGGAACGAAGAGGAGACGAGATTGCGCACGAAGGTTCCAGAATTCCATTCATGGAGATAAGTAGGGAAAAATAAAATAGCAATAGTGAATGACAGTTTTACAATGATGACCATAAAGGTGTGTCTATTCACAAAAGTTGTAAAAACTATCGTGTAGTACGCCTATTATAAAAGTTCAGGTATACTATTGTGTACAGCTATTTTTATGAAGTTGTTTATGAGGTTGTTTACGTTTTCTATTTACAATAGTTGACTTGTTAACAAAGGGATTTTTCTAGCATTCATTAATAAAGAGCTATTATTTTTGTACTTTATGATTTCTCTACTTTGTTCTGGAACGATCTTTGTGAATGATTATAAAAGGAGACCCCCGAGCGCGGTCCAGTCAGTATTCGTGTGATCTTTGCCGTGTGATTATCGGGGTGTGTATTTACAGGTTACACATCCGAGTATTGTAGTGATTCAAGATTGTTATACCGTCTCTTTGTTGTGTGTGTATTGGGTAAAGTCTTTTTGTGAGTGTACTGTAAAGTTAATGTGTAGTTTTGTGAATTCACTTTGTGTTGTATGTTAGTGTAATCTATAAAAGTGATTGTAAGTAGGCTAAGTAAGTTATTAAGTTATTTATTGTTTTTTATTTATTTTAAGTGAATTATTTAATCATTTATTGTATTTCTTAATTATAATTAGTTGGATTATTTATTTTGTGATCTTTTAGTGTAATAAATCTTTGTAATTGTAAACTTTAGTGTATTAGTTATTTAATAACCTAGATCCCGAAACGGACCTTAGCAATAAGTGTCACAATACATACATTCATTAGCTATTATGATTTTCATCACTTACCGTAACCATTATCGGCAGAAACGTCACTAAAACTTTTATACCTGGAATCATACCCTTTGATAATAAAAATATCATATCCTTATTCAGTTCCGTGACGCTGTATATGAATATTACAGTGTATGTAAAAGTAATAGAAAAAAACAAGTTCATAACGATTATAAAAGGTATAACATAAACCTTCCATGCAAAAGCCTGTAACAGAAATTTGAGTGAAATCCTGGTTTAGTAATCAGCGGTTAATTTTAAGTAAATTACAGAATAATACTACATGATAAATCAAATCTGTTCAAATCATGATAAATCATGATAAATTCAATTGCCCATAATAGACAGGTGGAATGTCAAATTATTTACACTCAATTTGTTAGTTGGAGGGCTAAAATAAATAGTTCTGTTTCTTATCACATGGTCAGCCAATTAAATGACTGAATCATTTAAGAACAGAAGAGGTAGAGGTGTACTGTGACACTAATCAGAGTTATCTTCTCTGAAAGTAATGAATTTCATTATACAGCCAGACCCTGTGGTGAATGAAATGAAAGTGTCATTTGCAGAGTGGAAAATATAAAAGACAGTAATCAGAGTTATCTTCTCTGAAAGTAATGAATTTCATTGTACAGCCAGACCCTGTGGTGAATGAAGTAAAGTTGTCATTTACAGAGTGGAAATATGTGCTTTTCAGAAGGTCTGGCATGCTGATAAGTGTACTTTTCCACTCAGTGAGGAAGGCAATGGTAAACCACCTCACTCCTCGATTTACTTAGTAAAACCTCTACAGGTTCAAACCAGCCTTTTGGCTCATGGCCTAAACAACAACAACAAATCAAATCTGTGCCCTAGAGGTAAAGGGTGTTAACTCCATTTCTGGCAAAATTAAGTTTGAAAATCAGCAAGAAATGCTCTATCTAATGGTTAACAGTATTAACTCGTATCCGTCTTGCTTCCATTTTTTAAATTTGCAGTAAGCATATTAACTCCATTTTTGTAACGGGTGAGGCAGTGAATTGGGCGATTTGGCAACACTGCATACAGTCTCATGTAGTGTGGCTAGGAGAATGAGACTACCGCCATCTTGAAGTGTCTGTTTTACCATTTAGTTCCAATGGAGTCGTGGAGCGGTGCACAACGAGCAAAGCGTATTATAAAAATAATGATAGTTACGTGTTCGCGCAGCGCGCATTTCGTAATTATTTCAATATTCCGCGTAATGATCTGATACCTTCAGCCCAAGCAATAAAAATATGGGTTAAAAACTTCGAAGAAACAGGCTCAACACTGAAGACACAAACTGGAAGCAAAAAAAGTGTCCGTTCACCAGAAAACTTTGACAAGGTGCAGGCGGCTATGTTAAGAAGTCCTACACGTTCAGCTCGACGGCATGTAATATCACTCGGCATTTCTAATTGCAGTGTGAGGAGAATTTTACACAAAGATATACAGTTCCATCCGTTTAAAATTCAATTAGTGCACGCTTTGAATAATGTTGATCACACATCCCGACTTGCTTTTCGTAGTCGATTATTTGACAAGATGAATGACAACGCAGATCTTCTCAACAATCTTTGGATGAGTGATGAAACTCACTTCCATCTTTCGGGCTTCGTAAATAAACAAATTTTAGATATTGGTCACACGAAAATCCACAAAAAATACACGATAAGCCGCTTCTCAGTATTAAAGTGACAGTTTGGTGCGCAAAATTAACACACGCTATCGTAGGACCATATTTTTTTGAGGATGACAATGAACGTGGAGTTACAGTGAATGCACAGCGCTATGTTAACATGTTGGAGAATTGTCTTCAACCGGAGTTAGTTCGTAATCCGGCTTACCAAAACATGTTTTTTCAATAAGACGGTGCTACCTGCCACACATCAAGGGCTTCAAATTATGTTTTGCAACGCTTGTTTCCCAATCGCGTCATTTCTAACAACGGAGACATTTCATGCCCAGCCATATCACCAGATCTCTCTGCATGTGATTACTTTCTATGGGGACACTTAAAATCACGTGTTTTCCAATCTCTACCGTCTCGAAATGTACGGGAACTTAAAGAACGGATACGTGAAAAAGTGGCACGAACTCCTACAGCCACATAACGAAATGTGATGATTTCGTGCATGTGAAATGTGCACGTGCATGTGCATGTGATGTGAAACGTGCACGAGTTCAGGAATGTGTGCGACAAAATGGAGGACATCTTTATGATATGATTTTCAAGTAATTTATAAAAAATTGTAAATATGTAAGTAGGCCTATTACTTGGAATATTCTAAATTAAACTACATTTTTTAACTTCCTCACGGTGTTTTCATAATCGCCCGATTCACTGCCTCACCCGTTATATGACGCGGAAGATTTTTAAAATACCCAAATTTTGTTTCTACGCCAGATGTACCACGTGAACACCGAAAATAAATTCAGCTGAATTTTTGTCTATCTATCTGTTTGTATGTTACGGCATCACGCTAGAATCGCTGAACCAAATTCAATGAATTTCGGTATCTAGGTTTTGGACTAAATCAAAATGAAAATAGGCTATAAATTATTTTAATATCACAAAGAGAAAGGAGAGTTCAGAGGGAGGGGTGAACAAAAAACTACGAATATCTCCGTTAAAAGTCAATGTATCAAAAAAAAATTTATAATAAAAATTACGAAACGTTTAAAGACGAATAAATTTGATTATGTAAAATTTTTCATTTTCATGCATAATAACGGAGATATTACCAATTAAATAAAAAATAAACCAACGTTTTTAGAATATTAACATACAAAATAAACAGTATAATAAATACAGGTAAAACCCGTATTCATACAGTCATTTACCTACCTACTCATTCCACCAGTACTTATACACCTTTTCTCGGTCACATTGTCAAAAATGAATCAGTCGTCTTAATAATGGTCACTATCGTGGTGTTCCTATTCGGAACGGTTCCTATTCCTTCATACACGTGCCGATTTCTCTTTTACAGTTTCCACAGACTCAAATCTTGTCCCTTTTAATGCAGATTTCACCTTAGGGAACAGGTAGAAGTCACATGGTGCAAGATCTGGTGAATAAGGTGGATGTTCTAATACTGAGATGCGGTACTGAGCTGTACTGAGATGCTTGGCTAGGAACCTCTTGACAGATTTCGCGGAATGAGCTGGCGCATTGTCTTGGTGGAGAACCCATGATTTGACCTTCCACATTTAGGGGCGTTTTTTCCTTACTCTTTGACGTAGTTTAGAAAGTACCTCAAGGTAGTAATATTAATTAATTGTCTGACCTTCAGAAATCCAGTGAAGGTAACACAATCCCATGGACATAAAAAAAACAGTCATCATTGCTTTAAATTTTGACTTTTTAATTCGAGCTTTTTTGGCTGTCGGTGAAGTTCGGCTCTTCCAGTGCATGGATTGGCGCTTCGTTTCCGGATCATAAGTAAAAAACCACGTTTCATCACATGTTATTATCTTCTACCTGTTCCCTAAGGTGAAATCTGCATTAAAGGGGACAAGATTTGAGTCTGTGGAAGCTGTAAAACAGAAAGCGGCACGTGTCCTGAAGGAGGTGACAGAAGATGACTTCCAGCACTGATTCCAACAATGGAAACTTCGCATGGAGCATTTTAGGGATAGAGGAGTGTATATTGAAGGTGACAATAAGTGATTATGTATAAAATAAAAATAAATTTTTTTACGTCAGTCTCGTTATTTAATAGCCACACCTCGTGCGTACATTATACATAGAGAGAATATAGCTACTGTACTTTCATTCGATATAACGGGCATTCATAACAACGGACAGCAATATCCCCCCCGTAGCCCTTTGTAGTGAAGCCACTCAATTTCAAATCTGAAACATGACGGGAACTTGAAATTTTTTCAAATAGATAAAGATCAACATACGAGTACATCTGAAAGAGTGACTAAAATACTACTTTTCTACATAGTCACCAAGCAAATTGAGGCACTTGTCATAGCGATGGACAAGCTTCAAAATTCCTTCGTCATAGAAATCCGCCGCCTGCGACCGCAGCCACTCAGTGACGCGCGCCCGGAGGTCCTCGTCGTCGTCGAAGCGCTGTGTTGCTAGCCAGTTCTTCATTCTTGGAAACAAGTGAAAATCACTCGGTGCAAGATCAGGACTATAGGGTGGATGAGGGAAAATCTCCCATTTGAATGAATCAAGGAGTTCTTTTGTGCGGTTTGCCGTGTGAGGTCGGGCATTGTCATGAAGAAACAAAATTTTTGACAACTTTCCTCGGCGCTTGTTTTGAACTGCTCTCCTAAGGTTGCGCAATGTTTGGCAGTACCGATCAGAGTTTATTGTTGCACCACGCTCGAGAAAGTTAATGAGCAGCACACCTTGCCTGTCTCAAAACACAGTAGCCATAATCTTCCTTGCTGATTTGTGTGCGGTTTGCACGGCAAACCGCACAAAAGAACTCTGATTTATTCAAATGGGAGGTTTTCCCTCATCCACCCTATAGTCCTGATCTTGCACCGAGTGATTTTCACTTGTTTCCGAGAATGAAGAACTGGCTAGCAACACAGCGCTTCGACGACGACGAGGAACTCCGGGCGCGCGTCACTGAGTGGCTGCGGTCGCAGGCGGCGGATTTCTATGACGAAGGAATTTTGAAGCTTGTCCACCGCTATGACAAGTGTCTCAATTTGCTTGGTGACTATGTAGAAAAATAGTATTTTAGTCACTCTTTCAGATGTATACTCGTATAATAAAAAATTTTTCTTTTACATAGTTTTTGTTTATTTACAAAACGTTCCCTACTTTCTGAATAGCCCTCGTATTATGAATTTTTTATTTAGTAAAGATTTAAGTACTTACATCGATAACTGAAATATGTGCACCAAAATGCATATAAGAGCAAATAATTAATAGTATTGTCAAGCTAACCCATCTCTTTCTGATATTAAATTCTTGAATAACTGAGAAATGTATTGCCATAATATGGCAGGTCTACAACAAACACAAAAATCTGGTGAGAAACACTCACACAACTTTCTCTTGCCAATGCAAATAATAAACAATAAACCTAACATTATTAATACAACATTAGAAATAAACAAAAAACTACCCTCAAAAACGTAACCTAATTTTAATAATGAGTGAAAGACGCAAAATGAAAATCAATCTCAGTTTGGCTTAAAAATACGGAAATCACTCTTTCACGCTGAACTAGGCTCTGTAGAGAAAAATGCTTTAAATAAAAGTTGTAGATCTTTTAATGTAACGTTCCTTGTTGGCGTTACATTGTTTATTTTTTATTTTTTATATTTTTGGCGGTTTGGTTAACTAGCTCATTCTATCGAATATGCGGTGCGCTCTGCGTTAAAGTGCCTACGTGACTATTTCCACGTACCTACCTTGTTTGGTGACGTCATGCCGACTCGACTTTTGGTTTCAGGCACGCAGGAAATGTTCTGTTGATTTCCATCTGCCGTGCTAGTCGGTCGCTTTTAAAAGTTTTGTTGCATTGTCATGTAAATAATATTTAATATTTTAAATGTTCTTGTGTGATTACGTCTTCCCTTTTTAAGGTAAGCTTTTTTTTAATAAGTTTTATTTTGGCGAACGTTTGCGTCATAAAATTTGACACAATTTTGTATTATTAAAATCCATCTAATTTGTAAACTCGATAACATGGTTTTACTTTATATTTTGGTATCTATTTCTTTATTGTTCAGCTTTCATTTGTTTGTTAGCCTTGTAAATGCTTTTACACTTATTACGAAACTACTTAAAACGAGTATGCATTGATTTCTGCTAAGTCATTTTCTACTAATCATGCATAACCTCAAAATAGGGTTTTCTGTTTTATAATCAATTTCATTATTTTTTGCTTACTTGTGTTACTTGGTCTCGATATTTAATGTAAATCGTGACTAATTTTATTGTATTTTTAACTGTATTTATTACCTATTATTCTATATTAATTGTAAAACTTAACATTTCTGTTAGGGCTTAATTGTATTACTTAACTCCAAGCCTCTGTTTCGCCAAGATAACTACTATACTCTTGACATATTTTTTTTTACTTTTTTTGTTACCTTTTGATTCTTTACTGAATCACGACTGTAGCCTCTGCTACAGTCCTCTTTAAATTTTTTGGCTAATCGCTACTTGTTTGTGTTTTAAGGGATCGAGTTATGGGTGATCAAGTTGTAGTTGTTCAAGTTATGGAAATACTCGAGTTATAGGATTATTCAAATAGTGGAATCTAATCTGGTCATGGAAATGTACCTAGTTATCAAAATACCTAATCCGGTTAAAAAGTTGCCAATTAAAAAAGGCTCGATTGTGCTGGTGCTGGCTTGGTAATTACATTTACATGCGAAGGATGAGTAATGGTGGGTGAATATTAATAGTATCTGGTCCGGATAACAAGGTAGGATTCTGCTTCATTTATTTAACACTTGAATATTGTGCTACATCTGTAACTGTGTTTTCAAAGGATTTTTTTCTGCAAATCGGTATTGTTTCTACAAGAAATTTTCCTGCCTGGTTAAATCAAGTTTAGCATGGCTAATTCATGTGCATTATTGCTGAGTGTTTTTACATGAACTTTAATTAAAATATCAACAGCATTTTTTTTTTAACGTTGTCATCTTATTATATGAAAAATTGTTAACTAAAATTTACTAAATTTTTTTGGGTAAAAATGTATATACGTGAAATTAAATATTTTAACTAAAATCGTTTAGCTTCAAATGAAGCTAATCATGGAAGGATTTATGCATAAATTTCATTTTAGATTACCAAAAAAACTTAAGGATGCATCCATAAATACTTTACTAGTAGCTACTAGGTAATTAAGTTATTGAATTACTGGCCATTTATAAGCTTTAACTTTTCTATAATTATTGCATCTACTGCTAAATAAATCAAAATTGATATATCTATATTTTTCAAATTTTTAAATTAATATACATAAATCTACCTATTATTATTTTATGTTACCAAAGCGGAGTTATTAACTAGTATTTTGTGATATTAAACATTTTTTTGAAAAGTAAGAAAAACACATATATATATATATAAATATTTTTTTTATATTGCTGTGAAACTGGTGGTAATTTACATTTATTATGAATATATATATATATATTTATTTATTAAATTAAATCTGTGAAAAATTGAATTTCAATCCATGTTTTTTTCTCTTTTGGTGTCACAACCTGTTTTGTTTCTCTTTTATTGTAATCCCTAGACCACTTGCTTTTTGGGGGCATTTATTTTATTTGCTGCAAGCAAGGGGTTACATTAATTTGTTATTAATTTCATTATACACTTTTGTCGTAAAATGCATTCTGAGGCCGAAATCTTAAAAAATCGATTTTTCACACGTTTTTGGGAGAAAAACAGAAAATTGCTAATTACTGCTAAACTAAATGGTATACAAAAAATGTTTGAAATAAAAGTTGTAGGATTTTAAACTCTCTACAACTTTTATTATAGGCCTACATTTTTTCGCAAAAGTGCATATTAAAGCCGCAATCTTAACGAAACAATTTTTTTACGTGAAAACATCCTGACCAAGAATTTCAGCAAACATGGCGCCTACCCTATCTTGTAGAGCATAAAAAATAAAGTAAATAAGGCGATTTTAAAAAAAATCGTAGGACCAGTTTTTGAGAAAATCGCAAAAAAGTGAAAAATTACACGACTAAACTACTGCTTCCGGTTGACTGATTTTGATGAAAATGTTCATGTCTGGTCCGGTATTAGTATGTAACTTAAGTTTTAAGTTTCAAGTTCGTACAATGTTCCGTTCTTGAGATATTTCACACTCACACACACACACACACACACACACACACACACACACACGCACACACGCACACACACACACACACACACACGCACACACACGCACACACACACACACACACACACACACACACACACACGCACACACACACACAAACACACATACACACACACACACACACACATACACACACACACACGCACTCTCACACACACACACACACACGCGCACACACACGCACCCACACACACACACACACACACACACACACACACACGCGCGCGCGCGCGCGCACGCTTACACACACACACACACACACACACGCACAGATTAATCGCTTAACTACAAAATTTACGGAACTGCATAATAAATACAACCGTTTCGATTACGCCATCATAACGACACACACAGAGAAGACGATCAGCTGACGAACCGACTGGCTGCGAGACAAGACAACAACCAATCAGAGCCCCACATGCCAAACCATCACCGAGTTCCCAAAACAGCCGACAGATTGCAGGAGCTTGCAGTAACTAGTAGTAGTAGCGGTGAAATAAGAAATAATTCAAAAGATGAAAAGTAACGAATAGCAACTAGAAGTTACAATGATAAGAAACAGAACTATTTTTTGTAGCCCAGAACTAACAGATTGAGTGCAAATAATTTAACACTTCACTTGTCTGTTATGGACATGGGTATATTAGCATGCAATCATAAATCGAATTTTTTACCAAATTCAATGAACAAAATATGGAAAATCACTACTTGTCGCTAAGCATCGCAGAAAAAGATGTTCAAAACAAAATGTTGTACTGTTAACGCAATATAAGTTGACGATCGTCAGCGAGAGTAAGACTGGATTATGCGGAGGCTGGAAGTGCTACCATATGTGCTATTCTAAATACAACATAGCGACAGCTCTAACCATGACATCATGTTGTAGTTTTACTCTTACATTGATTTATTATGTTTACAACTATGTCGTTTTATAAACATCCCATGGTATTATTTATTGATTCTTAATAATTATCCTAAATAATAAACATTCTTTCTAAATAAGCCATAATATTAGGCCCAAGTTATATTTAGTATCCTTTTTGGTCATCAGCAGTAAACTGAATTACTGCACTCTGACATTTGTAGTGATAGGCTAGTTAGTCCGTGAGTTCCGTCGATGCGAGCTTATTATTGTGAGTAATACTAATTTTACGGTAATTTCAAAATGTTATTGTATTTTTAGGGTTTACATATTTCATTATTTTCAGTAAAGTTATGATAAATTGCAAATGAATTTTAAACAATTCACTTTCATTAAATAATTATATTACTCCTTACTTATTTAGTGTGACGGGTCATGAACTGAATTTTATTACTTAAGTGTTAGTGGTAGTTACATTTTGAGTTAACACGCTTGATACACGTCTTATGCTTTCGGGTTGGCCGATGTAAGTAGGATAGATAGTATACTGTCCTCCGCATGATAGTGTAACGTCTGATCTTCAGATCGTTACAGATTTTATTTTAAATTTTATATTTGCGGTGGTTGTTTAGTTATCTACTCATCAGCTGTTTGTCGTTGCGGTGGCCTATTTTTTCTAATTAGGTACTGCTGCCGAATTAATTAAAAACTTTCCTGGTTGGACACAGAGAGTCATGTCTCGACTGTGTAAACGAAAGGACGTACATTACTACTCAGTAATGTTACGGGCCTAATTACTGTTTTAACTTTTAGTAAAAAAAGTTTTATTGTTATTATTATCTTTTATTATGTATTGAACTGTTCGTTTTCCGGTATTTAATTTTTTTTGTTTGCCGTATCTATCTTATTAAGTCTTTTCGGTATTCGGCAATTTGTATTTAATGAAAATGTGATTCGAATATTTCGCCCAATTTAATATTGGATTCCAATCCTGGGACTTCAATTCCAATCCTGGTGCTACGTTTTTTCAACCCTGGGACTGTGAAATCTATTCTTTGGGACGTGCAACACGATACTCGGATCATGAGTTTCGATTCCCGCATTGGTGAAATTCTTTCGCCAACAATCACATTAAATTAGTCAACGTTTCCTGAATTACTTGATCATGCTGTTTACTTGTCGTCCAAGCTAGACGAAGGCTTATTAATCACGTCAGTAATATATCGTAATGAGTGTTGTCTGCTAATTGGTATGATGTTTTTTTTATTTTTATTATTTTGGGAAAAAAGTATCTTATTGCTTCGAAACTTATTTTAAAGTGGCAACTGATTAATTTAGTAAAGATCATCCCATACTAATGTATTGTCTTGTCGATTTTCTTACACTGGGCAGGAATTTATGTGTCATTAATTGACCTGTTTGAACTTTTCTTTCTAAAATTTATTTGCTGGAAAAACGTAATTTAATTAAGGAACGTGGACTAAGTAAATGTTATTAATTCATTCCCGATTTTTCTAAATTTATTATTCTTCTATTTGTTTTCTGTTTATTATTTATTAAAATGAAATTATGTAACTTAAAGGTTAGCCAGTGAAAACCTGGAATATTATTATACAATTAATTATGTATATCAAAAATATGTAAGTTTAAGATTTATTAATTTACTCCTGATTTAAAATTTATTTCATTTGTTTCAATTTAACTTCTGTTTTCTTAATTATAAAATTTGTGTAACTGAAAGATTACTAGTGAAACCTAAAATGTTATTACACATTTAATTATGTACATCCTAGAACATATAAATTTAAAGTTTATTAATTTTTTTATTTGAAAGCTAGCATGCTCAGCTGTAAAAAGAATTAAATTTAAATAATTTTGATTACACAAAATTTGATGTTATTTAACTAATGTATCTTTAACTTTTTGGATACTTTATTAACTTGATATTAACAACTAGTTACTTAATGTAATACAATTTTGGATTTTTGGTTATATTTGATTGTCCATTTATTTAAAGCTTGTTAATTTTGTATTAACATTGGTGTTTATACCTTTTTATTAATTTTTATTATATTAAATTATTTTGGTTTTATCCACCTTTTAAATTTGTATTCATTTGTTTATGCAGCACAACCTGAGTGTATTTATGGTTTTCTTAGCTTCCTTTCCTTTCTTTTGTTAACGCCCCTACCAACCTATCGATGTAGATAGAGGGGCCGTTACAATAGGCGCAATCATCAAATTATAGCGCGGTACCAGTACTATAAGCGCGTCAGCTCGTGATCCGTGTGAGGAATTTCTGTTACGACATGCAGTGAAAGATTATACTATTCATAAAAAAAACATTTATCATAATGTTCTTGTCATTATAAAGTAACCTTTTGTTTTATTATTTTAATTTATTCTATAATACCTATAGTAACTCTTTTACTTTTCTTTCATTGTATTTATTAATATTTAGTAATTATTTACAGTTTGAGTCAGGCAGTCCTCAGGAATTACGGTAGGTGTTCTCTTTGCGTTGGCATAAAAGTCCTAAATTATTCTTCTGATTACACATCTATCGAAATCATCCACATTCACTACAGAGTGATCAGGTCTTGTTTTTCTATGTTTCTCAGGTCCGAACCTTTCTCTAAAAGCGTTCTATTTTCTTTCCGTATCCTTCTAATAGTCGGTTCCGACACGCCACAATAGTGTGCTGCCCTTGTGGTAGCCTTTTTAACGGAATGCAGGTACGCTCCTTTACGCGATTCCTCATCACAGTTTTTTATAACTGTTGCAATAATTTGTCGCCCTTCCGAATGAATTACCGCTTTATTTTTCCGAAAAGACATATTAAAATAAAACAAAAGATATGAAAAATACACGTTGAAATTTACCTAACACAAAACACACAAAACAAATAACTTTTGGCACGTTAACACACTTTAAATTTCAAAATAAAAATCACTTTAGTGATCAATAATCATGAATAATGATTAACACATCGAGATACACAAGCAAAAATATACAACTGTATATTGTGACACGTGTATCCGTTGTGAAAAGCAATAATAAGTAGGGCTATAATGAATTAATACATAGACATAATAATAATATTTACAGAATGACTGAATGTTTTTGTACTGCCTGATAAGACAAATATATTACTCACATTCTATTACGCCACCCGTCCCACTTCCACAGGCGACAGAGATCATGAGCTGGCGCGCGTATAATACTCCTTACTTATTTAGTGTGACGGGTCATGAACTGAATTTTATTACTTAAGTGTTAGTGGTAGTTACATTTTGAGTTAACACGCTTGATACACGTCTTATGCTTTCGGGTTGGCCAATGTAAGTTGGATAGATAGTATACTGTCCTCCGCATGACAGGCGCAATCATCAACTTATGGCGCGGTACCAGTACTGATATTTATTGACGTGGTGAACCCGGACTCAGTGTGGACAATGCGTACACGGGTGTAGCGTTAAACGTACATTTCTGAAAAAATCTGGTGTGAAACACTCACACAACTTTCTCTTGCCAATATAAATAATTAACAATAAACCTAACATTAGTAATAAAACATTAGAAATAAACAAACAACTAACCTCAAAAATATAACCATATTTCAATCATGAGTGAAACACGCAAAATGAAAATCGACCTCAGTTTGGCTTAGAAATACGGAAAATCACTCTTTTTCTCTAAACTAGGCTCTGTAGAGAAAAATGCTCTTAATAAAAGTTGTAGATCTTTTAATTTTTTATATATTTCATTATATACACTTTTGTCGTAAAATGCATACTAAGGCCGAAATCTTAAAAAAATCGATTTTTCACACGTTTTCGTGAGAAAAAAACAGAAAATCGCTAATTACCGCTAAACTAAGCGTTTAAAAAAAAAGCTTGAAATAAAAAATGTAGGTTTTCAAATTCGCTACAACTTTTATTATATAACATTTTGCGCTAAAATGCATATTAAAGCCGCAATCTTAAAAAGAAAATGTTTTTACGTGAAAACAGCCTTACCCAGAATTTCAGCAAACATGGCGCCTACCCTATCTTGTAGAGAATAAAAAGTTTAGTAAATGAGGCGATTCTTAAAAAAATCGTAGGACCAGTTTTTGAGAAAATCGCAAAAAAGTGAAAAATTACACGAATAAACTACTACTTCCGGTTGACCGATTTTGATGAAAATGTTCGTGTCGGGTCCGGTAGTGGTATGTAACTTAAGTTTCAAGTTTCAAGTCCGTACGATGTCCCGTTCTTGAGATATTCTGTTCACACACACACACACACACACACACACACACACACACACACACACACACACACGCGCGCGCGCGCGCACACAAACACGCACGCGCACACACACACACACACACACAGACCAATCGCTAAAAACATGTTTTTTGGGTTCAGGGGGTCTGAAATCGTATAGATCCGGTGAAAACTCGATTTCGAAAAATCGGCATGAAAACAATACTTTCCTTCCTATATATTCATATAGGCAAGAGAAAGTAAAAATGCAACTGTGTAGTATGTAGGCCTACTTACCATATTCTAGAGGCGCAAACTCGTAACATTCAAAAACATTTAAAATAACATTCAAAAACATTTAAAATAACATTCAAAAACATTTAAAATAACATTCCATCCGCACTTTGAATTGACCCTGCTTTCGAACGGTCGATATGATAAAATTATAATACACAGATTGATAATTAATTTATAGCAACACTACAGAATAATGAAAAAAATTGAAGAATTAAAATGAAAAGAAACGGAATGAGTATTAACGATTTAAAATACTTTTATTTGTATAAATGTAGCCTAAAACTTAAAAACAGAATAGCCAAATCAAAACAATATTTCCTGTACTACTCGTCGCCTAATAAAATAAGGACTGTGTGCAATTCCAATGAACTATGAGTATCAATATGTTTTTGGGATTGTAATAGAAAAACTGGGCATGCGCAGTAGATTGTTCCCTCTTACATTTCGTCTCAAACAAAGTTCATTTCGTGACTAACCATCATAATACCTAGTATTACCAATTTTTTTATAACTTTTATAATGTGCACTTTTGACCTAAAATGCATATTAAGGACGAACATTAAAATAAACATTTACCACGGGACCACAACCCCGGTGAATTTCAGCAGACATGCTGTTTATCTCATCATATTCAACATAAAAAGTGTAGCGAATGAGCTGATTTTCAGTAAAATCGTAGTAGCCGGTATAGTTTAATCAAGCGATGTTAGCTCTGAAATACCGAACAGGCACCGTGAGGCCATCTTGTTGCTCCGACCTACCCACATGGCCCTACGTTACACTGAAAGGTCTGTATTTCAATAATTTTTCTATACGTAGGTATTAAAATCTAAATTTATTAAAAATTTAGGGCAATCTAAGCAATGTTCTATTTGTTGTATTCACTTCAAATAATATTTTCGAAAACTAATAGAAAAAAATTATATGTTAGGTCGCAAACAGTAGCTGGGAGGCATTTTGTTGTCACGCCCTAACTATACGGGATAAATCAGAATAGGCCGTACCATTCCACCAAACATTTTTGCTTAAAAAATAAATAATCTTTTAAGGGGAGACTGTACTTTGTATCACGCCAATGTTAAATTTGCTATTTTTAGGTACATTTTTCATACGATTGGTGAAAGTTACGAAAATGAAACTTTACACACTTATAAAATTGTAGGGTGGTTTTAGCTACTGATATTTTTTAAATTAATCTGTTGGACCATAAAGTTTTTAAAAGAATAACGAATAACATAAAATTTTTATAATGTTTTTCTACGTTTATTTGCATATTACTAATTTTCTGGCATACAAGGCCTATTCTGGCCAAATAAAGCCAAATGGGCGGTACTATCGTACCAAATATATTACCTTAAAAATGTATATTTTTTAAATGTACATAGAATTAATTATTTAAATACATATTTTAAAGTTTTTTCTATTTATAATATAAATATATTTGAAGTTTAATCAAGCGAAGTTAGCTTTGAGATACCCAACGGCACCGCGAAACCATGTTGTTGCCCCGACCTACCAACATGGTCCTGCGTACACTGAAACGTCTGTATTTCAATAATTTTTCTAAACCTAGGTATTAAAATCTAAATTTATTAAAAATTTAGGGAAATCTAAGCAAGGTTTTATTTGTTGTATTTACATCAAATAATATTTTCGAAAACTAATAGAAGAAAGTCGTTTGTTAGTTTCCAGACAGACGAACGGGAGGCCATCTTGTTGTTACGCCCTGACTATACGGGATAAAGCTGAATGGACAGTACCATCCAACCAGATATTTAAATATAGACCTACATATATATATATATATATATATATATATATAATTTTTTTAATGTACATAGAATCACTTATTTTTATTTTTTTTTATAACGTAAATGTATTTGAAGTTTAATCAGGCTCTAAGATACCGAACAGGCACCGCGAGGCCATCTTGTTTTTCTCGACCTACCGAAATGCCCTACGTGCACTGAAATGTTTGTCATTTTATTAATTTTTCTAATCCCAGGTATTAAATCTAAATTTTAATATAAATTTAGGGTAATTTAAGCAAGGTTTATTTGTTGTATTCACTTCTAACAATATTTTCGAAAACTAAAAGAAAAAAGTCGATTGTTAGTTCCCAGACAGACGACCGGGAGGCCATCTTGTTGTTACGCCCTAACTATAGGACAAAAAAAAAACATATGGGCGGGTACCACCCCACCACATACTTTGCTTACAAATGTATCATTTTTTAATGTACTTAAAATGTATTATTTAAATAAATATTTTAAACTTTTTTTTTATTTATAACGTACATATATTTGAAGTTTAATCAAGCGAAGTTAGCTCTGAGATACCAATCAGGCACTGCGAGGCCATCTTGTTTGCTCGACCTACCGACATGGTTTATGTGCACTGAAATGTCATTTTAATAATTTTTCTAAACCGAACTATTAAAATATAAATTTTATTAAAACTTTAGGGTAATCTAAGCAAGGTTCTATTTGTTGTATATACTTCAAATAATATTTTCGATAACTAATAAAAAAAAAGCCGTTTGTTAGTTCACAGACGACCGGGAGGTCATCTTGTTTATACGCCTTAACGGCTACGGGGTAAAGTCAAATGGGGGGTACCATTCCACCAGATATCTTTGCTTAAAAGATATATAATTTTTTAAATGTACATAAAATTTATTATTTAAATATATATTTTAAATGTTTTGTTTTTGCATCCTCCTGTTCTCGATCGCCCCAGATTCCCTTACCACTGCCCTATAGTGCTCTCCGTCCTGTGCGTCTCGCGGTGTTAATCCTATCTGTTCCAGATCCAGTTTAGTTTCTTTAGCCCATGTGTAGTTCTTCTTTCCCCGGTTTACAAAGTCGAATACCTGTTTGACTAATCTATTGTTACTCATCCTGCTGAGATGCCCAAAGGATGCCAGTCTGCGCTTCCTCATCCGTGAGACGATGCTCTCTGAGAATTTATACACGTCTTGGTTGTGCTGCAGTCTCCATCCCTCCGTGGTCATCCTGCCCCCCATTATATTCCGTATTATCTTCCTGTCCAATCCCTCAATCTTTAAATGTTTTTTATTTATAACGTAAATATATTTGATGAAACGAAGTAATAATGAATTTTCTGGGGGAATCCTTGGCAACAAAGTGTCGGAAAAGACGACTGCAATATTACGGACATCTAATGAGGTTTAGGGATATAGAAAATGAGACCTACAAGTTGATCAGAAGCCAGGAAGGACTTAAAACCAGAGACAGATGGTTAAAGGAAGTGGAGGAAGACCTCATAACTTTGGACATCTCGGGCAACGACATTATGAACAGAGACATTTTTCGGCACAAGATTAAGACTTTCGGGAATTTACATTCTGCTGAGTCCAAGACTAGAATCTAGACAGAGGAGGAGAGACAGGTGGTGAGTAGGAGGATGAGGGAGTACCACGCAAGGAGGCGACAGCTCCCAAAACAGCTTAAAATGAAGAAAAAACAGGAAAATGAATTTAATTACATAACTAGTGCGCTCTTAAAAGGGCTATACAAATATATATATATATATATACATCCCGCTAACAATTCCGCGTCTTTTCAAAAAGCGTGCATTTCGCACATCGCTTATTTGAAGAGTATATTCAACTTTGATGAGAGTATATAGGGTATTTGTTACACTTACACCCTGAGTTTTGGTATTGGTTTGTCCTGATATTGAAAATTGAGCATTTTTGAATTTTATTCACTGTGCTATCAATTCAGACTCCTTTCAAATTACCGACAATTTCGCGTTCGTACAAATTACCGACAATTTCGCGTCCGGCATCGTTCCCGCTATTATGACTTATAGCCTGCAACAGTGTAAACGATGTTGCCATGTCGTACCGGCACGTGTACTGTAGCATTTGCCACTTCTACGTGTTGTAATGATTGTAGTTAGATATTCACATCTCACCCTAGTACTTCTCCACACAAGACTATCGTATGAAAACAATTCGTTCTCGGACGGAATCCAATCCAGTCATCAAAATAATTTATTATTTGTTGTTTATTATTTTGACATGTATTTTAAATAGGTACTTATTTTAAATCAATGTAAAACCAGAATAATTAAAGAAAGTATATTTTTTATTTGTTAGAGTTAATTATTTAAAATATCCTAATTGTTACAAATACAGTCAAACCTCCTCATTCGAAATCCTCCCTAAATCGAATATAATTGTATGCTATCCCCTTCAAAAATCGTCCTTAATATGAATTAAATTACCTCCCTATTCGAAAATTTTCGAGAGTTTCGTGGTCATATATATTGTAACAATACATTTTTTTATACATTATTAATAAAATAATTACAAAATTTCCAATTTACACATTGTACACGATTTTTAATGAAGCATGCGTTAAATCACGACAATAAGGACACAGTAAGCGTAGTACAAAACTACAAAAAGCTTTATAAAAAACTGAAAATGCAGTTAACTTTTGAGTTAGAAGAAACCAAGCAGAAACACAAACAAT
The DNA here is from genome assembly GCA_035578175.1 of Catonia carolina. NCBI lineage: Eukaryota > Metazoa > Arthropoda > Insecta > Hemiptera > Achilidae > Catonia > Catonia carolina. The sequence continues at coordinate 14,278,573 of JAQMRL010000006.1, read as the reverse complement.
TACACTTCTTACAAAACATTATTGTCACAAAACCTTACGACCAAATAAGGGCATAACAAGCGTAGTTCAAAGCTTCAATACGCATCAGGAAATATTGAAAATTCAGTTAATATTTAAGTCAGAGGAAACCAGACGAAAGCAAAAAAAAAAAAATTAGTTAGGCTAAATTAGTAATGCAGTCTTTCCTTCTTTGGTGTATGATTTTCGTACAAACAGGGTAAAAAATACCGTAGCTGTATTCATTCAGATTAAGCAATATTTTACTCGTTAAAATTTCTACAATTTTCGGTACCCAATTTATTTTTCATTTTCTGTAGGCTGACCTAACTTTTTGTTTGTAGGTATAGTTGTACTGTTTACGCGTATCCCGATTTTATTTTACTCTGTTTTTTATGTCGTTTTTTCAATAATTTTTCATATCGTTCTTATAAGTAGAATAATCTTTTGCTTTTGAGTACTAATAGAGCTTGTAATACCAAAACATGCCCTTAATTCTTAATCACAGTATTAAGTAAACCCTGTGGTGAATGAAGTAAAGGTATCATTTACAGAGGGGAAAACATGTGCTTTGCAAAGGGCCCTGCATGCTGATACGCGTACTTTTCCGTTCAGTGAGGAAGGCCACCTCACTTCTCGTTTTACTTAGTAAAACCTCTACAAGTTCAAACCAGCCTTTCGGCTGATGACCTAAACAACACAAGTAAAATAATATTTGTAAAAAACTTTCCTCAATCAAATTGGTGGTCTATTAATAATTTTGACTTTTGTAATTTAATATTTTATGGAATTACATGAATTTTATTAAAACGCAATTTTTAAGTACATTTTTTGTTTCAATGTTTTACCTCTGTAAATCGAAATCAGCCGGTTCCATCAGATTCGAATCAGGGAGGTTCGACTGTAATTACTATAATATGATCAATTAGTAGACAATGCAATTAAAATATTTACTTAGTTGACAAAATTATGTAATTGTAAAGCGACATAATTTGTTCAATATTCAAATGGAGTACCATTCACCCATTGTCTTTTCGGTGTTCAAATGATTTCATCATCATCATCTGATGATTAGGCTTAGGCTTAGGATTAGGCTCAATGGCCTGTTCCAGTATTCATCTCTTTTTAGGTCTTCCCAAGCCTCGCTTCTCTCTAGGTTTATATTTCCATGTTTTAGTGACTGAATCAAAATGATTTTATAAATTATACAAAAGTACGATGGCCAGTAAAATTTCTACAACTTTTGAAATGCAGTCCGGCTTAGTCATAGTTTGTATTTTTATTCTTGTTCCTCAAGTAATGGTAATCTTTGATCTTCAACAAATTATACATTACACTAATAATTCTCGTATCCAGCTGTTTTGTACACGTTGAAGTTTATCCTTTAACAGGCCATTTCCAAGATTATTTTTCGGCTAAACAACTTTCAGTCAGTCTTCCAAACCCTGATATTTTTCTCTGCGTTTTCTTTTAAATTATTTAGTGTTGTAAAAGCCATGGTGGCCACTTTTTGTTGATATTCTTTTGGTTTCTAGTACTTTATTTACATCGTCAACCAACCACCCAATCTAGGAATCAATATTACAAATAATGAAATAAATAAACCTTATTGTTACGTAAAATAATGTACATAATTTTTGACAAGTCAAAATGCTTGGGATAAGGAACTGGAAGGTTATACTATTGCACAGAAGACAAAAAGGAGACAGACAAGGCATTCATTTGGAGAGGCCAAGAAAAACTATGTGAAACCTTGACCAAGACAGCCAAACAATATGCTAGGACCAACTGATTAGAAACGAATTCTTAATAGTAAACAGTGTCCATATTCATAAGTTAACTTGATAGTTGATCATTAAAAATTTTAATCATTATATTTAACAAAAAACCAGATAAAAAGTAATTATATGACGGAATAATTTGAACATTATTTGATTTTTTAAACATACATTTGAATAAGTTTAAGTGTGACTAAATTAAAAACAAATCCATCAGAATTTGTAAACATGATAAATACTCAAAGGTATTGGTACGCTAAGTACCTTATTTTTAAGCGTTTTAGGGCGTAGCAGTAGGATTTGATTATATAGCAGATACGTTCCTTAATACACCTGTCCCAGGATAGTTTGCTACCTAATATTAATTCTAAAAATTATGTAACTTACCTGTTACAAAAGATTTTGATATATTGTCATTAATGGAGATATCCTTACTTTGGTTACTTATTTCCTTACGACCAGTGAAGCATTTGGCCACAGTTTTATCTGAGTTGAGAACAAGATTATTTATTGCATCCAGTCTATAACCTTACTTCAAGCTTCTTTAGTTTTAAACCTTGTTCATAGTTTTCATCTTCGAAAGATATTATCGTATCATCAGCAAATAATATATCATTGAAGGAGCCAAGAAATTCAGCGAGATCGTTAACAAAAATTAAAAATAGCAAGGGTCTTAAAATTCTAACTCGTTGAACTCCCCTTTTAACTTGTATAAAATTTTATGTATATTTTGTTTTAACTTTGCAATGATTGGATGGCAATTCGACCCTCTGATGTCCCTCTAATACCATACACCTCAATTTTTTAATGGGCAAATCATACGGGACACGGTCAAAAGCTTTACAAAAATCAAAAAATAAATAACAGGGGTTTGTTTTTGCTAATGATTAATTTCAGTAAGCTTCTTCAGTATCGGGAAATTACAGACTCTGTTGACCTACACTTTCAGGACTCGTGTTGGACATTTGCGAGTGTACTGAATTTACTTTAAAAAAATCGACTAATCTACTCTCTTATCAATTTATTATCTTTTGTAAAAATATTTTCGCCGTTTGGAAACATTTTCTCGATGTGGGTATCCTTTGAATTATCGATTTAAATTTACTCGCCCAAGTGACGAATAAAATGCATGTTTTGATTTTCAGAGGCAACTGCCTTTAATAAAATAATAGTACTGTAAGGGGTTGCACATAACAGGCAGGTGGAGTGTTAAATTATTTGCACTCGATTTGCTTGTTTCAGGACTAAAAAAAATTTAGTTTTGTTTTTATCACATGGTAAGCCAAACATATGACTGAAGTATTTAAGAACAGAAGAGGTACAAGTGTAAAAGATACTTGTCAGAGTTATATCTCCTCTGAGCGCAATGAATTTCATTATGCAGCCAGACCCTGTGGTGAATAACGTGAGGTGTGTCATTTGCAGGGTGGAAAATAGGTGCTTTTTAGACGGCCTGGCATATTGATAAGCTTTTCAACTCGGCGAGGAAGGCAATTGTAAACCACCCCACTCCTTGTTTTACTTAGCTAAACCTGTAGAAGTTCAAACCAGGACTGCAAAGTTGGCCCCATACAAAAATTTCAAAAATTAACTTGTAAAATTGATCGGTCTACGTTTCTACCGGATTATTCCGGAAAATTTTTTGTTTGTTCCGTCCAAATAAGTGAAAAAACGCCGGGAGGGGCTAACTTCACACTGGCCTCCCCCCGCTCAACTTTTTAAATTTTTTTTGGACTTCAGGGACAGACCTTCGTTTGTTTCGGATGGTCTCGCAAAATATTTTTTTAGTTCCTTTCAAGTAAGCGAGAAATCGAGAAGAACTGGGTGGTGCTACTGTCACTAATCCCCCTCGACTCAATATTTTAAAGTTTTTTACATAGATTGACAGCCCTTCGTTTGTTCCGGATCATTTCGCGAAAATTTCGTTTGTCCCGTTCAAATATGCTAGAAAATCAAAGAAAAATTTGGAGTGGCAAGTATAAGCCCATGCATTCAATACTTTTTGGTTTTTACTTTAAATGATAGCTCTCATTTGTTCTGGATTGTTCTGTAAATTGTTTTGTTTGGTCTGCCGAAATCAGCGAAAAAATCGTGAAAAACTTAGGAATGGTGGCGATACTCTAAGAAATTCAATTTAAACTTTATCGTTATCCCTATCGAGAGTCGTTCTGCTGTTTCGGAACGTTCCATAAATATTACGATTGTTAAGCTCATACTCGCGAGAAAATCGAGGTGAACTGGATGGTACAAACTTCACTTTAGGTCACCCACTCATTAATATTTAAACTTTTTTGTCTAAATCCATGGCCCTTGTTTTTTCCGGCTATTTAAAAAAAATGTCGTTTGTTCAGATGTTGTAAGAGAAAAAGGAAAAAACTGAATGGGTGTACTTTATTCTACCCTTAACATTTTTTTTCTGAAATCTGTAATCTCTGTCCAGAATTTTATAATGAAAGAAAATCGGTCCAGAATAAATATTAAAATATGCCTACTTGGTTCAGGTCTGTCTAGTAAAGTTTGCTATTTCCCGAATTTCTTAGTTTAATTTTTTATCGCATTGTTTTTAAGCAAAAAACAAGGCTAATAATAATCTACTCCTAGTCCATTTTTCATTTTTTATATTTTAGAAAAAGTTTTTTCTCTTTAATGTTTTATTTACTTACTGTAAAACTGCTAAACCTAGTAATTGGGGCGACATATTACATGATACGAAATAGCATTATGGAAGTGTACTTGAACCATTTTGCAGTGAGAGTGGGCAAACAGCAAAATGCGCATTCTTTTTACACATCGTAAGCGTAATCAGGAAATATTTGATTGACAATTGTCAGGTGGTGTAATGTTAAAAAAAGCGTGAAATAAAATGTTAAAAATTCTTAAACAAATTTTTGTTTTGTTTTATCCCTGATGCGTGTAGGTTGCAATTTGTTCGATTGAGAACAATAAGCAACCCCATGACCCAATGATATGTATGACGTTTAAATGAGCTGTAGTCTCGTACATACCCAGGCCGACCATTCCTGAGAGAGTATGGTTAATTGACCCCCAACCATCAAAGTACATTGGTAACCACTGTCTAGTATTCAAATTCGTATAAAAGAACCAATTATACTATATACTAGGATTTAAACTAGGAACCTCCATCTCCGAAAATCAGCTGTCAGAAAAGCTGTCGAAAAGTCAGCTAAACAGCTGACTTGCGGCGACGACTTTTCTTCTAGACTAGACCAACCCGTTGGTTACTAAACGAACGACGTAAACAAATTACTAAAGGATTTGTTCATGGATTCGTTGACAGTAGGTTTATGCCTAATTTGAAAAAAGAAACCAAAGCGGCGTGCGATGGACTCATGTATGGAAGGCGACAGCACGGCGGAGAACAACTCTTCAAAATTGCGTATAATATACGTTGTGTATACAATGCGTTTAGAAAGATATCCTGCCAGCCATAACAATAATTTAATCCTGACACTACTATGCGCAGCACCGGTTTCCTTCCAGGATAGTTTGTCAACCCAAAAAATCGTCTATCGGAAAAGAGAGTTTTTTAATTCTATCAAAAAATATATAATTATTTTTAATTTAATTGTATTACTTATATCAAATAATTTGCCGAATAATATTTATTTGAATGTTTAGTAAATTAGATTGTGAGTTTTGAAAGAATTGTAATTCGATGATTAATAAAAATTTGTTTTTATTATTCTTTTAAACTTTTTTTCTTAACACAACACAATATTTATTTATAACTTGTTTTGTCTATTTTCTTAACCGGTGGACGCGAAATTGATAGCAGATGTGAAACTGACGTCCTTGTAAGAATATACATAATATACGTATATTTTTACATAGGGGCGTAGCGAGAGCACTCTGGTGAGAAACTCTCCAAGGTACGGTGTATAAAATAGTTTCAAAACACCGCCATTTCGCATCCGGTACCAAAATTTATTTATTTTTTTGTGTCTCTCTGAGTAACAATAAAATTCTCAAAAAATAAATATAGTTGCCCGAAACTATGTACTTTAGTTTAAAAAAATTACGTCCGAAAACCATGTCACAATAAATTTTTATTAAGTTTTTATTAAGGATTACAATTTGGCGTCCGTATACGGACGCCAAATTGCACTCGGACTCCAGATTGTTAGGAAATTGTCAATGTATGGACGCGAAAATGATAGTAGTACATATATATATATATATATATATATATATATATTTGAAGTTTACTCAAGCGAAGAAGCTCTGAGATACCGAACAGGCACCATGAGGCCATCTTGTTACTCCACCAACCGACATGGTCGTACTTATCTATCGTACAGAACTGAAATGTCTGTCATTTTTAAAGTTTTTTAAACCAAGGTAATAAAATCTAAATTTTATTGAAAATTAAGGGTAATCTTAGCAAGGTTCTATTTTTTGTATGCAATTAAAATAATATTTTCGAAAGCTAATAGAAAGAAGTCATTTGTTAGTTTGCAGACAGACGACCGGGTGGCCATCTTGTTATTACGTCCTAACTATACCGGATAAAGCCGAATGGGCGGTACCATCCCAGCAGATATTTTTGCTTAAAAATATATAATTTTTTAAATGTACATAGAATTTATTATTTAATTAAAAAAAAATTTATAACATAAATATACATATATAAACCTTCGCCTACGGGAGGCAATCTCAGTTGCCCTGGTAGTTACCAGCTTTAAAAGCCTAACTTATAGCAAACGAATTAATGAAACGATTTGTTCGGTTCATATATCAAATTACGCGCCTTAAATGGCTCTATAATTTCCTTTAAAATAAAATGAAAATGGAGTGATAGCAAGGTTAAAACGATGGTTGTAAGTTGCCAAGTTACTTTTGAAGACGTCCTATCTCCAAAAAAATGTAACTTAATATTTTTATCTATAAGGTTCGTAGAATTACCTGCTAAATCAGAATAATTGGTAGATATAAAATTAAACGTTTTCATTCTACTTGAAACTGTTGGCGTGGTATGCGGAAATTCTGAGAGTAAACATTGTCTTTCTTAGTCAAAGCTCTCTCGACCTGTTTCATGGCCTATTACAAACCTATCCTTTTACTACTATTTACTACATAATTTTGAATATTGTTAGTTGCAGGGCTAAAATAAATAGTTCTGTTTCTTGTCACATGGTCAGCCAATTAAATGACTGAATCATTTAAGAACAGTAGAGGTAGAGGTGTTAAAGACACTAGTCAGAGTTACCTCCTCTGAAAATAATGAATTTCACCATACAGCCAGACCCTGTGGTGAATGAAGTGAAGGTGTCATTTGTAGAGTGGAAAATATGTGCTTTTCAGAGGGCCCGGCATGCTGATAAGCGTACTTTTCCACTCAGTGAGGAAGCCAATGGTAAACCACCTCACTCCTCGTCTTACTTAGTAAAACCTCTACAGGTTCAAACCAGCCTGATGACCTAAACAATAACAATTTTGTATGTTTATTTATAACTGTATACGTGTTCAATGTCAATACTATTCACACACGTATTGTGAACAAGAGGGTGAGAATGGCAGAAATTTGACAATGCAACATTGTTCGAATATCACAGATTCTGTTCCCACTTTGCGCGTTTCAAATTTCAAACTGCAATTATTAGGGCTAATGTTACTCTAAATTATATTGTAAAATTATGGTTTTATTCAAGAAAATATTTTCTACAAATAATGTTCTGCACAATGTTATGATAAACTTAAATTTTAGCCCGTTACAGGCGAAAATATACAGACTGTAGCCGAAAGGTCTCGATTAAACTTCACATTAACCGGTTAAACCAAGGTTTAGTCTTTATCCTGTCTTTAGCCGTAACAAAATAAACCGTAACATAAAATTTCTACCAAATTATTCGTTAATTTTTTGTAAATTTACTTACATAAACTGCCAACTGGTGAAATTTGTGTAATACAAATGTAAGACTATCCAAGAAATAAGGGATATGAATTCCCTGGTCAATGAAGATAAGAAATGTAGTTTCTCTACGAACAGCTAAAACTGATTCAAAAAAATCTGAAACCAATGTAAAAATTACAAAATATAATCCTGTGATAAATAACATAAATTTAAATTTATAATAAAGGGTAATTTTCATCGAACAACGAAGAAACAAAGAAATTGTTATAGCCTAGTAGATGTGCACTACTGAGATTCTTAAGGAGGTAAGGTACTCCCTCAAAAATATAGTTTTTTCCCCTTAGTAGTTACAGCTAATACGAAGTGTGGCTATTAAATAACGAAACTGACGTTGTTAAAAATTTTATTTTTATTTTATACATATATAATCTCTTATTGTCACCTTCAATATACACTCCTCTATCCATACAACGCTCCATGTGAATTTTCCATCGTTGGAAACAGTGCTGGAAGTCATCTTCTGTCAGCTCCTTCAGGACACGTGCCGCTTTCTCTTTTACAGCTTCCACAGATTCAAATCTTGTCCCTTTTAATGCAGGTTTCACCTTAGGGAACAGATAGAAGTCACATGGTGCAAGATCTGGTGAATAAGGTGGATTTTCTAACACTGATGCTGTACTTGGCTAGGAACCTCTTGACAGATAACGCGGAATTAGCTGGCACATTGTCTTGGTGGAGAACCTATTTGTCTTTCCACATTTTGGGGCTTTTTTCCTTACTCTTTGACGTAGTTTAGAAAGTACCTCAAGGTAGTAATATTAATTAATTGTTTGTCTTTCAGGAACCCAGTGAACGTACACGATCCCATGGATATAAAAAAAAAAAAAAAATAATAATCATAATTTGTTTAAATTTTGACTTGCTCATTCGAGCTTTTTTAGCTGTCGGTGAAGTTCGGCTCTTCCAGTGCATGCATTAGTGCTTCGTTTTCGGATCATAAGTAAAAAACCACGTTTCATCACATGTTATTATCGTTTCCAAAAAGATTGGGTCATTTTCAATCGCGTACAAAATGTCAGCCAAACATTTTTGCGAGCTTAATTTCAAACATTTTTGAGCGGCACGTGTCTTGTAGGAGCTTACAGAAGATGACTTCCAGCACTGTTTCCAACAATGGAAAATTCGCATAGAGCGTTGTAGGGATAGAGAAGGAGTGTACATTGAAGGTGACAATAAGTGATTATATATAAAATAAAAATAACATTTTTTACAACGTTAGTCACGTTATTTAATAGCCACACATCGTAAATAATTATTCTAGAAGTCAAAGATTCAAATTTATTAGAGATGAAGTCATAAAACAAAAGAAGGTATAATCTTAAATAAATAATTTAAACATTAACAAAATAATAAAAAAGAAATTAGAAGAATATCAAGATCCATTTGAATTATAAAACCAAATGAAACAGCTTAACGATGTTTAAATCAAGCAGATGAAAATAACAATCTCATAGCTTCCATAAATACGATGGTAACAATGTCTCGATGTCCCATTTGATTCCCAATCGATGGATGGACAAGAACTCAACTGGTAGACAGCTTAATACAAGAAGAAATATCGTAACCATACTACATTAACTAATTTTTGAGCTTATTAACGATTAATAATTAATTAAAACATTTTCATATCAATATATTTTCAATATTGCATTAATTTACATTGTAATAATTTATATAATTGCAATATTATATATAATTTAATACAAGTAAAATTATATATGAAAGTGTCATCAATAATTATATTAAGAAAAATCAAGTTAATTTTGTAATTTCAATTTTGTTTTGGTTTAATTTCAAAGTTCATTACACAAAAAATCAATTTAAATAAATTTTAAACTTTTGTTTCATTTATTCATTCAAAATTTTTTTTTCAATTTAACTTTTTGGAGCTTTACAGTTCCACGTACTTGGTTGAGGAATAGAATCCGTAATGCTTTTACATACGAATTAAAAATATTTAATAAAGTGCCTTAATAAAGCAGCTAGGACGGTACCAATAAAAAATTCAGGACACAAATTCTTTTCTGGTTGATGCAGAACCTGTTTTATAAGACAGAAGAATTTTTGCAGGTTGGGCCGACATAGCTTTTTGACTAAATCAGTTTTATTGTTGTATGTTTTTTATAAGTGTACCTTGATTTTATTTTGTGTTGGTTATATGTATATTTACCAATATTTAAATGTAAGTCGTCGGCTCCTTACTTTAGAATTACGCCATAGTAACAGAATCAATAAACTACTCACTATTAGAGCCAATGCAGTAGATGGGTACTTTATAATGTCTTCCAATAACCAGTAAATGGCTAATATAAAAGAAAAAAAGCACAATAACAATCCCACACTGCAAAAATGTTATGTACAAAGCCGTAGTTGACGGCCATTTATCTGATGTCAAATTTGCCCCCAGCATCACTAAAACAGGAGTATGTATCGTTAAGATCACTATTTCCACGCCCAAAAATGTAACAATTTGCTGAAACACAAAAAACACTGCATGAACATTTGTGAGAGTGATTATCTGGGATTATCTTGGGGTGGGCGCTACTATCCATGTTGCCTGAATCTGACTGTCTACCTGAATTGACAATGCATCAGTCATTTCAGGTAGACATTCAGACAGGATGTCACGTACACAAACTGGCAACATGGATAGTAGCGCCCCCCCGTATTACCCAGTCTATTTTTCAAAATTTTAAAAATTCTACCACAACATTGGCCAATCAATATTTCATGTTATTAACAAATTTGTACTAAGTTTCTTACGCTGAATAAAACGATAGTTTGCCCGTGCCAAACTATCGAGATAGCAATGGTTCAGAATATTGTTAATTAATCAAAATTTAAATAATGCACGTATCTGAAATTTCGTACACGCTGTAAGAATACAATCGTCTATGTTGTTTTAAATTTCAAACTTTTCGGTCACATAGTTATCGAGTTACATGCCTCTAAACGCATGAAATTTGTTACGGTAGCAAAAAAAAACGGGTCTTTTTGTCTTCCAACCTCGATATGACAATTTTTAAACAACATTAAAAATATAGGACTTATAGGTCAACGAAGAATAAAATGAGCTAAATTTTGATGTAAATGTTACCGGACGGCGACATTAAGTGATGAGTTGACCTTAGAGCTGGTTGATGGCCCTGAAAAGGGCCGGTGTAAACCGTAAAGAGTTGATCCTGAGAAGGTGCCCATAACAGACAGGTGGAGTGTCAAATTATTTACACTCAATTTGTTCGTTGCAGGGCTAAAATAAATAGTTCTGTTTCTTATCACATGGTCAGCCAATTAAATGACTGAATCATTTAAGAACAGAAGAGGTAGAGGTGTAAAAGACACTAATCAGAGTTATCTTCTCTGAAAGTAATGAATTTCATCATACAGCCAGACCCTGTGGTGAATGAAGTGAAGGTGTCATTTACAGAGTGGAAAATATGTGCTTTTCAGAGGGCCCGGCATGCTGATAAGCGTACTTTTCCACTCAGTGAGGAAGGCAATGGTAAACCACCTCACTCTTCGTTTTACTTAGTAAAACCTCTGGAGGTTCAAACCAGCCTTTCGGCTGTTGACCGAAACAACAACAACAACCTGAGAAGGATCATTGTGCCGGTCTCGAAGGAGACCGGTGTAGGCAGCACGTGGCTGCGGCGGCTGCGAGAGCTGCGGTGACGACTACTGCAAGTACCAGAGCATCTTCCTTCTTTATCTCGTGGATGAGTTGGTCGATCTTCGTCGGAGAGGTATAGTCCATCTACTGTAAGAGTACTCCGCGCGAGGCAAGCGCCTATAGGTTGTAAACGAAAGTTTTACACTAGTTGGTGCGTATGTACCTCTTTGCCGGACAATTATCTTGCACTACGTTCCATCATAAAAATATCTGCATCCAGTTAAAATAAACATTATCCTTTAAACTTTTTTAATTATACCGTTCTGATTACTTGTAATTATTGTAGTTTCATAAGGATTCCTTAATTAATTATTTTAACTATTACTTTTACAAAACAATTTTTTCTACTTTTTAATATTTACCGCTTTTATGTTTCAAAAACTCAACACATTCACTATCATACATGTTAAAAAAACACAGCTTACAAAACTTTTCAACTTAAGTCTACGCAAAAAATCGAAACGAACCGATACAATTCCAAAAGATAACTGATGAAACTAAAAAATGAGTTAAACACGGGCAAGTGCAAACAGTTGTATTAAACTAGTCATAGACATTAATTATGATATGAAATAAAGAATCTGAAATGATAAACAACGAATCTTTGGAATTGTTTACTCTCCTGTGTTACAATTCAAGGGCATTAGTCTTAAATTACTTGTGACTAAAAATAAAATAAAACTGAGTCTATAATAAAAACCAACTAATCATAAATAATAATGTAATAATAGTAAATAATGTAACGAAAAATAACAATGTAAGAATAAGAATAGTAAAATTTTAGTTATTAATGGCAAACAATTCGATTTACAGTTCAATAATTTATAAAACATTTTCTAACAAATCAATTAAACGTGTTTTTATTTTATTAAGCTTAGAGCGAATCAGTGTTGTATGAAATTTCGTTTTTGATCATGCTGTGCGTATTTTTAATTAATGCGCATGCTCACTTGTAGTGCTGGTTGCCTACGTCGGAGTACTCTTAGCGTAGACAGACTCTAAAGCGTAATGACGAGCGGCTCAGTGCAGTGCGCTTATATAGCTACTGAGAGCGTTGTGGTAGAGGGGGGTGCTTACTGCTCTTGGCCTTGCGACAAAGGCCTCTGTCGGTATGCAGCCGAAGGGTTTGTCAGGTACGCTGCCAAATGGTCTGCTGCGCCAAGGGCCGGGAGAATTATTGAAAGCCGGCAACACAGTAAATGATTATTTAGAAGGGGTGGCGGTGACATAAGGTATGTTAAAATCCGATTTATTGTTTTGGAGATGTAAGGGTTCAAACTCTTGTGTCTATGATTATGAAACCGATAGTATTGCTTGCTTAACTATCCTATCCTCCCTCATTCAACTCATATACTTTAACCAATGCATTCTGTTCTAAGATACGTATTGTGATGAACGAAAGTCCCCTAGCTGTGGGAGTGAGAGAATGTATAACGCTCCCACTTGCACAAGCCATTCCAATAACATCGTACTGTTTTATTTGTTGTAAGCAAGCGTTTATGCATTCAGTAAACTAAACTCTATTATTTGCTTACCTTCCTTTATTCAGCTATCATAATGTGTTCGGTTTTCATAACACACACACACACACACGTGCGCGCGCGCACAGACTAACACGGGCCAAGATAACGACTGTAGTATGTTTTCAGATATGGATTATAACGGTAAAGACCTTTGAGCGCAAGCGTAGTTATGCCACATATCTTCCTCTCACTCACTCGGCTATGGGACATCAATTCATCTGATATCTCTACCCTGTCGTTACAGAGAAGAAGTTGAGTTCTACCCTTAAATTAGTATTCCTGTAACTATCTTCTCTACTACACCCATACAAATGTCGAAGAAACGACTGTCCGTCTTAAAAATAAAACAATAATTAACTTGTTCTTTGATAAATTCAAATAAAAATTCATTAAAACATTTACCATTATTATGTTTTTGTTGCCGACAGTATTATCGAAGAAAAATTTGTAAAAAGTCTTATGTATTGGTACTTTAAGGAAATCAAAAAGAGGCAAAATTGCAATCCAAAAGAAAATAATTTTACAACCCCGATAAAATATCTGAAAAAAGAAACAATTAAATCAAAAATTTTCCTTATCATCTACAGGAACTAACTACATAGACCTAAGAATGAGCAGAGCACCACCTTCGTAAATTCCACACCAGTTGGCTTTAAGAAAACATCTGAAATGCATTTTTTTTAAATTTATTTATTAAAAGTCGCATCAAGTGCTTGGTCATTAGCGACTACGGTGAATTATGTTACTGTAACTGTGGGTTTTGACTTGTGAAAATTTCAAAACCCTGGCCAGGAATCGAACCCGGGACCTCCGCGTGACCTCCGCAAAAACCTCCGCGGGACCTCCGGGACCTAAAGCGCTAACCACTACGCTACGGAGGCGGCCAAAATTCATTTTCAATTTAGTTTTTATGTACTGAAAAATTATATTTTGGGAAATCTAGTATTCTGGATTTAAAATAAACTTTTGGTTTGTCAGTACAGAAAAACTGCGCATTGTCCCATAAATGCAATCAGAATTTTAGAGTGGTGTAGTTTATTATACAACGCTCTTGCTGATCAATAATGTGGTTTGTTTAAAAGGTGCAACATTGATAGCTCTAGAATTTGCGTAATTCAGACCCCCTGAACCCAAAAAACATGTTTTTAGCGATTGGTCTATGTCTGCGTGTGTGTATATATATGTTTGTGTGTGTGTGTGTGTTAGTGTGTGTATGAGTCTGCGTGTGAACAGATTACCTCAAGAACAGAACATTGTACGAAGTTTAAACTTGGAACTTAAGTTAGATACCACTAGAGGACCCAACACAAACGTTTTCATCAAAATCGGTAAATCGGATGTAGTAGTTTATTCGTGTCATTTTTCACTTATTTGCGAATTTTTCAAAAACGGCTTCTACAATGTTTTGTAAAAATTGCCTCATTTACTACATATTTTATGCTCTACAAGAAAGGGTAGGCACCATGTTTGCTTTTTGGGGCTGTTCTCTTGTAGAAAAAAATGGCTTTTTTACGATTGCAACCTTAATGCTTTTTAGCGCAAAAGTGTATTATAATAAAAGTTGCAGAAAATAATAATTCTTCATTTGCGGCCTTAATTTTTTTTCTAAGTAACTTGTTTAGTTCTTTTAATTCGGAATTTTTACTTTTTAAGAGATCAGTTTCCTCTGACTGCGCAACATTAGAATTTGGTCTTACTTTCTCTACGGCTATCCCTTTATTTTGTGAACTGCCTGTGTTCACAGGACTGAACTCAAGATTGAACTGCCTGTGTGGATGATGAAATTTAAAATCATCATAAACGTTTAAAATATCATAAACGTTCTTACAAGCGTATCGTTTCTCTGCTCGATTTTTACGTTCAGTACAAGTCGGGTTTACCGGACGTAGATCGGCCCTACAAATCGGTAAATTTAAATTTGGGACTGAATTTATCTTTAAGACACGTTTTAATGGGAGATGTAGCAACTCGGACTTTAAATCGCGTACATAATACGATTCGTCGAAATGTATTAAACACACGCAACCACTATCAACACAAAATGAACCGGCGCGCTTGCAAGCATTTATCCACTTTAATCTAGTTTCAATGGCCTTTGGAAAACGGTAAAACTTATAATGGAAAACTCCTTTTGGTGTCTATAGAGATTAGAACGACCGGCAATCGCACAACACACCATTATTAACGACTAGTTAAGTATTACAGACCGTATTAAGACTAGTAAACATCACAGTTCGACACATTACGTATCGTGCGTCGGCTGTCGCTGGTGACCAGTGACGTCAGAGGACGGGGCTTGTCACTGCGCATATTGTTGATGATCCATATCGTCTATATAATATATATTATATTATAATATACTAGTATATACTAAATACTAAGTAAAAGAGAAAGTATATATAATATAATTTCTAGTAAAGTAACCGTGCATGTAACTGTAATTCCTTGCGGACTACGTTTAGTGACTAACGACGTTGCTTTCCTGTTCTAGTTGTTTCGTCTGCCAGTAGGTGTAGCGCAACTGCACTTGCGGTTGGTGTATTGTGTCGCTCCAGTCACCGGTCCAACCTTTGGCCACCGCATGAGTTAGCCGTTCTGTTATGTCTTCCACTAGCCCGATAAGATGCCGTTCTCAACGTTTAAATGATAATTTAAATAATTTAAAAATATGTTTTATAAACTCTTTTCATTTTAACTTTTTTTTGGACAAATTATTATTTATGTTTCCTTTCGTTGCGCCGAACTACCCGATATATTCGGGTTCAATGATTTACGCTCAATTATTTATTACATTCAATAATCCATTTAATAGTTTGTACAATTAAATGTACTTACCTACAATAATATTTCTCGGAAAACATCAGTTTTATGGAGGATTTCCAATATACGAGGTGTAGCTATTAAATAACGAGACAGACGTTGTAAAAAAATTTTATTTTTAGTTTATACATAATCACTCTTATTGTCACCTTCAATATACACTCCTCTATCCCTAAAACGCTCCATGCGAATTTTCCATTGTTGGAAACAGTGCTGGAAGTCACCCTTTTAATGCAGATTTCACCTTAGGGAACAGGTAGAAGATAATAACATTGATAAAACGTAGTTTTTTACTTATCATCCAGAAACGAAGCGATAATCCATGCACTGGAAGAGCCGAACTTCACCGACAGCCAAAAAAGCTCGAATGAGCAAGTCAAAATTTAAAGCAATTATGATTGTTTTTTTTATATCCATGGGGATGTGTACCTTTAATGGGTTCATGAAGGTCAAACAATAAATCAATAATACTACCTTGAGGTACTTTCTAAACTACGTCAAAAAATAAGGAAAAACGCCCCGAATGTGGAAGGACAAATCATGGGTTCTCCAACAAGACAATGCGCCAGCTCATTCCGCGTTATCTGTCAAGAGGTTCCTAGCCAAGTACAGCATCTCCGTGTTAGAACATCCACCTTTTTCACCAGATCTTGCACCATGTGACTTCTACCTGTTCGCTAAGATGAAACCTGCGTTAAAAGGGACAAGATTTGAGTCTGTGGAAGCTGTAAAAGAGAAAGCGGCACGTGTCCTGAAGGAACTGACAGAAGATGACTTCCAGCACTATTTCAAACAATGAAAAATTGGTGTGGAGCGTTGTAGGGATAGAGAAGGAGTGTATATTGAAGGTGACAATAAATGATTATGTATAAAATTAATATAAAATTTTTAGAACGTCAGTCTCGTTATTTAATAGCCACACCTATACAGTCGGACCTCTATTTATCGAACTTCTATATATAGAAATTCTTTATATATCGAAGTATTTCCTGTGTCACTTGAAATTTTAATGGAAAAACGTTTTTGTATATCGAAAACAAATTTTACACATCGAACTTAATTTTAGTGAAAATATAAATAGAACTACATATAGCCGTCCATCATACACTCGTCAATCCGAAACATTAAGAGAGAGCAACCTGACAATATAGTACGTTGTGCACGATCAAAAATATTTAAATACGATGATGTGGGTGAAGAATTTTTCAAATGGGTAAAAATATTAAGAGATAAAAACATGTGTAAGCAAAACATAAAGTTGTTGTTTTTGTGGACAATAGCCCTGCACATCCATTTTCTGTCTCAACAAAGTTAAAAAATGTGAATCTTGTTTTTCAATGTAAAGACGCATATTTTTCAGTATGTAGGTTGGGAGTAACAGCTGGTTGATCAGCTGTTACTCCATAATATTAGTTAATAATTTTATGCACTGCCCATAACAGACAGGTGGAGTGTCAAATTATTTACACTCAATCTGTTTGTTGCAGGGCTAAAATAAATAGTTCTGTTTCTTGCCACATGGTCAGCCAATTAAATGACTGAATCATTTAAGAACAGAAGAGGTAGAGGTGTAAAAGACACTAATCAGAGTTATCTCTTCTGAAAGTAATGAATTTCATTATACAGCCAGACCCTGTGGTGAATGAAGTGAAGGTGTCATTTGCAGAGTGGAAAATATGTGCTTTTCAGAGGGCCCGGCATGCTGATAAGCGTACTTTTCCATTTAGTGAGGAAGGCAATGGTAAACCACCTTACTCCTTGTTTTACCTAGTAAAACCTCTACAGGTTCAAACCAGCCTTTCGGCTGATGACCTAAACACAATTTTATGCAGTTAAAAATGTGCGTCTGTTTTAATTTTAAATAAAGCGAAATTTCAATATCTATTATTCATTTTTTTCCTGAGTAATTCACATGAATCTTTTCAGTATTAAATTTTCTACAAATTTATATAAGAAAAAATACACCTTTATTTACTATTTATGGAAGTAATCTTACGTTAAACACAAGAATGTGTTATTTCTTTGCACCAATTCTTGTGTTTTATGTAAGATATCTCTGAAAGTATTGCACTTACAGCTCTGGAACCAATTTTATTCAATTTTTAAAATTAAAAAACATAAGAAACAATAGTATTTGTATCTTTGTAACTACGGTTAACATTTTTATACGGCCTTACTTCACCGAGGGTACAGAGTTCTAGGTGAAATTTTTCGTTAGCTGTAACTCGCTAACTAAGCGTTTTCAGGCATATGTTTATATGAACTTTTTTTCTTATTTTTAGCTATAGAATGAGATTCCAAGAGATCGCCGTATTGTTTTGAATCACCCTGTATATCAAATTAATAGGAAATTAAAAGATCTACAACTTTTATTCAGAGCAGTTTTCTCTAGAGAGCCTATTTAAGCGTGAAAGAGTGATTTTTTGTATTTTTAAGCCAAACTGAGGTCGATTTTCATTTTGCGTTTTTCACTCATGATTAAAATAAGGCTATGTTTTTTTGAGGTTAGTTTTTTGTTTATTTCTAATGTTTTATTACAAATATTAGGTTATATTGTTAATTATTTGCATTGGCAAGAGAAAGTTGTGTGAGTGTTTCACACAAGATTTTTAAAACTATTTTCTATATGTTTTTAATGCACATCTTTTCATATATTTTTTATAATATTAATTTAAAATAAATAAAATCATGTAGTTAAATTCTAATAACAGCCTTATGCTAAATTTAATTTGATGCAAATCTTGCTGCGTAATGACTAATAATATTGATCTGCAGAATATTCAGCTGAATAAAAAAAAGTAAATATAAAAAGTAAAAAGTAAAAGTAAATAATAAAAAGTAAGTATCCCACTCAGGCATGGCATATTTTCATACGATACAAAAAAACCATTTCATCCTACATTGCATAAACCACCCCAACGTCGTCGCTAATGACCGTTGCAGTTGATGCGACGTTAAATAAATAAATTAATAAAAAAAAAAGTAAAACGTTATTGGCCAATACAGAAAATAGTTATTTTCAAAAACTAATTATTATTAATTTTTTAACTGTCTGTTTTGAATATTCTTGTTAATTCTTTTTAACAAATAAGTTTTTCAAGGTTAGTTCTCACTGTTTATTTTTTATAATTAGAAAATTTTGTTTTAGTTGTTAATTTTTTGAAAATAATTTGGAAAAGGCCTACTGATAATTTCTTTTTTCGGAAGTTAAAATAGTATATGTACAGTTTTTAAAACAGAGTGTGCTCTTTTTTGGTGTTGAATTTTGGTTCTGTTTGGGTCAATGAGACAGCAAGGTATGCCTGTACCAGATGTGTTTTTTTGGGTACACATCTTAGGTACACACTGTGTTTTAGGTACTGTGGATACACCGAAAACAACAATTCACAAAAATTTACACAAAAAATTGAAATTACTTGTATATAAAGTTCAGCTACTGCAGCAATTGGAACCTGTTACCAACTACGCCAATGCGGCCGGCATTCATTATACAGCCAGACCCTGTGGTGAATGACATGAAGTTGTCATTTGCAGGGTGGAAAGTATGTGCTTTTCGGAGGGCCTGGCATGCTGATAAACATAGGCTATATTTCAACTCAGTGAGGAAGGCAATGGTGAATCACCTACTCCTCGTTTTACTTAGTAAAAGCTCTAAAAGTTCAAACCAGTCTTACAATACACATACCTTACCGAACGTTGTATAATTTCTTCCTTTATATAACAACAAGAAGGATAAACAGATACCGAAAGCAATTTGCAAAACATCGTCCGAGAGAACATCATTGTGAAAAAACCCATATTTTCTGTAAAATATTAGATTAATTTGAAATAAATTCATTCCGTCTTCATAAAAAATAATTTCTATTGAGCTTTGCTATATTACGAGGGTCATACAGAAAGTAAATAATTTTTTTGTGTGCATTTTTATTAGTATATAAATTTAAATAATAATAATATATAAAGAAAAACTTTCTTTACTTTCTCTTGCCTACATGAATATAAAAAGTAAAGTATTGTTTTCATTTCGATTTTTTCGAAATCGAGTTTTCACCGGATCTACACGTTTTCAGACCCCCTAAACCCAAAAAACATGTTTTTAGTGATTGGTCTGCGCGCGCGCGCGCGTGTGTGTGTGCGTGCGCGCGTGCGCATATATATATATGTGTGTGTGCGTGTGTGCGTGTGTGTGTGTGTGTGTGAACAAAATATATCAAAAACGGAACATCGTATGAAATTGAAACTTAAAACTTAAGTTAGGTACTACTACCGGAGACGACACGTACATTTTCATTAAAATTGGTCAACCGGAAGTAGTAGTTTATTCGTTGTAATTTTTCACTTTTTGCGATTTTCTCAAAAACGGCTGCTACAATTTAAAAAAAAAACGCATCATTTACTAAATTTTTTATCCTTTTCAAGATAGGGTAGGTGCCATGACTGCTGAAATTCTTGCAAAGACTGTTTTCTCGTAAAAAAACAGGTTTTTCTAAGATTGCGGCTTTAATACGCATTTTAGCTCAAAAATGTATATAATAAAAAGTTGTAAAAAACTGAAAATTCTATAATTTTTATTTCAAGCTTTTTTGTATAACGCTTAGTTTAGCGGTAATTAGTGATTTTCTGTTTTTTTTTCATTAAAACCTGCAAAATTAATCGATTTTTTAAGATTTCAGCTTTAGTATTCATTTTACATAAAGTGTATATAATAAAATTTATAGGAAATTAAAAGATCTATACATTTTATTTAGCGCATTGTTCTCTACAGAGCCTAGTTTAGCGTAAAAGAGTGATATCCCTTATTTTTAAGCCTCACTGAGGTTGATTTTCATTTTGCATCATTCACTCACGATTAAAATAAGGTTATGTTTTTTGTTTATTTTTAATGTTTTATTACTAACATTAGGTTATATTGATCATTATTTGCATTGGAAAGAGAAAATTGTGTGAGTGTTTCACACCAGATTTTTTGACAATTAAATGAGTCTTGGCTACTTTTCTTTGTGATTACTAATCAAATTCAAACTCTTTGTACAAGTTTTTATATTCCTACTTCAAACACGGTTTGCGCCAAATTTCTTAACCAATTAACAGCCAATTTTAGTTCAATGTTTTCAAAGTTTGTTCTGGCTGGAAAATATTTTAGTTTTGGTAAAATCTGGTAATCACTAGGGTTGCAAGTCTGGTCTGTATAGTGAACGTTCAAAAAATTTCCAATTAAACTGCTTTCATCAGAGCGGCGTAATGTGGCGTGTGTTATCGTGAAGAAGCACGACGCCGGTGAAGTGTAACATCTAACTTCTTGAATTTATTCATTAATTCCATGCTATGTCAGTCACAACAGTCTTGGTTTTTTGCCTTCAAAAACATATGAAAGAGTCACAACCGAAGCTTAGCTCCAGTATTCATAATCGTAAACCATCAAACTTGATGCAACATTTTCGAACAGAACCTTAGTTCATCACACTGACGTAAGGATTTACCTGTAATTTTCAATCGGACGAACATTTTTGGCATTCAAAAGAGATCATACTAAATATAAATCACATTTGGACCAAATTGTCAATTTTCCGATAAATTTCAAAGCCATAGAACTAAAAAATAGACATCCAAAGCGGATCGAAGCATCATAATGAAGCAGGAAAGTTACTGACCTTTCAAACGCCGGGTACATGGGATCGTAGCACGTTATATGAAAACAGTTTACTTTCCAAATGATCCTCGTACATAGCGGTATACCATTCGCAAATATTGGAGAAACCAATTTAACCCTAGAAAGCTAAGGCGTAGACGAGTGTCTATAAAGGATTCTTTTCCGGGCACTTTTCAACATTCCACATTAGGTTGGCGATCTCACTACCTTCCTTTGTTATTAATAGCAAGTTCAGGCGATGTTGTCAATGTGGTTTTGTGTCAGAGTGTTGAGTTTTATCAAATTGTCATTGTCTTGAAACCTTCTACGAAGGTTTTGCAGGATTCCATATTTTGTTGTTGTTTAGGTCATCAGCCGAAAGGCTGGTTTGAACCTCTAGAGGTTTTACTAAGTAAAAGGAGGAGGGAGGTGGTTAACCACGCCTTCTTCACTGAGTGGAAAATAATGCTTATCCGCATGCCGGACCCTCTGAAAATGACATATTTTCCACTCTGCAAATGACACCTTCACTTCATTCAGTACAGGGTCCGGCTGTATAACGAAATTCATTACTTTTAGAAAAGATAACTCTAATTAGTGTCTTTTACACCTCTACCTTTTCTGTTCTGAAATGATTCAGTCACTTAATTGACCGACCATGTGATAAGAAACAGAACCATTTAATTTAGCCCTGCAACGAACAGATTAAGTTTAAATAATTTGACAGGTGAGATGGACGGAGTGCCAAATTATTTGCACTCAATCTGATAGTTGCAGGGCTAAAATAAATAGTTCTGTTTCTTATCACATGGTCAGCCAATTTAATGACTGAATCATTTAAGAACAAAAGAGGCAGAGATGTAAAAGCCACTAATCAAAGTTATCTTCTCTGAAAGTAATGAATTTTGTTATACACCCAGACCCTGTGGTGAATGAAGTGAAGGTGTCATTTGCAGAGTGGAAAATATGTGCTTTTCAGAGTGTCCGGCATGCTGATAAGCATTCTTTTCCACTCAGTGAAGAAGGCGTGGTAATCCACCTCACTCCTCGTTTTACTTAGTAAAACCTATACAGCTTCAAACCAGCCCCTTTTGGCTGATGAAAGAAATAACAACCATATTTTGTGTGTAATTGGGGGAGAGGATCCGAATCGAGCATCGCGACGAACACATAATCTAGTCTTTTCACTTTGGTTTAAAACTTAACCTGAATCTGTTTTATGAAAAAATTCTATAAGTTGAATAGGTTGCTTAAAAAAAGAAATTTTCCATCATTGATGGAAACTTTTAAAATTGTCATCTATCAATTTCCTTTGTCCGCCAATCACAGCCAGATGTCAAAAACTACAAGAGATTAATAAATGGATTTTGGATTCGTAATCTACACAAAAATGTTAGTGGCCCTATGTTGGGTTTGAAATACCGGTTTTGATCGGAAGTGGCCCAAAACCGGAAGTCAAAAAATCAGTAATAAATTATAAGAGATAGCAACAAACGGGTTTCAAATTCGTAATCTACACAAAAATTTGGTGGGCCTGGATTGGGTTTGAAGTTCCAGTTTTGACAAGGAGTGGCCCAAAACTGGAAGTCAAGAAATCAAAGTTGCAAACAAAAATAGTGTCATTTGAGTTCTCCTAAAGAGTAAATACGGAAATCACTAATGGTTTTACCATATGTCAAAGGTAAGGCATTTTAAAAATTGCCACCAGCCATGGGACGCGTCGCTTCATGAAGGGAATTTTTCTTAATAATATCTTGTAATAGGTTTATAACAGTAAACACTGCTATGATAAGTGTGGCAACTACAGCTGCAACGTGAAAGCGTGCGTTAATATGGATGTTACATTTGGCTCCGTTCAAACGCATGGACCAATGAGTTTTATAACTTCTAGTTGTTACCCCTTTTGTTTCGGGCGAAAACCAAAAAAAACCAGAAAACAAAATTGGCATTGGGGTAACAGAAAAAACTCCTACAGGAGGGACTGCAGTGATGTGATACCAAAATTAAATCGAGAAAAATAGTTTACTAAGAATATTTTAATAAAATGTTAAATAAATAGAGTAATTAAAAATTACGGTTACAAGCAAATTCATCTTTAACGGAGAAAGTTATACAAGCGCATAAATGATTTTTATAATAATAATCATCCAAATCTTTAGAAAAAAACAAAATACAAGAAAGAATATAGTTATATATGCAATTGTACATACTTATTACTGGATCCAGTTTAAAAAATTTTAATAAAAAGATAGATAATTAATAATAAATATAATTACAAAAGAAATAATAATTAGAATTTTCAATTAGGATAGGCCTTTTACATAACGAATAGATAAAGTTGAACAATAAATTAATTTAGTAAGGAATCATAAATCAATTTGTTTTAAATATGATAATACAGATACTATAAAATTAATTATTTTTATTTACTCGTAATAAGAATTTAATTTTTATATACTTTTTTAAACAAAGCTATTTTGGATAAAACTAAAATGCAAATAAAAAAAAATGATTTTGTTTCTTATATAATAATTCCTTTTTAAAAAAAATTAAGTACAAAAGATAAAAAATATCCGGAGTATGGAATCCGGTTAACTCCGCACCGTATCATGCTTACCAGCATACATTAATGGTAATGAGCAAAAAACATTTTATCGCAAGATACAAAGTAACAATTAAAATTTATATTATAATTAAAAATATAATTTTATGATGCGGAGGCTTCAAGATAATTATTTACAAAAGAATCATATCGCCGACAACAAGATTTCGGGTTACGAAAGCAAATACATATCGGATGTCACTTGGCCCAAACAGGATTACTTTAAATCTTGCACAGAATAGCTTTAATCAGGGCTTGAAAAGGATCCATCCCAAATTAGATTTAATTCTACCCCAAACTGGGTAAAAACTGCCCCACACTGGGTCCCGGAACACGGGAAAGCAAAAAGGTCAAGACCAACATCAGCAGAACGCACCCCGAAAAAACTTAAAAAAACATTAACGACACAAGTACCAAAACACGTCAGACGCCATGACCTTTCGCTGCAAGAAGGACGAGACACGCAAAATTTACTAAAAAGAAAACTCGGTTTGACGTCACGGGTCCCCTCCAACAAGGAGGAGGAGAACCAGCACCGCAGATAAAACAGATGGCAGCGAACGGTAAGCAAAAGCCTAAAAGAGCGAATCAATTAAGAGATAACTAATTAACGTCGACAGAGCAGATAACGAAAAGTTAATCCAATTAGAACAATGAGAGGAAAATTAAATTTAAAATAAATTGTAACATTGAAAATAAATGTTACATAGTTGAGTTGTACTGTACTTGTAAATTGAGCAAAATAACAAAACTCTGGCAGGCACCTTCAGTACCCTCCGTTTCAGTTTACATTTTCCTATACTTTGTTCAACAGTTTGAAGATACCATTGCTTATATGGTCGGAGTTTTGTTACATACTGTATTAAAAACATTAACTCACGCTATGAAAATAAAAGTATATTTTATTTTAGGCTGTATTATACTTATGATATTGAAACAAATTACGTTTACGATTAAAAATGTTTACGTTATTAGGGGCCTATGTAAAATACGAGGTGTGGCTATTAAATAATGAGACTGACGTTGTAAAAAATTTAATTTTAATTTTATACATAATCACTTATTGTCACGTTCAATATACACTCCTTCTCTATCCCTAAAAATTCGCTCCATGCGAATTTTCCATTGTTGAAAACAGTGCTGGAAGTCATCATCTGTCAGCTCCTTCAGAACACGTGCCTCTCAAAAATGTTTGAAATGAAACTCGCAAAAATATTTGTACTGACACTTTGTACGCGATTGAAAATAGTCCAAATTTTTTGGAAACGATAATAACATGAGATGAAACGTGGTTTTTTACTTGTGATCCGGAAACGAAACGCCAATCTGTGCATTGGAAGAGCCGAACTTCACCGAGAGCCAAAAAAGCTCGGATGAGTAAGTCAAAATTTAAAGCAATGATGTTGTTTTTGTTTATTCACGGGATTGTGTACCTTCACTGGGTTCCTGAAGGTCAAACAATTAATCAATATTACTACCTTGAGGTACTTTCTAAACTATGTCAAAGGGTAAGGAAAAACGGCCGAAATGAGGAAGGGCAAATCATGGGTTCTCCACCAAGACAATGCGCCAGCTCATTCCGCGTTATCTGTCAAGAAGTTCCTAGCAAAGTACAGCATCTCAGTGTTAGAACATCCATCTTATTCACCAGATCTTGCACCATGTGACTTCTACCTGTTCCCTAAGGTGAAATCTGCATTAAAAGGGACAAGATTTGAGTCTGTGGAAGCTATAAAAGAGAAAGCGGCACGTGTCCTAAAGGAGCTGACAGAAGATGACTTCCAGCACTGTTTCCAACAATGGAAAATTTGCATGGAGCGTTGTAGGGATAGAAAAGGAGTGTATATTGATGGTGACAGCAAGTCATTATGTATAAAATAACAATAAAATATTTTACAATGTCAGTCTCATTATTAATAACCACACCTCGTATTATGTGACAGAATTGTAATTACATTTGTAATTGAATAGAATTATTTATAGCGTAATGTACAGCACTTTGTTTGTAAAATCATAAAATGTTATGGAAAGAAAAATTTAATTAAACATATTTTTTTTTATTCTTAAAATTTTTTTAAAGAATTCGATTACTGTGTTGATATCTGTCGTGTTACAAATGGTGCACATATTGAACATCTGTAAATATTTTCAATAAAAAATTATTGAATTCTTCTATATAATCATGTAAGTAATTATCTTAACTTTTCAAAAATACATTTTCTATAAACCAGGAATCAAAACTGACTATTTCATTTATAATCACCCTGTAGTATAGCACCTGTATTTGCGCATTCTATTGGTCCTTTGTCAGATTACATCTAATACTATGATAGCACTGGAAAAATGGTGTAGAAAATGTAGGAATATGGGAGTCCAGTTGGGAAGAGACTACTTTCATACACTTTTGTTTGCTGACGACCAGGTTGTTCTAGCTGAGGATGAAGAAGATTTAGAATACATGTTGCGAAAATTAATAGAGGAGTATGATAAATGGGGGCTAGAGGTGAACACGGAAAAGACGCAGTACTTGGTTATTGGAAGAGATGGAAGAGACCTTAATGTAAACGGAAGCATCATTAAGAATGTTGAAGAGTATAAATATTTAGGAGTGACGTTTACAAAAAATGGAAGGGACGAAAAATACATAGCTAATAAAATTGTGAAAGGAAAGGCATTAACTGGTCAACTGAACTCAATTCTGTGGAGTCTCAACATAAGAAAAGACATAAAGAAACGAATATTTTCAGCAATAGTGGAAGGTACGGTGACATATGGGGCAGAAGTGTGGACCATTACACAAAACATGAAAAATAGAATCAGTACGGTGGAGAACAGATATTGGAGAAGATGTTGCAGATTGACGTTACGAGATAGGGTAACGAATATAAGAGTAAGAGAAATAATGGGCATTGAAGACTCAATAATAGACCGTATTGAGAGAAAACAACTGCACTGGTATGGTCACATGCGAAGAATGAGCAACGTACGAATCCCACTGAAGGCATGGAACTGGAGACCGCAGCGAAATAGAAAAAGAGGAAGACCGAGAGGGAGATGGATGGAAGGTATTGACAGAGCCATGGGGAGAAGAAACATGGAGGAGGAGTCATGGCAAGACAGGCAAAAATGGCGTTTTGACTGCGACAAACGACCCATAGTGTTGTAAATAGTCGCCACTATATATATACTATGATAGCACTTAAACAGACCACTGTAGTGAACAATATTACCCTCAGCCTAAAGAAAAACATTGCATGGCCGAGTGAACTCCGCCATGCAGGTCAATATGTGCCGTTTAGCATCGCATGTGCTAAGAAATATAATTCTATAAAAAAAAGTTCTTTCAAACTCTTCCCCTTATTCATTCATATTATGTTATGATTAATCATTATATTATTATGATTAACGTACGCTAACAACGGTGTTTATTTACCTCATTAAGCACAATGACGTATGATTAAATGGATAACTTGAATTGCAAACTTTTGCGAATGGTCCTTCACGACTTCGCAAAACTTCTGCATCACATTTTTGTACTTCTGTTATATTGAAATGAAATAAAAAGAAAAAATGCCTTGTGAGCGATGTGTAATTATGAAGGATGCCACAAAATAACGGATTCAATATAAATTGCAAAATGAAGGCAACTGGAATAAGAGAAAAACATAAAATTCTTTGAGTATTTTATTTAACATTTTATTCTTATTACCTATTTTAGTGCCCCCTACAAAAGAAATCCGTTATATTTGAAGATCTCTATTTCAAGAACGACTGAACGGAACATTTTTTCGTTTCAGCAAATTAAAGCCCGTTCTTTGATGCGTTGATTCATTTGACTTAAATTGTTTTATTTAAAAATTTATCGGAGATAAAGCAATTTACGCATAAAAAGTACTCAGTTTTTGAGTTTTACACACCTACCTAGTTTTACAAACCTAAACACTACTAAAAAAATAGTTTATATAAATTCTACAGAAAGGTAATGAAATAAACTACACACTAAAAATGTTTGAGTACTAAAATTTAAAATATTTTACACATAATTAGCCTTTGTATGAAACACTCGGAAACACACTAGTAAGCACAATGCTTTACAGTCAGGGCAGTACCAGGTTGTTTCCTTCCTTCCAGCCTTTCAAGTTGCAGCTTTGCTTTTTTCACAGCAAACTTTACAGTATCACACGGGAAACATAAGATGAAAATGAAACTATAAATATTACTATCAAATAACCGCACAAACAAAGCGATCTGGAAGACAAAACAGTAAGACGTATACAACCGAACGATTTTCCGAACGAAAACGATTACTGACAAAATACAAAGGAAAATAATTATTAAAAAGTAGAAATAACTATATTAATTATATACAAATATCAAATACAGAATAACTACAAACCTCATATAACTAAGGAAAAATCACGACAAAGTACACAAAAATGTACATCAACAAAAACATAACTTCGAACACGGCTCAATGTTTTTCTACATAGTTCATAAAATATTCGGTAGATTTCGCTACAAGTATAGAAAATTGAACTAAATGAATAATATAGAATGAATCTGTGCAACCGAAGCCCGATATATAACTTCATCTGAATCTTACTACAGAATTTAATGTGGCGGCCCGAGGTATACTCGAGCTTCGGACAACCGCGATTTACGCTCACCTTCAGCTATACTCGAGCTAGGCTTCAAAGTGTTTGTGTGCTTTTTAAGCGTCTGTTACTTCATCCAGGCTTTACACAAAAAATTGGGCATTCAGTACGTCAACGATCACAGTTTTCATTATACAGTAAGATCTCGACTTATCCGAATTGACGTTAGTGCGATTTTGTTGAACATAATAATTATATTAGTTCTACATTGTGTACACTATACCTTAACGAACTAGAGACTGCAGATGAAGGCGGAGCATAATGACCTAAATCATAGCACAGAGCAAATTGACTTTCGTTAATCATATCCTGAGTTGTCACGTTGTGGTCCTGCTGTGGATGACAGCCTAACAAAAAGTCAGCTGGAGTTCGGTGGAACAGAGTGCGACTTTGCGAAGGGGCAACCTAACATCCGACCTTGGCTGCTATTGACTAAATCTCATCTGCAGTTTTTTGTTCGTTGGGGTTTAGAGATTCAAACCAGTCTTTCGGCTGATGACCTAAACAACAACATCAATTAAAACCATGTACTTGTTGTTGCTTACGGCAATCAATAAGTCTAAAAAAACCCCATCTAAATTGTTTATATATGTTTTTATTTATTTAATCTGGTCAAAATCTTTCAGCGGACAAATGAAAATCCGACAAAACGAGGTCTGGGCTGTAAAGATTTGGCAACAATTCCAAACTAACTTCTCGAGCATTTTTTTGTTTGTTCTGAGAGCACGTGTCTTGATGGGCTTAAGTAAACTTAAACCCATCTCGAACAAGTTTTGCAAAAATTCAGCACTTCATGAATGATTTGAGTTTTTGGTTCCAATTTTAATACTACAAAAATACCAGCAATTTAGGAAATTTTGATTAGCCTGTCTTAGCGAATAAGATAGTTTATAAGGTGGAACAGAGAGTAACTTAGCGAAGGGGCAACTTCTTCCCCGACCTTGGCTGTTATTGGCTAGATCTCATCTGCAGTCTTTAGTTCGTTAAGGTATAGAGTTATTCTTATCTTTCGGATGTTTACATTTATGACCACTGTTTTGCTACTTCCTCTCAAAACCGGTATCGTTGTTGCCATTCCCATTTTTACACTGGAATTTTATTTCATCTTGATTTACTTTTGTTCTAAACATTAATACTGTTTAGTGCGTTAAAAATATCGATCGTTTAAGGTTGCATAGATCTAATCGTGATTTTATTTGTGCTACAATTTGCAGGTCTTTTATTTTCGTGTTTTTGTTGTTACTTTGCGTACAGTATGAGTTCGAATAAAGGCTATAAAAATGGAGAGCGATTACTATAAAGGAAAAGTACGATGTTAAAATTTACGGAAGGGGCGATAAAACGAAGAACATACTTTTTTTTTGTTTTACTTCGGACTGTTTTGCAATAATTATCTGCTAATACAGACGGTAAGAACATAAAAGGAACTACTGGGTTAGACAGACAATTAGCGAATGGTTTTAGGTTAAACCAAACAATCCAAGTTAGGAGAATTTCACGTTACGCGATGATTTTGTGGAACGCATCCCTCTTGTAAGGCGAGGTCTTACCTGTATTGTAAATAATTAAAGAATAAAATCCGATGTTCCCTTTTAACCCTTTGACGCCCCGCCTTGTAGTGAAGAACTGGTGAAAAATGCCAGGTCAAAAGCAAGCTAATGACACTATTCCCTTTAAAAATTAATTTCATCAAACCTAACACGGATATTAGCTTAATTCTTTTACCGAAATTAGGAGAAAACCTTACTCTATAAATAGCACAGTTTAAAAAATTCATTCATTGATAATTTATTTTTATTTACTTCTTTTCTTCTTCTTCTTCTTCTTCTTCTTCTCTTCAGTGTTTAGTCCTTGGCCTGTTCCGACATCACTCTCTTCAGCTCCACCTTTTCCTCGGTCTAACCAGAGCTCTTCTGCCTTGTGATTTATATTCCCACATCTGCTTCGGTATTCTTCCATCCGTCATTTTGTTTAGATGCTCCTTCCATCTTTCCTTGTACTTTATGATTCTCTCATGTACGCTAACAACCTGTAGTTCCTCTCTTATGTCCTCACTTCTTATGTGGTCCACCCTTGAGCATCCTTTTACTGCTCGCAGAAAACTCATTTCTGCCGATTCCAACATTTGTTTTATCCGTTGCGTCAATACCCAAGCCTCTGAGCCATACAACAGGGTAGGAACCGCCATCACCTGATACAATCGTATTTGTGTATCTCTTCTCGTCTTATTTCTCAGCATCCTTCTGATTGTTCCGCATATATTTCTAGTAGTAAGGTTTAGAAATATATTATGCAGCAAAGAAAAATAAATTTTTTATTTACTAAAATACTTTACTCATTTTCCCGAATTTGACGTTCATGTAATATTCTTCATCCAGTAGGTTTTAAACTAAATTTTTTTTTACCTTCGCGAGTGATTTCATTTTATAGCCAATATTGTTCTGATTAAATTTATGTATAGGCACGACATTATTTAAATATAATTTTGTATATAAAAACGACGAAGCCGCCATTTGACGCGTGTGTTTACAAAAACGTACACAAACTATAAACTCTTTGTAAAACAGATGTAACTAAATGATAGCAAAATCTATTGACATAAATGAAAAATCATATTTACATTAATAATAAAGCCAAAATTCAACGCAATATACCGGTGTATATGGAAGTTATAGCAATTTACGCAACAGTTTACTGACATCCGTTGTGACCGGGTCTGGCACTTTTCAAAAGACCCTCACATTCGAAAAAATCGGACTCTGGCATTCAAAGGGTCAATGTGGCGGCTATTTAAAACAATTACACTATTTTGGCTCCACGTAAAGATTGGGAAAAAATTTTTCGACTGAACCTTGCATATTTACAACAATATTGTGCCAAGTATATAAATTACTTTCGAAAGTAAACTTAAAAATAACACCGAAATGTGACGTGATTTAAGTAGAAAATTCTATTAAATTAATTGGTTGAGGCGGAACTGGTCTTCACAGCGGACTTCTTTCCTTGCGAGCACTATAATCCTAGACTACAAGTGCTGGAAAAAACTACGTATTATCTGTGTATTACATGGCTTCTTTCACTTATAAGTGTGTAAAAAAATGTAAGGGATATTGAATAATTTAAGAGACAAATTTAATGTAGCGTTAAATGAATATGCAGCCCCGGGAACACTGTTAATTATCTGTTCGATCTTTAAATAAATCTAACCGCCTTTCTTAATTTCTAAATATCAGTTCCACTTGAAACGTTTGAGATAAGAATTTTACTACAACAAAAAGTAAAACCGAAGGAAATTTATTCAAGAATGTTTAAACTGTTCGGTAAAATGTGTTAAAACTTTAAACTATGGTAATGTGTGTAAGCGGGTGGAACAGTTTAGTTCAGGCAGAACAATTATTGTCAAGATTTCCGTCACTCCAGAAGACAAGTTGTAAATTCGACTGCCACAAATCAAAATCCTCCAAAATTATCTTATTCGCAAAGACAGGCTAGTCAAAATTTCCTAAATTGCTGGTATTTTTGTAGTATTAAAATTGGAACCAAGTAGGCCTACTCAATCATTCATGACGTGCTGAATTTTTGCAAAACTTGTTCGAGATGGGTTTAAGTTGACTCAAGTCCATCAAGACACGTGCTCTGAGAACAAAACAAATGCTCGAGAAGTTAGTTTGGAATTATTGCCAAATCTTTACAGCCCAGACCTCGTTACGTCGGATTTTCATTTGTCTGCTGAAAGATTTTGACCAGATTAAATAAATAAAAACAAATATAAACAATTTAGATGGGGGTTTTTTAGACTTATTGATAGCCGTAAGCAACAACAATACATAGTTTTAATTGAAGTTGTTTAGGTCATCCGCCGAAAGGCTGGTTTGAACCTCTAAACCCCAACGAACTAAAAACTGCAGATGAGATTTAGTCAATAGCAGCCAAGGTCGGATGTTAGGTTGCCCCTTCGCAAAGTCTCACTCTGTTCCACCGAACTCCAGCTGACTTTTTGTTAGGCTGTCATCCACAGCAGGACCACAACGTGACAACGCACGATACGATTACCGAAAGTCAATTGGCTCTGTGCTGTGATCTAGGTCACTATGTTTCGCCTTCATCTCCAGTCTCTAGTTTGTAAAAGTATAGAGGTTTTACTAAGTAAAACGACGAGTGAGGTGGTTTACAACTGCCTTCCTCACTGAGTGGAAAACTACGCTTATTAGCATGCCGGGTCCTCTGAAAAGCACATATTTTCCATTCTGCAATTGACACCTTCACTTTATTCACCACAGGGTCTGGCTGTATAATGAAATTCAGTACTTTCACAGGAGATAACTCTGATTAGTGTTTTTTACATCTCTGCCTCTTCTGTTCTTAAATGATTCAGTCATTTAATTAGCTGACCATGTGATAAGAAACAGAACTATTTTTATTTTAGCCCTGCAACTAACAGTTTGAGTGTAAATAATTTGACACTCCACCTGTCTGTTATGGGCAATTCTAATTGACATAGCCTACTAAATACCTGAAATAACTGGGGACATATGTCTAACCATTAAGAAACCATATTTTGTGTACTGTCCAATAAATAAACATGTGGTGATCCAAGGATATTCGATAAACAGACAGAATATTAACTTTATCACGATTGCAGATACTGAAAAGAAAGAACAAATACACAATGATTAGTCTAGAAATTTTATAATAAGCACAATAAATTTAGGCGGGTGGGAGTTGGCTGTGTACTTCGCCACTTCCTCACCTCGCCAATCCCACCAGTTAAGCAATATCTCCTCTCTTACTGCTTCTGTTGACTTGAAAATTATACATTATTTTAAAGTTTATTTCAACCTTTACGCTCAAAAAATGCACTCCGCTAATGTAATACTACACGTTACGTGATAAATTTATCATATTTACGACAACATATGCGTTCAAACAAAATTCAAATTAAAAAAAGAAAAATTACAAACTGTTTTATTTTCGTGTTTAAAAATTAGCTTATCGTATTTGATTGTACAGGACTACTACATGTATGTATTATTACCTGTACAGTTTATACTTCGTACGAAAATTAAAACAAGATGTAAATTACACTACAATTTATCTGTAAACACAGTTTGTTGGTAAATACTTTACCACTCTATCTATACTTTTTTCTTTTTTCATTAACGTCGCATCAACTATAGTGGTCATAAGCGACGACGTTGGGTTGTAACTGTGAAGGATGAAATGATTTTTTGTAACGTATGAAAATATGCCGGGCCTGAGTGGGATTCGAACCCAAGACCGCATGATGAGAGGCGATCACGTTACCAACTACGCCAATGCGGCCGGTGTACGAGGTGTGGCTATTAAATAAAGAGACTGACTTTGTAAAATATTTAATTTTATACATAATCACTTATTGTCACCTTCAATATACACTCCTTTTCTCTATCCCTACAACGCTCCATGCTAATTTTCCGTTGTTGGAAACAGTGCTGGAAGTCATCTTCTGTCAGCTGTATAAACTAAAATAGCTGTATAAACATACTCAAATCATATGCGATTCCAAACGTGAAATATTTTTGATATTTGTACTGGGAAAGATTTTTTAGATTTGTAATAACCATCGAATTCAATAATAACTAGTTATTATTATTATTTATTATACCGGGTGATTTTTTAGTCCTGTTACCCAATTGTTAATGTCTGGTAATATTTTTATAAAAAAATAAATTTTGTTTTGTGACACTAAGTTGGTAGCCCTACTCAACCAGTATGGATATGGCAGTGTGAGTTGATTCTCCTTGAGCTGTGTAAAATTTTGTGCCATTTCCGGTCATGTTACGAACAGAATGTCTTTTATCCTAAAACAATCTCTTGTTTAAATCTGGAGGCTGAAGCTCTAGAACTAATCGTATGTGATACGGATACAATTTCAATTTTTTAGCAGCTTTCTGAGCACTCGAACATGACAAATCAACATGCGAGGAAAGTTTTTGTAAACTTTTCCATGGAGAATTGAGCAATCTTGTTATCACATTCTCTTAACGTCATCTGTCAAGAGAGTTGGTCGACCACTACGTTTTCTGCTGCAAACAATACCTGCCTCTAAAAATCAGTTAGTTAGCCTAGAAATTGACTAGAATAGAGTGGAGGAACACCAAAAAATTTAATTTGAAATGATTCTTTTACACTCGCATACGATTTTGTAGCAAAATATTGTTCAAGAATGAAAACCCGTTGTTCTAGGGTAAAAGACATTCTGTTCGTAACACAACTGGAAACAGCACAAAATTTTACGCAACTCAAGGAGAATCAACTCAAACTGTCGTATCTAGACCGGTTGAGTAGGGCTACGAACTTTGTGACACAAAACAAAATATCCCTTCCTTAGAAAAAAATTACCAGACATTAACAATTGGGTAACAGGACTAAAAAATCACCCGGTATTATTGAATTCGATGGTAATAACTGATTGCGTCATGTGTTTAAATTTATCCGCAGTGTTCAGAAAGTCTGGCGTGGGAATGTGGAGAGAATGGGAATGTGGCATTGGTAGGTCTGCAGTATAATAGATAAGATATTAATTTTAACCCCCCCCCCCCACCAACACCAATAGAAGAAATTTTTTTACAGTTTTTGGATTTACTACAATTCATTAAACATTCTACGAAATACATAATTTTTTTTCTGTCAAGCAAAACTTGAATTGTAGTTCTACCTTAAAAAATACGTGTTCTACAGAGGTTTAAAAACTGTATTTACATACGCATGCAGATGCCTGTATTGATGTATATAGTTGCGCTAATAGCAGTGCCGATTCCCAAAAGATCAATTTTGTCAACTGAACGTGCAAACGACTATAAAATTAACAAATTAATGAAATTAAGAACAAGTAAATATAAGTAATTATTACAACCTTCATATTTACAACTCAAAACTTTACCAATTTATGGCTGAGTCAGTTTATAAAATTATTTATGGAAATTTTTGAGTTACCTCCATTTGAAACGAAAAGCAAATGCGTCATCTTTCTTATGTATTCCAAATTTGTTATTGCAAGAACACCCAAACACATTGTTATTTTATAGGAGAAGCGTGGTATTTCCTGTAAAAATAAAATAAAAAATCTGGTGTGAAACACTCACACAACTTTCTCTTGCCAATATAAATAATTAACAATAAACCTAACATTAGTAATAAAACATTAGAAATAAACAAACAACTAATCTCAAAAATATAACCATATTTCAATCATGAGTGAAACACGCAAAATGAAATTCGAACTCAGTTTGGTTTAAAAATACGGAAAATCACTCTTTCTCTCTAAACTAGGCTCTTTAGAGAAAAATGCTCTTAATAAAAGTTGTAGATCTTTTAATTTTTTATAAATTTGGTTATATACACTTTTGTCGTAAAATGCATACTAAGGCCAAAATCTTTAAAAAATCGATTTTTCACACGTTTTCGTGAGAAAAAATCAGAAAATCGCTAATTACTGCTAAACTAAGCGTTATACAAAAAAATGTTTGAAACAGAAGTTGTAGGTTTTTAAATTCTCTACAACTTTTATTATATAAGTTTTTGCGCTAAAATTTATATTAAAGCCGTAATCTTAAAAAAACAACGTTTTTACGTGAAAACAGCCTCACCGAGAATTTCAGCAAACGTGGCGCCTACCCTATCTTGTAGAGAATCAAAAATTGAGTAAAATAGGCGATTTTAAAAAAAATCGTAGGACCAGTTTTTGAGAAAATCGCAAAAAACTGAAAAATTATACGAATAAACTAAGTTACTACTACTTCCGGTTGACCGATTTTGATGAAAATGTTCGTGTCGCGTCCGGTAGTGGTATGTAACTTAAGTTTCAAGTTTCAAGTTCGTACGATGTTCCGTTCTTGAGATATTCTGTTCACACACAGACACACACACACACACAGACACACACACACACAGACACACACACACACACACACAGACACACACACAGACCAATCGCTAAAAACATGTTTTTTGGGTTCAGGGGGTCTGAAAACGTATAGATCCGGTGAAAACTCGATTTCGAAAAATCGACATGAAAACAATACTTTCCTTCCTATATATTCATATAGGCAAGAGAAAGTAAAAATCTCAACATTAACTCAGCTGCCATTAGTTAAGTCAAATAAATTTTAAACTGGGTATTTTGAAACCGCGCTCCAATCTCTCGGAAAATAATTCTACAGCTAAAATTAAGGAAATAGCGGTAGCATATGCTGGTATGAATCCTTACCACATAGGTACGTGCAAATTACAAAGCAAATGGTCACTGGGCGCTATTTCAAAATGTGGATAGCCTACTGACCAGAGAACATCTTCTAATAACACCATAAAATGGCAATAATGTTCAACCGCATAGCTTATTCTTAAATGAAACCGACCTTATTGCCGCCAGTGGTAAGTTACTAATCAAAGACCCGTAAAGGGTTAAACTGTTAA
Source organism: Catonia carolina (assembly GCA_035578175.1). Lineage (NCBI taxonomy): Eukaryota > Metazoa > Arthropoda > Insecta > Hemiptera > Achilidae > Catonia > Catonia carolina. Next base: position 14,241,513 of record JAQMRL010000006.1, on the reverse strand, counting down.
AACAGTCCTTAATCTTAAGGGGAGCAGACCATTTTCATTAGCCCTATATCTGCAATACTAACTTAGGTAGATTTTGTGTAGGAACCGTTAAAGCTACAAAGCTGAGCTTTGGCACATCTATCTACAGTACCTTTTTACAAATTTGTACCAGAGCTTTTAAATTTATCTTTATCCAACCTAAAAATGTTTTTTATTCTCAGAAAATTTTGAATTATCGCCCACATTTTTTATGAAAAAGACACCCAAAAAATGAAAACTCCAAAATTTTTGAGATACTTCTGGAGTAAATACACACCTTATTACTAAAATGTCGTGTGCGAAATTTCACACTCCTAAGTAGGATGGTTCCTAAAATAAGTGTACCTAAAGTCAAAAAATACAATATGCGGAAAATGCGGTTATAATAAAAGCATAATACCGTAACAGAAACACCTTATGCCAATTGGAATTAACTTCCAAACAAAAACACATCAATATTTATCTTGTTTTACAGCTGATTCCTTTGCGTTATAGAAATTATAGTTTTTATGCGAACGCGATCTCCGTAATGTTAGAGCAGTAACATGATTATATTAATCTCAATTTACAAGAATGAAAAACGTGAAAAAATATCGAAACAAACACTACGTAGACTACCTCATCAACGTAAAAACATTGTTTTTCTCAACAGATAAAGCAATGAATGTCGTGCTATATATCAATTTATATACCTAGAGGAAAACGATTTATCAATAAATTGTAAAATTGAAAGTTTTTTTTTATTTTTTATTAAAATCAGTCTGCTCCCCTTAATAACAGTCAGATAAGCGTCATTCGTACATCAGTTTATTAATCAGCTTTGAACCACGGTGTTATTAAAAATAGATTGTTATTAAAATAACAGTGTGTTTTTAAAACCTGTTGTCAATCCAGTAATCATGTTATTCATCATTTATATTTTAAATAATGCCATCACTTATGTATGATTTATATATGTAAGATAAAAAAACCATCAACAAGAGGGTTCCCTTTTGGATTTCGGCTCACAAAATTTATCTGTTTTTATTTCTTTGGCTTCTTTCATATTCTGAAACATGTAACCTTGAATCAAATTATTGTCATAAAATGACATAATTTCAAACAGGGAATTTTAAAATAAACTCAGATGATTAAAAGATATATTATTAAGACAAACCTTTTCAGCATTTATATAACTTTGCCTTCTTGCAGCTCCGAGAACGTTAATTTCAGCCATTTTGAAATAGTATTAGTAGAAACTAAAAGCTAAAAGACACAATAGAGTTTCTCTTCTAATTCGTCATTCTTGCACAGTAATTTACCTAAAATGTGTGAAATGAGGAAATGCATGGTTAATTGTTTATAAGAATAATACTAGCAATTATATTTTATTAGTCTGTTCACTGTATTTGTATAGATATTTAATACATTTGTATACTTACATTATTTCATTTATTGTCACCGACGACCCCACCATTATCAGCGCTGCGAAACGGTCCCATTACCTGCCACAGGGAGCGCTACCAACGCGCAGCAGGGAGTACCTCCCCTCCACCGTGAAGTGGACTCGCCGGAGGGGGATTTAAGCAGCCGCACTCACCATCCAGCTCCCGATCTGGGAAGAACAAGGAAGAAGAGCTAAGAAGAAGAAGAGCCCAACCGAGATCGGACGCACCATCCCTGGTCGACGCTACCGGTGGGGAAAGCACATTCCCGCACCGGTCAGTCTTCATCTACCCGGCCGCTGGAGAGAATCGCCTCGCCGCACTATCGCACTATATTTTGCTAAGTTCATATTATGTGCAATAAGCACGTAAAAACGTATCAATTTAAAAACCATCGTTACAATCGGAGCGGGCCCTGATTTTGCATAATTACCAAAAAATCTTTCTTTTTTTATGCAAACAACACTTTTATTGCAGTATTGATACAAATATTTTAAAAATTATTTTACTATGATTTATTGAAAAAATTCTGTGATTTTGTCTGTTTCTTTAAAGTTAGTAATTAGAGTGAATTAATTACTCAGGAATTGCACAATGAGAATGTTCAATTTGATTAAAACAAAGCACTCAATTCTGGATAAATTTAATGAAAATACATTATAAGAATACTAAAAACTTACCAATAATCATTTGATTTTCATAAAGTAAAAAGTTAAAAAACTATCTTATTAAGTTAGTACTTAAAATAAAATTAGTAATGAAACTATATTTAAAATAATTAGATATTCTACTATAAAATCTCTGTCTTATTTCACAAAGTAAATAAACAAATTATGATTGTAAACAATATTTCTTCTTTTAATTTTCCTTTTACTTCTTTTATACTAGCACTTTAACAGAAAAGTTAAAATTTAAACTTTAAAAAATAATGGTACTAGAAAAACAAAATAATTTTTTTAAAATCTTCAAAAATTGACGTAAATACTCCAAATCAAATTTTCTTGGTGTCTATTTTTTACTTTCTCTTGCTCTATGTGAATATCAAATAGTATTTGTTTTTTTTTTTTGTTTAACGTCCGACTGTTCTGCAATATTACTGCTAATGCAGACGGTGAAGGATGAAATCATATTTTGTAACGTCTGAAAATATGCCGTGCCTAAATGGGATTCGAACCCAAGACCACATGATGAGAGGCGAGCACGTTACCAACTACGCCAATGCGGCCGGCCAAATATCAGAGTACTTTTTTTTGTTTAACGTGCGAAAATATCAGAGTAGGAAAATAGTGTTTTCAAATCGAGTTTATATCAAAAATACACTTTTTCAGGCCCCCTGAACCCAATAAACATGTTTTTAGCAATGGTCTGTGTGCGAACAAAATATCTCAAAAACGGAATTCCGTATAAAGTGGAAACTTGGAACTTAAGTTAGATACTATAAGGAGACTCGGTATTAATATTTTCATCAAAATCGGTCAACCGGAAGTAGTAGCTTATTTTTAGTAGCAATTTATCATTTTCTTGAAATTTCCTCTAAAAAGGCTTCAACGATTTTTTCAAAATCTCCTTATTTACTAAATTTTTTTTTTGTCATCAGTCTCTCGACTGGTTTGATGCAGTTCTCCAACCTGTTCTATCTTGCGCAAGTCGTTTCATATCTACATACCTGTAACACCCTACATCTTTTGTAATTTGCTTTATATATTCTAATCTTTGCCTCCCTCTACAATTTACTCCCTCAATGTTACCCTCCATTATTGGTAGCCCAATACCTGGATGCCTTAGGATATGCCCCACTAGCCTATCCCTTCTTTTGGTAAGATGCTTCCATGTACTTCTTTTTTCATCCACTCGCCTAAGAACCTCTAAATTACTTATTTTGTCCACCCACCTAATCTTTAACATTTTCCTATAACACCACATTTCAAAAGCTTCTATCCTCTTCCGTTCTACAGCCCCTATCACCCACGTTTCACTTCCGTATAATGCTACACTCCAAACATAATGTTTTAAGAAATTTTTCCTAATCTGTAAATCAATGTTTGTAGTCAGTAAGCTGTTTTTCATTTCAAAGGCTTTTCTAGCTTGAGCAATTCTACTCTTGATATCACTCGTGCTTCTACCATCCTTTGTTATTTTACTCCCTAGATAGCAGAACTCCCCAACTTCCTGTATGTTCTCGTTGCCTACTTTTAAATTTCCCATCTCTTCTAAACCACTCTTGCTGCTGCACAACACTTTCGTTTTGTTCTTATTAATTTTCATGAAGTAATCCTTCCTCAAGATCTCATCCATTCCATTTAAGGCATCCTCTAGTTCATTCTTTGCCTCGGCTAATACTACTATATCATCGGCGAATCTCAACATTTTTATTGTTTCTCCTTGAATTTTTATTCCTACGTCAAATTTCTCCTTCACTTCATTTATAGCCTCTTCTATATACAAGTTAAAAAGTAGTGGTGACAAAGAACAACCTTGTCGTACCCCTTTTCTTACAGCAGCCTCTTTTTCGTACCCCTCGATTCTCAAAACAGCCGTTTGATTCTTATACAGACTGTAGATAACTTTCCTTTCTTTGTATTTAATTCCTAGCCTTTTCAAAGTTTTAAACATTTTACTCCAGTCCAGATTGTCAAATGCTTTCTCTAAATCTACAAATGCCATAAAAGTAGTTTTATTTTTCTGTATCCTTTTCTCAATAATCAGTCTCAGAGCCAATATTGCATCTCGAGTTCCCATTCTCCTTCTAAATCCAAATTGGTCATCGTCCAATACTTCTTCTACTCGGTGTTCTATTCTCCTGTATATAATTCTTGTCAGTATCTTAGATGCATGGCATGTTAGGCTGATGGTTCTGTAATGTTCACACTTCTCCGCTCCTGACTTTTTTGGTATTGGAATCATAATATTTTTTTTAAAGTCCGATGGTACCTCTCCACTCTCATACATTCTGCACACAAGTTCGTATAATTTGTTTTGAGCAACTTTGCCACATCGTAATAATAATTCCGATGGTATGTTATCTATTCCTGGTGTCTTATTCATATTCATATCCTTAAGTGTCCGATCGAATTCTTCTCGTAGTACAGGGTCTCCTTTTTGATCTTCTTCAACATCAGTTTCTTGTTCTATCGCATCATATTCTAATTCTTTTCCCATGTAGAGTTGATTTACGTATTCCTTCCATCTTTCAGCTCTCTCTTGGCCATTCAACAATGGTTTACCACCTGCGCTTTGTAAATTAACAGCTTTCATCTTTCGTTCTCCAAAGTTTTCCCTTATTTTTCTATAAGCTGCGTCCACTTTACCAACTGCCATTTTACTTTCAATGTCCGTACATTTCGCTCTGATCCACTCTTCCTTCGCTTTCTTACACCTTTTGTTTATGGTATTTCTCAAGTAGCAATATTGCCTTTTACCTCTCTCGTCCTTTGCGTTTTTATATTTTCTTCGCTCATCCATCAGTTCTAAAATATCATTAGTAATCCACAGTTTCCTACCTCTTCTTTTAGTATGTCCTAACCATTCTTCCGCTGCTTTCACTACCACCTCCTTGAAGTTTATCCACTCCTCCTCTACACTTCCTGTGTACCTCTTTCTTCTATCCCTTTTTGAATACTCTCCTGGAAACCTACCTGGTTGTCTTGTTCTCTTAGTTTGTCTACATCCCACCTAGCATTTCCCTGTCCCTTCTTCAGTTTTTTAAGTTTAAGCCTGCTATCCATTACTACTAAGTTATGATCACTCCCTATGTCTGCACCTGGATAGGCTTTACAGTTCATAATCTGGTTTCTGAATCTTTGTCTAACCATTATGTAATCTATTTGGTATCTTCCCTTGTCACCTGGCATCATCCAAGTGTATAATCTCCTTTTGTGATTCTTAAAAAGTGTATTGCCTATCACTAAATTATATTTGGAGCAGAAATCTACCAGCCGACTCCCTCTGTCATTTCTCTTCCCTAGACCATATTCTCCGACTATCTTTCCTTCTTTTCCTTCTCCAACTACTGCATTCCAGTCTCTCATAACTATCAAATTTTCATCACCCTTGACATATTTTATTACTTCATCTAATTCCTCATATACTTGTTCTATTTCTTCCTCTCTGTGTGAAGACGTAGGCATGTAGACCTGCACTATAGTGGTAGACTTTGGTTTCGTATCTACTCTAACCATGATAATCCTATCACTACACTGCTTATAGTAAGTCACTCTTTGTCCAATTTTTTTATTCATTACTAGACCCACTCCGCCCTGCCCTCCGATGGCTTTAGTGTTAATAACCCTATAATCCCCGGACCAAAAGTCTTGATCATCATCCCAGCGTACCTCACCAATGCCTACAATATCTAACTTCAACCTATCCATTTCCCTTTTAACTTTCCTTCTTTAACCTACCAGTTTGTTTTAAACTCCTAACATTCCATGTTCCAACTCGCAGAATTTCAGAAACTTTTATTTTTTTTGATGAAGTCCCCTCTGATAGTCCTCGCCCGGAGATCTGAATGGAGGACTAGTTTATCTCCGGAATGTTTTACCAGAGAGGACGCCATCATAATTTTTTTATATTTTGAAGTTCTCGAAGTTCTTGAAGATCTGCATATCCTAAGTAAGCCTAACCAGAATCATACATGAAGGAGTTTCCTTACGATAATTCTAGTCAGACAGAAAAAGCTGTAGTTTACTGTTGCTTTCAGCTTTTTGGTTGGCAGACTGAGTGCCCCAAGCCACCGTCTGCCAGGGTGGAATGGGCAGCCCTTCCAGTTCCGTTCACCATGAGCCGGTTATCGTGCTGATGAGCGGTCACATGGTTACTAACAGGCCACACAACGTGAGTGTATGGATAGGACACTAGCCTTCTATCCCGGCTGGTTCCCTTAAGCCTTTTGTAAAAGGAATTAAGGGTTCTCCTTCCAGTTGACGACAGAAGCCCTTTATAGCCCAAAATTTTTTTATGGTCTATAAGATAAGATCAATGAATGCAAAGAGTATTGCACTGGCATCAAGATAAATGGGGTAAGGATCCAGATGCTTCGTTTTGCAGATGATATAGCAATAGTGGCAGATGATAAACCAAGTATAGAAAGAGCACTAAACACCTTGCATGAAATACTGAGAAATAAATATGATATGGAGATCAATAAGGTAAAGACAGAAGTTATGGTCTGCTCAAAAGTTCCAGAGAATGTGTCCATTAAATTAGATAACACCGCCCTAAAGCAAGTTAAAATGTATAAATATCTTGAAAGCATAATATCGGAAGATGGGAAGGATAAAATGGATATTAAAAGGCGTATTAGAGAAGCTAAAGCTATGTTTATTAGTAAACGGCAGCTGCTTTCCTCAAATAGTCTAAAGCTGGAAATAAGAAAGCGACTAATAAAGAGTTGCATTTGGAGTATAGCACTCTATGGGTCAGAAACGTGGACTATTGGGAAGGTCGAGGAAAAGGCTTTGAATGCATTTGAGGTGTGGTGCTGGAGGAGAATGCTCAAGATAAAATGGACTGACAGGATCACGAATGTAGAGGTTTTACAAAGGGCAGAGGAAAGTAGATCTCTTTTGAAGCTTCTCGGGGGCAGACGACATTCTTATATTGGACACATAATAAGACACAACGAATTTACGTTAAGCATTCTTGAAGGTACAGTTAATGGACAAAGGGGTCGTGGAAGGCCCCGGCTACAGTATCTAAACCAAATTACAAAAGATCTGTGTGCTGAGAGCTATGCGCAATGGAAGAGGGTGGCAATGGACAGAGCTAGATGGAGGGCTGCCAACCAATCTTACGATTGAGGTAGAAGAAGAAGATAAGATACTGCAGTCAGCAGGTAAAAAGTGGCTATTATTTGTTAAGTGACACCGATTGGGGAAGCGACTTTGTATGGTGATCAGCTGACAGCCATTCGTGAGCAAACTCTACTGGGGGTCCCTGTTCAAACTCACGTCAAAATATACAGACAAAAGCAGCGATCACATTGGGTAGTTGTCAATAATGTACAGTTTCCGATAACAAAAACAGCCAAAAAAAAAAATCTGGTGTGAAACACTCACACAACTTTCTCTTGCCAGTGCAAATAGTTAACAATAAACCTAACATTAGTAATAAAACATTAGAAATAACCAAAGAAACTAACCTCAAAAACATAACCTTATTTTAATCATGAGTGAAAGACGCAAAATGAAAATCGTACTCAGTTTGGCTTAGAAATACGGAAAATCACTCTTTCTCTCTAAACTAGGCTCTGTAGAGAAAAATGCTCTAAATAAAAGTTGTAGATCTTTTAATTTTCTATAAATTTAATTATATACACTTCTGTCGTAAAATGCATACTAAGGCCGAAATATAAAAAAAATCGATTTTTCTCACGTTTTCGTGAGAAAAAACAAAAAATCGCAAATTACCGCTAAACTAAGCGTTAAACAAAAAAAATGATTAAATTAAAGTTGTAGAATTTTAAATTCTCTACAATTTTTATTATATAAAGTTTTGCGTTACAATACATATTAAAGCCGTAATCTTAAAAAAACAACGTTTTTACGTAAAAACAGCCTCACCCAGAATTTCAGCAAACATGACACCTACCCTATCTTGTAGAGAATAAAAAATTGAGTAAACCAGGCGATTTTAAAAAAAATCGTAGGACCAGTTTTTGAGAAAATCACAAAAAAGTGAGAAATTACACGAATAAACTACTACTTCCGGTTGACCGATTTTGATGAAAATGTTCATGTCGGGTCCGGTAGTGGTATGTAACTTAAGTTTCAAGTTTCAAGTTCGTACGATGTTCCGTTCTTGAGATATTCTGTTCACACACACACACGCGCGCACACACACACACACACACGCGCACAGACCAATCGCTAAAAACATGTTTTTTGGGTTCAGGGGGTCTGAAAACGTATAGATCCGGTGAAAACTCGATTTCGAAAAATCGACATGAAAACAATACTTTCCTTCCTATATATTCATATAGGCAGGAGAAAGTAATGAGATAAGGTAAGCGCCATTTCAGCTGGAATTCTTCGGGCAGCGGCAGTCTCGTGGTAAAAAATGTTTTTTTTAAGATTACGATCTTAATATACATTTTAATGGAAAAGGGTACACAGTTAAAGTTTTTTAATTTTACTAAATGTACTAATTTTAATTCATACATCTCTTTCTACAAAACTAGTTTAGCATAAAATATTAGTGATTTTTTGTATTATTTTGCTGATCAAAATCAACAATAATTAAAATTCATAAAGATTGTGACATAATTTATGAATTTTGCGACAAATGTATACATAATCAAAGTTATAGAAAATAAAAAATTTTCACATTTTATTTCAAGTATTTTCCCCACAGTTTAGCGTGAAAAATGATTTCCCCTTTATTAAAATTTTACAGAGGTTGATTTTCATTTTGAGTCATTCACTCATAATTAAAATTAGGTTTTTTTTCATTTTACATTGTTTACTAATGATGTATCAGGTTATATTTTTCATTGTTTACATTGGCAAGAGGATGTTGTGTAAGTGTTTTACAGCAGATTATTTTTGTGATGAAGGGGAACGGTAGAGTACGATTCACCTTCTTCCACATGACTGCACTTCTGCTTTTTATTATAGCGGTTGCATTAACGAAGACTGGCCGGCCGCATTAGCGTAGTTGGCAACGTGCTCGCCTCTCATCATGCGGTCTTGGGTTCGAATCCCATTCAGGCACGGCATATTTTCATACGTTACAAAAAATCATTTCATCCTTCACCATCTGCATTAGTAGTAATTGCAGAACAGTCGGACGTTAAACCAAAAAAAAGACCACTGGACTACTGCGCATCTATGTCTTTACGCCTTATAAACTTAGATGAGTTATACTCGATCCATGATTGTATTTGTATTTACGATGAATCAGACTATAGGTAGGAGAAAATCATGACAATTTAAATAAATAAAAGCTTTCGATTTTACAAATGTAGTACAAAGATTAAAACTTCTGAGTTATACTGAATTTATAAAAACTATTGATAAATTTTATCTTCTATTGAAATTATTCCGTTGTACACAATACAATATAACATACTGCCTGATAAACTATTTAAATATTGTCCAGTATTAACTTGTTTTTGTAAAACAAAATCTATTTCATTATTCATTAAATTGAATATAATTATTAGTGCGTTTTAGTTATCCGTGGCGAAAATTACATTAAAATTTATTATAAAATGGCACATATGAACGAAGAATTATTAAAAATACTATTACAATCTACAAAAAATGTGGAAAAACAATTAAAAAATAAAAAATCGAATTTAATATCACATTCAAAGAATATAAAAAATGAAGATTATTTTGAAAATTTAAATGTTACTTATAAGATTATAAATGAATTTGATTATATGGATCATTTAGTAAAACGGATGAATAAAATTTCGGATTCGCCTAAACAGAAAAATAATAAGAAACTAAAGAGTAACGATTCAGCAGGATCAAGTGGAGGTGTTAATTATGGTGATTGTTCCAGTAAAGAATTTAGTGAAAATAGTAATTCTGGTGACAAAGTTCGTTCAAGTAATTTAAAAAAGCTTTATAGTACTTTATACAACACAGATTTATTACCAGGGTATCAAATGGATGATAAATTAACACATTTATTAAAAGTCATTGTGGTTGGTGAATATTCCGTGGGTAAGTTTTAATTTTTTTATATATTTTTTAGTTAATTTTAGTCGCTTCAAGATTTTTGTTATAAGCGACTACGTTGGGGTTGAAGAACGGTGGATTTATACTTGTAATAATTTATATAATTTTTTACTTTCTCTTGCCTATATGTTTGCCGGCTGCATTGGCGTAGTTGGTAACGTGATCGCCTCTCATCATGCGGTCTTGAGTTCTAATCCCATTCAGGCACGGCATATTTTCATACGTTACAAAAAAATCATTTCATCCTTCACCGTCTGCATTAGGTGCAATTTTGCAGAACGGTCGGACGTTAAACAAAAAAAAAAATTGCAATTATGAATACATAGGAAGGAAAGTGTTGTTTTCATGTCGATTTTTCGAAATCGAGTTTTCACTGGATCTACACGTTTTTAGACCCCCTGAACCCAAAATAAACATGTTTTTAGAGATTGGTCTGTGTGTGTGTGAACAGAATATTTCAAGAATGGAATATCGTACGAACTTGAAACTTGAAACTTAAGTTACATACCACTACCGGACCCGACACTAACATTTTCACCAAAATCGGTCAACCGGAAGTAGTAGTTCAGTCGTGTAATTTTTCACTTTTTTGCGATTTTATCAAAGGTCATACGATTTTTTTAAAAACGCCTCGTTTACTAAATTTTTTATGCTTTACAAGATAGGGTAGGCGCCATGTTTGCTGAAATTATTGGCGAGGCTGTTTCTCGTAAAAAAATTAGTTTTTTTTAAGATTACGGCTTTAGTATGCATTTTACCGCAAAAATTTATATAATAAAATGTAGAAAATTAAAAATCCTACAACTTTTATTTCAAACATTTTTTGTGTAACGCTTAGTTTAGCGGTAATTAACAATTTTTTTGTTTTTTTCGCGTGTGAAAAATCTATTTTTTTAAGATTTCGGCCTTAGTATGCATTTTACGACAAAAGTGTAGCCTACATAATTAAATTTATAGGGAATTAAAAGGACTACAACTTTTATTTTGAGCATTTTTCTTTACAGAGCTTAGTTTAGGGTGAAAGAGTGATTTCCCGTATTTTTAAGCCAAACTGAGTTTAATTTTCATTTTGCGTCCTTAACTCATTATTAAAATTGGTAGGTTATGTTTTTTGAGGTTAGTTTTTTTTTGTTTAAATCTAATATTTCATTACTAATGTTAGGCTATATTTTTCATAACTTACATTGGCAAGAGAAAGTTGTGTGAGTGTTACACACCAGATTTTTACAGTAGAATTACAGGTCAAAAATATTTGAGTTATACAACGGGAAGGTTATTTAACTGAACAGGGTGCAAATAGAATGTGTGTTCACTTGGCTTGGCCAACGAATTTGTGAGAAAAATTTGATTAGGACAGCCAAAAATATACTAAACCTAAAATTATACTAATTAACTAAATTATACTAATTATTTAGTATAATTATACTAAATTATACTAAAATTATACTAGTTTATAAATTAATAATTTCTAATTATTATTAATTATAGTAATAATTAATTGAAGACCTAATTAATTGAAGACGGTTTTATGTTACAAAATGATAGTTTTGATGAAAATGCCATTAAAAATCAAAGGTTCCCAACTTTTTATGAGCTTGTTATGATTTTTTTTGTGGTACCTACTTATTGTCCCTTCACGAAAAATTATAAATGAATTTAAAAATTCTTCAAATTTTACTTTTCAAAATTATTCTTTTTTATCAGTTTTCTTACAACTTTCCTCTGCATGTAATTGAAGGGCTCACGAGAAGAACTGGCTTAGTCACATTTAGCAAATTTTTCAGGGAACGATTTTTTAAGTTTCGAAGACAAGACAGTACACTACTACTCTATTTTTAATATTTTTCTTTATATTAATAATTTAGCATACACCTACAGATATTGAGAAATATTTTGGTTGGTTTTTAACCAAATCAACTGAGACAGATATTACAAAAATAATGAAACTCTTCATACTACAAAAAAAAAAATCACGGAAAAATAACTTCAGCTCATTGACTCACCCTGTGTTTCTCCTGTATATCAGATCAAAATAGATGTAGTCATGATATTAACGGACTTTATAGAAGTTATTTATTTCGCTAAATGTGTAACCGATATCTACGTACACAATACAACTTTGTTAATTTTAATATTTCAAATTTTTCTTAAGATAACATTTAGATGTTAAGAATTTAATACGAATAAAGGAAAGTATTTTTTTTTGTTTTTGGCCGCTTTGAATTTTTTTCTAAATTTACTGAAATGATTTTGGATTTGTTTACAGGTTGCTTTTAATTTTTAAGTTGTGTTTAATCTTAGATAAAATATTTTAGTTGTGACTTAGACTGTTCATCCGTAACGCAGATGAACTAAGCGTATTTTCCTCTGTAACCTAAATTTTTAAATTTTTATTACATTGGACTTAACCTTTATTTACCAAAAAAGATTAGATGATAAAATATTTCATAGAATTATCTAACAGATGGCAGCAAAACCCGGTTTTACAAAAATTTTGACTAAGCCTGTTCTTCCCGTGAGCCCTTCAATACATTCATCCACAAAACTTCTGTTTCCTTTGAGAATGGATGAACAGTAGGCTATTTCAATAATACAAGACAAAGTTTTTCATTAGAGAATCTTTTAAAGAAATTCTTAAAAACAGCTTTAATTGATTACGTTTAATGTTTATTACTAGAGTTAACTGTTACTGATAATGTGTAACATGACTTCTATTGTATATTCTATTTCACGTTCAGAATGCAGTACAGCTGTTATGAGAATCCGTTGTGTTATCAGGCGTACGGAAAACATCAGGCACACCCAATACAATAAACCTCCTCCGTCAACACACCTTCCGAAGGTCACGGATAAAAATATTTGGAGTTTCGCTTACCACTCAAAGATCAAAATGATATGACCTGCCGCTACATCACAGATCACGTACTGGCCTGTGGGTAGATAAAAGTTGGAAAGCATTGGTTTAGAGATACAGTAGTCAAAACCATATTACTTTCTCTTGCCTATATGAATATATAGGAAGGAAAGTATTGTTTTCATGTAGATTTTTCAAATCGAGTTTTCACCGGATCTACACGTTTTCAGACCCACTGAACCCAAAAAAACATGGTTTTAGCGATTGGTCTGTGTGTCTGTGTGTGTGTGAACAGAATAAACTTGAAACGTAAGTTAGATACCACTACCGGACCCAAAACGAACATTTTCATCAAAATCGGTCAACCGGAAGTAGTAGTTTATTCGTGTAATTTTTCACTTTTTTGCGATTTTCACTGAACCCAAAAAAACATGGTTTTAGCGATTGGTCTGTGTGTCTGTGTGTGTGTGAACAGAATAAACTTGAAACGTAAGTTAGATACCACTACCGGACCCAAAACGAACATTTTCATCAAAATCGGTCAACCGGAAGTAGTAGTTTATTCGTGTAATTTTTCACTTTTTTGCGATTTTCTCAAAAACGGCCCCTACGATGTTTTTTAAAATCGCCTCATTTACTGTATTTTTTATGCTTTACAAGATAGGTTAGGCGCCATGTCTGCTGAAATTCTTGTGATAGTTGTTTATTTTAAGATTGCAACTTAAATATACATTTTAGCGTAAAAGAGTATATAATAAAAGTTGTAGAGAATTTAAAATCCTTCAACTGTTATTTCAATTTTTTTTGTATAACGCTTAGTTTAACGGTAATTACCAAATGTTACTTTTTTTCTCACGAAAACGTGTAAAAATAGATTTTTTTAAAGATTTAAGCCTTAGTATACATTTTACGACAAAAGTGTTTATAATCAAATTTATAGGAAATTAAAAGATTTACAACTTTTGTTTAGAGCATTTTAGAGCGTGAAAGAGTAATATCCCGTATTTTTAAGCCGAACTGAGGTTGATTTTCATTTTACGTCTTTAACTCATGATTAAAATTAGGTTATGTTTTTTGAGGATAGTTTTTTGTTTATTTCTAATGTTTTATTACTAATGTTAGGTTATATTGTTCATTATTTGCATTAGCAAGAGAAATTCGTGTGAGTGTTTCACACCAGATTTCTTTTGTTATACAGTAAACCTTCGCTTTTTCGATACTCTATTCTTTGACACTTTGTATACTTCGACCACGACCGTGGCAAAGCGACACGACGTGGTGTAAGCAGCGATCCGGCAGGCCGGTTAGCCCCTTCCACTTGCTCTTTATCCTTGTACCATCCAGTTTTCTTTGAGGACAGTATTGTACAAAAGGGCCCGTCAGTTTGTTTGTATTCATTAAAATTGTTCAATTTTCATAATAAAATTGTATTTTTAATGCTTTCTGCATCTCATAATATGTAATATGCTCAGGATAGTTTGACATTTCGATACTTCGACAACCTCTAAGTCCACAAAGTGTCGAACTATCGAAGTTCTACTGTAATATACTTTTTAGAATAGATTTAAATATAATTTTCGGCTTCTTCTGATAGCTTATGTTTTCCTTGTTTCAGGAAAGACGGCTATTATTCAGCAATACACACAAAGTAAGTTTCATTACCATGAAATTTAAATTTTTTAAATTATTTATTTTAAATACGAGTATTACTCTCAACAAAGCACACCTAAATGCTTGGTGGAGGAGGATATTAATTTTTAAAACAACATGAATAAAATATACTTTAAAATAATGTACACGTAAAATAAAATATGTTATTTTTTTATTACAAAGTCAAAATGTATAAAATAAGGAACTGGAAGTTTATACTACTGCACAGAAGGCAATAAGGAGATTGATTAGGCATTCGCTCGGAAAGGCCAAGAAAAACCTTGACCAAGACGGCCAAATATTATCCTAAGACTGTTTGACTACAAACGAATTCTTAATCGTGTACGGTGACCGTATTCATAATCCAATTTAATAATTGTCTATTAAACATTTAGCATTTTAATTAACAAAAAAACGTAATTCAAATTTAAGTTTATTGGAACATGGGGAGTTGAATCATTTCTTTAAAAGTCCTGTTTTGATTAACAAATTAAAAATAATTATAGGACAAAATAATGTTAACATAACTTAATACAAATTTTTAATTTGAATAAAATAATTACAGAAACTAAACATCACGCATGAAATGACATCACAAAGAATTATTATACAAAAAAGAAAAACCAATAGAAACTAAACATAAAAAAATATTAATTTAAACAATTAAAAAAGTCATTTTTGATATTTCCTTATGTAAAAAATTAATTTTATGGCGTAAAAAATTACCAAAAACTTACTATGAACTTGTACACTCGGACGAGAAAGTTAAACGTTGTTTTTCATAGATTGATTTCAGCGGTTATTAAAAATTCATTAATTTTATAAAAAAAATTTCTAGCAAAAACTATTTGAGTTTAATTTTAAAACTGTGTAATAAAAGATCTTTTATAAATGCTTTGGTAGGTTGTTATAAATTTTTACAAACGCATAGTATTGCACTTTTTCGTATCCGATAGTTCTACGTTAGACTATGGGTTGCTGATTAGGTCATCAGCCGAAAGACTGGCTTGAACCTCTAGAGGCTTTACTAAGTAAAACGAGGAGTGAGGTGGTTTACCATTGCCTTTCTCACTGAGTGGAAAAGTACGCTTATCAGCATGCCGAGCCCTCTGAAAAGCACACATTTCCCACTCTGCAAGTGACGTCTTCACTTCATTCGCCACAGGGTCTGGCTGTATAATGAAATTCATTACTTTCAGAGGAGATAACTCTGATTAGTATCTTTTACACCTTTACCTCTTCTATTCTTAAATGATTCAGTCATATAATTGGCTGACCATGTGATAATAAACAGAGCTATTTATTTTAGCCCTGGAACGAACAGATTCAGTGTAAATAATTTGACACGTCACCTGTCGTTAGACTATGTATTCTAAAATAATTTTTGTGCCTGGTCGGGTACGAATGGATATTTTTATTAATAATAAAATTTATAAATTTATAATGCAAAATATGTAACAACAATAAAAATATTGTAACGCTTAACTGTTCCACGGAGACTGTATGATGGTTTGACTGAAAATTTAGATTTTCGGTTTTTTATGTTTTTCAATATTTTAGATCTAGATTTACCACAAAAACATTAAATTACAACAAAAAAATCACTTAATGAAACATGTTTAAGTTTTTATCAGCTTTAACATTAAACCTGATTTGGCGATATTGTTAAAATTAACATGTCGCCAAGAACAAATATTTTTCATATTTTTATACTGCTCGTTTTAGTGCAAAAAGTCAGTTATTTTTAAATATCTGCTTCACTATTTTTAATATTCTCCGCTGTTGGTACAGCTTTCTAACCAACTATTGATGGGTAATAAAACTTATTTGCGTACCTACATTTTGTTTCTCATTTTTTGTGCCTTTTCCCGTAAATTTAGATTTTTAACACTTAAGTACGTTTTTGTCAGAAACCATTTAACCTACCAGGCTGAAATCTTTACCAAATAATTATCATGTTCATGCACATTCACCGACATTATTTTTACTTCCTCAGGTGTTCAAAAAATATATTAGGCTAATATGCAAAAAACGTAGAAAAAAGTTGTAAAAATTTTATGTTATTCGTTATTCTTTTAAAAACTTTATGGTCCAACAGATTAATTTGAAAAAAATGTTAGTAGATAAAACCCCCTACAACTAAAAGTGTGTAAATGCTTTTTTTTGGATTTTTTTTTGCTTTTTTTGGATTTTTTTTGCTTTTTTTGCTTTTTTTGATTTTCACAACTTTCACCAATCCTATGAAAAATATACCTAAAAATAGCAAATTTAGCATTGGCGGGATACAAAGTACAGTCTTCCCTTAAGCTAAGGGTCTTTAGGAATCTCAATATAATAAAAATAACAGACGTCCTTATAACAAATACAAATGGTTTTCTTTATTTAGGTATTACGTTTATCTACTTTTTATATTTCAGACTAGTTTTCTTCAAAATATGAAGACACAATTCATTATATTACAATACAATTCAATTCACATATTATACTACAAGATTATAATGTGAGATCTTGCCATGTCATGAGAGGGTTTTCCTCTTGTACGTCCAGGTGGTGATTTCCGCGGAGTGCACCGACCATCTTTCCTAATCTCGTAATGGTCGCTTTCTATTCGCTGGTCTTCGGTTTCATTGTTTATGTTGTTGTTGTTGTTTAGGTCAACAGCCGAAAGGCTGGTTTGACCCTCTAGAGGTTTTTCTTAGTAAAAGGAGGAGTGAGGTGGTTTACCATGCCTTCCTCCCTGAGTGGAAAAGTATGCTTATCAGCATGCCGGGCCCTCTGAAAAGCACATATTTTCCACTCTTTAAATGACAACTTCACTTCATTCACCACTGGGTCTGGCTGTACAATGAAATTCATTACTTTCAGAGAAGATAACTCTGATTAGTGTCTTTTACACCTCTACCTCTTCTGTTTTAAATGATTCAGTCATTTAATTGACTGTCCAGGTGATAAGAAACATAACTATTTATTTTAGCCCTGCAACGAACAGATTGAGTGTAAATAATTTGACACTCCACCTGTCTGATATGGGCAGTTTGTCTATGTTATTATTTATACAATGTTGAAATGGTGAAAAATTAATTACAAATATATTAATTTTCTTCAATTTACTACTTTTACATTCCAGAACAGTTTTCTTCAAAATATAAAGTGACAATCGGGACAGAATTTGCGATTAAAGAATTGCATTGGGATGACTACACTATTGTTAAACTTCACTTATGGGATATTGCTGGTCAAGAACGTACTGGAACAGTCACTCGTCAATTCTACAAAAACTCGTGAGTATTTTTTTTATAATAATCGAAACCTTATTTATCCGTTGATGAGACAAGACTCGTGCTGCATTTTAGAATTACTGGATAAATAATATTTGTGATTTTTTACCTGAATTATATAATTATATTGGTAGTGTGTCATAAGTTGAGGTGCAGCAGGGAGATGTAATACCTAGGCTACTAAGGTTTGACTGATGTAATGCGTCAGCCGCGGCACGTCTGACGCACGGTTAGCGTTTCATTTGTTTGACCAGTGGTGAGCGTTTCTGTTGTTTTTTCAAAACAAAAACGTAATGTTCGTTGAGAAAAAAACAACTATTTGAAAATACTGGTTAAATGATTTATCTGTTACTTCTTAAATATATCTGTTACTACTTTCCTGGTTCAAATCCTAGACAGTGGTTACCGGTGTACTTTGATGGTTGGGGTTCAATTAACCATACTCTCTCAGGAATGGTCGACCTGAGTCTGTACAAGACTACACCTCATTTACACGTCATACATATCATCCTCATCTCATTGGGTCATGGGGTTGCTTATTGTTCAGAATTGAACAGATTGCAACGTACACATATTAGGAATTTAAAAAAAAAAACTTCTTAAATACGAAAAAGATTGCTAAGCATTCAAAAATAACACTTCCTTTTACTATAATATTAAACCTTTTGGTTAGGAGCCTATGTAAAGCAAAAATTGAATTAAATAAACAATTCTAAAGTTTTGGAGGTCAGCCTGTTAGCGTAGTGGTTAGCGCAACTGGCTTCTACGCCGGGGTCCCGGGTTGGATTCCCGGTCAGGTCTGACGTTTTTGCATCACTATTTTCATCTATCATCCTTCTCACCGTCCGCATTAGCAGTAATTGAAAAAAAGTCGGATGTTAAAAAAAAGTTTTGGTAACAAATTATGTATATTAATATTAAAAAAAAATTAATATCATGTCATATCGATTCACGAGCAAGAACTTGAGAAACTTTTCCAAGTTTTAAAATACCTAACTGTTCTCTGGTTAGTTTTTAGATTTTTCTCTGGGATAATTTACCCATTTTTTAACCTCACTTATTGAATTAATTACCGTAAAGTAAAACAAACATTGTGTTAGTTAAAATACTATTTTCTGAAGTACCTAGTTATAGTAATAAAATAATTTTTAAAAATTTTTCTCTATACTACAAATGAAGGCCCTACATAATATTAACGTATGACATATATCTCTAAAGTCCCGTCTAGGGATCTGGGTATATTAAATAATTAGCACACTAAAGTTTAAAATTTTAAGTAGTATTTATTACAACTAAAAATTACAATTAAATAGTGACTAAAATCTACAAGTAAATTACAATAAAATTACGTCTTAATAAATAACAAACTAATTATAATTAACTAATACAATAAATAACTTATCTAATTTACAGAATACTTCTTACAAAAATGATACAGAATCAATAAACGTTAATCAATAAAGGATAATTCACAGTAACGCTGGCCTACTTCAAACGTAACCGTTAAGCACTACGCAATGTACACTCGTCGAAGATTACTAAACCAGGAATATTAAATAATACTATAATCAGGACCGAACTAAAATCACTAAAATACTAAAATAAAATACTAAACACTAAATACTAAAATACTAAATCAGGACCGAACTCGTGGCTCCTTATATAAATGACGCTCTGGAAGTCACCGTCTGCATTAGCAGAATTTGCAAAACAGTAAGACATACAAAAAAGGAAGTCACCAGAAGGACAGAGATTTTCGATATTACAATAAAAGTACAAAACCCTTCTGATGGCTTCTGGATAAATCTTAACAAACTGAGAGCAAATTAAAATTAAATTAAAGGTGTTACAAAAAGGCCATTTTTTTGCATCCAGGAGACTCCAAAAGGGAGTATAGGACATGTCAAGATTAAACCGATAAACAAAAAATTAATCACAATGATAAATGCATCACTTACCACCAAAAATTTGTTTCTGCTACTGCTTACTTCAGTAGGCTTGTCATGAGTCCCTTTGTATCAAATAGTACACAATATTTATTTAATTAGAAGTTAAATACTTTTCGAGCAAAAACTATTTAGAAACGTTCAGTTAATATGCGTAAAATGCCTATCTGTAGAATTTTCCAACAAAATAAACTCTACAATTCAGTTGCTGACATTTTGTGTTTTTAGGTTTAGAATCAGTATTTTAAATTAACAAATTTATATTTATGTATAATTCTTTCCAGGCATGCTGTAGTATTGGTTTGTGATGCTTCAAGGGATAAAACGTTTCAGTCAATTCCTAAGGTAAATAAATCATATAGAATAAAATATTTTTCTTAATACAGTATTAAGATACTTCAGAATTTTATCTT
This sequence comes from Catonia carolina, assembly GCA_035578175.1. NCBI lineage: Eukaryota > Metazoa > Arthropoda > Insecta > Hemiptera > Achilidae > Catonia > Catonia carolina. The sequence continues at coordinate 14,221,243 of JAQMRL010000006.1, read as the reverse complement.
GGTTTCTTAACATTAATGTTACGTTCTGTCGAAGAGTTTGTACATGCAGCCTACACAGAGTACATACACTTACATACACAGCGATAGGATGGAAAATGTAGTCCCGGAAATATCAGTCAGCAGATTTATATAAGTAAATAAGAAAAACGGCTAAATTATCAACTAATTTAATGAGTAGTCAAAGTTCACTGGTTCCATTACTTTGTTTAAAACAGAGAAAACTTTGTTTAAAACAGATATGTCATTTCTAATGAAACGTCTGAACCACCGACAGTACTGCATTTGCTTTTCCTTGTCTGGTTCTTGCAGCTGATGAGTCACACTTATCTGATACGCATGTAATTTCAGCACTTTAGTAGTCTTACGAACACTTTCATAAGATAGCCCAGTCTGGCTAGAAAGTTTCCGAAGAAACTTTTTCGGAGAACGAAGAAGTTTTTCGTTTATCGTCTGCAGAGTATCATCCATTAAAACACTTGGACGGCCTGTACGTTTACGGCCATCCACTCTTCCTGTACCCCGAAAACGACTAAATAAACGAGATATAGTGGATTTGTTTGGCATATGAGCATCTGGAAAAGCATTTAAAAATATTTCTTTACGCTTCGAATATGATTTCGATTGGCAGTAACTCAGAACAATGAAGACACGTTGTTCTTACGTAAACGACATTGTAGCTCGGACTAAACAAACTGTTTTCTGCAACGCTCTCCTTTACTCGATGGCGTGATCTAGCAGTGCTACCATACATAGTACTGTCACACAATAAATTTTCCTACTTGCAATATCTTTCGCGACTTCACTGTCGTTCCTGTAGAGCAGGAAAATTCGGGTTGCACGACTTTACAGTCACTCTGCATATTTGCCCGTGACCTTCGGATGTTACCTGTGAAAGAGGGTTATTGTATTGGCTGTACCTGACGTTTTCCGTACGCCTGATAACACTACGGGCTCTCATAAGAGCTATACTGCTTTCTGAACGTGAAATAGAATATAGAGCTAGATGAGGTCGTGCGGGTGCAACCGGCGGTATCAAACAACACCATTGGCAGAGTTAATGGACCATATTTTACGTTTTAAATACTTATAATGATGATGATAGAGACTATGATTATTATTATTTATTTTTTTGTCTTTCAGTGGGTTGAAAATTTGAAGAAAACGGTTTTACAGTTTGACGGCGTTCCAGTACCAATAATATTGTTTGCAAATAAATGTGATTTACCAACTCAATCGATAAATATTGAACGTCTTAATAATATGTGTTACTCGAATAATCTTGATGCATGGTTTTTAACTTCAGCTAAAAAAGATACGAATATTGGTAAGTATTTTAAATTGAAATAAGGGAGGAGGAGTGTTCCAAAGCCTATCAGACTATTTATAACATAGACCTACATCATACATATCTATGTAGCCCTACATCATATTTTATGTTTACCTTATATTTTTAGTGATATCTAATGTAATTTAGATGAAATGATTTTCTATAATTTTTCGCTACGTAACGTTCTTTTTGTACAAGAAGAATTCGAATTTACCGGTATCCAGGTAGGTCTTTACCAGGGGTATGCTGAGATCTGCTGAAGGCAACTATCCGCCAAAACGTCTCAGTTCCTTTGCCCGACTTTCCGCGGGATCAACGTTAGGTATAACTTCACAACAAGTCGGAGGTTCTTTACTAACTGGATAATGATATCTCAGCGATTTCTCTTCTTCTTATCACCCATTAATCCCCTTTTTGAGTGATTTCTTTTAGGACTAACGCAGCTGGACCTCGTCAGTCTTCATCACTTCGTATCCAAATTCTGCAGTCGAAAATCGCATGTACTGCGTTGTCCTCCTCCGCCTCACAATCCAGACAGCTTACTTCATCTGGTAGTCTGAACCGGTGGAGATACGCCCGAAAGCAACCATGCCCCGTCAATGTCTGCGTAAGGTAATAACGAACCTCGCCATACCTTCTACTCAGCCTTTTCTTTAGATTCGGAATCAATCTGTGTCCATCGACCGGACACTTCTTCATCCCATCTCTCCTACCACCTCCTGAGAAGTCTATCCCTGGGCTATATGAATATTAGGAAGGAAAGTATTTTTTTCATGTTGATTTTTTGAAATTGAGTTTTCACCGGACATACACGTTTTCAGACCCCCTGAACCCAAAAAACATGTTTTTATCAATTGGTCTCTCTCTCTCTCTCTCTCTCTCTGTGTGTGTGTGTGTGTGTGTCTGTATGTACGAACAGAATATTTCAAGAATGGAACATCGTACGAACTTGAAACTTGAACTTAGGTTAGTTACAAACATTTTCATCAAAATCGGTCAACCGGAAGTAGTAGTTTATTCGTGTCATTTTTCACTTTTTTGCGATTTCCTCAAAAACAGCCCCTACGATTTTTTTAAAAAATCGCCTCATTTACTTAATTTTTATGCCCTGCAAGATAGGGCAGGCGCCATATCTGCTGAAATTCTTGGTAAGGCTGTTTTCTCGTAAAAAAATTGTTTTTTTTAAGATTGCGGCTTTAATATGCATTTTAGAGCAAAAACGTAGCCTATATTTTTATAATAATAAAAGTTGTAGAAAATTTAAAATCCTACATACTATATTATACTATATATAATATATATCATACTATATATTTTTTTGTATAACGCTTAGTTTAGCGGTAATTAGCAATTTTCTGTTTTTTTTTTCACGAAAACGTGTAAAAAATCGATTTTTTTTAAAGATTTCAGCCTTAGTATGCATTTTACGACAAAAATGTATAATCAAATTTATAGGAAACTGAAAGATCTACAACTTTTATTTGGAGAATTTTTCTCTACAGAGTCTAGTTTAGCGTAAAAGAGTGATTTCCGTATTTTAAGCCTAACAGGTTGATTTTCATTTGCGTTTTTCACGCATGATTAAAATTAGGGTTTATTTATTGAGGTTAGTTTTTTTTTTATTTCAAATGTTTTAATACTAATGTTAGGTTATATTGTTAATTATTTGCATTGGCAAGAGAAAGTTGTGTGATTGTTTCACATCAAATTTTTTTTACAGATAAAGCAATGAACTTTGTTGTAAAGAGAGCATTAGAAGTAAAAATAAAGTCAGATCTGAATGCATTACTTGAACCGGGAACTCAAGAAGAAATTATTCGCCTCAATGTTGACGACGATGATTTTAGTTCAACTTCAAGAACGAACTTTAACAGACTTAAAAAATGTTGCAGAATTAAATAAGTTTTATTTTTATTATATTATGAAACAGGTTTACCCAATACGACTAAATTTGAGAAACTAATGTTTGTTATGATAATCATTATAATAATTGTATACTGTATAATGTATTTTTATTAATAATACATTATTTTTATTTTTTAACTTAATTTTTTTTATTTTTAACATGCTGTACTTCCTCAAATATACCGCGAACCCGATTTTCGAAGGTAGGGCTACTTTCAGAAAAAATTATAACTGTCAAAAATGAAAATGAAAACTTACCAACTTATTTGTTTTTACACATTGAAAAATCTTCATGACTGAATGATTCACTAGCAATAAAAGGTATATTTCATTGTACGTGTCACAATATACTGAAACAACTGCTGAATTATAAAAAGTTACTTTCAAATATAAAGAACGAATTTTGTTTTGTTTTGTAACAGTGTTTTTATTTTTACAATCAGTTTGTTATTGTTGTTTAGGTCAACAGCCGAAAGGCTGGTTTGAACCTCTAGAGGTTTTTCTAAGTGAAACGAGGAGTGAGGTGGTTTACCATTGCCTTCCTCACTGAGTGGAAAAGTACGCTTATCAGCATGCCGGGCCCTCTGAAAATTTTCCACTCTGTAAATGACACCTTCACTTCATTCACCACAGGGTCTGGCTGTACAATGAAATTCATTACTTTCAGAGGAGATAACTCTGATTAGTGTTTTTTACACCTTTACCTCTTCTGTTCTTAAATGATTCAGTCATTTAATTGGCTGACCATGTGATAACAAACAGAACTATTTATTTTAGCCCTGCAGCAAACAGATTGAGTGTAAATAATTTGACACTCCACCTGTCTGTTATGGGCAAACAATCAGTTTATAAATACGAGTGCAAAAACTTTAAGCAAAGACGAGAAAATCTGAGTAATGACCTTAGAATTAAAATAAAAACCACACTCAGTAGTGTGAGTCAACAAGACTAAATGTGAAGAAAAATATTGTGACACTTATCGCTAAGGTCCGTTTCGGGATCTCGGTAATTAAATAATTAATACACTAGAGTTTACAATTATAAATATTTATTACAACTAAAAGATTTACAAAATAAATAACAAACAAATTATAAAGAAGTAATACAATAAATAACTTAATAATTTACTTAATGCTACTTACAACAATTATATTACACAATGGAACTGAATACACACTGCACATATACAATAAGACTGAATAAAAATGCCTCGGAAACCTCCCGTTGACCTGTTCTAACGTTACCTTCGATAGCACAAGTAGTAAACACTCTTCAAAGATCAAACGAATACTAACTCACTGACCGCCTCGGGGGTCTCTTTATGGTGTGAATCAAAAAAGAATCTTCCCGAAAGACACCGAAATTTGATATAAAAGTCCTTTTTAGAGAAGTCTTATTTAATGTAAACAGGTAATCAACCGACCCTTCATAAATAGTTGTACAACAAAGACCTTATCATATACAATAGCGCAGTCCTTTCAAACAACTTTCATGAATAGGCATCCCTTTATAGCCACCCTATTGTTACTTTTCCACTCTATTATCTACTCTTTACCATTTTATGAACATTTTACCATTTTACTGGAAATCTCGCGAACCATGCCCTTCTTCGATATTGTCATAATATATATGTATATATAAAACTAAACTTGATGAACTGTGAAACAACATCTTGAAACACAAAGTTGTTGAAGCTGGAGACGACGACGATGATAGAGATGATAACGATGCCTATTAAGAGATGACGATGAATAGTAGTTGAAATATAAAAGAAAGAAAAAAAAAGTTTAAATGATTAACAAAATCGTAGAGGTAAGTCGAGCGTTTTAAAACGTTTCAGAGTGTGAGTATCTTCGCTGTTGTCGAGGAGGTTAATCGCTAATGGATTCTGATGGTCTTCTAGTTTTTGTAAATGTTTTTCGCTATGTTCTTTAATGTCATCTTTTATGAAGGGCAGGTTTAGGTCATTGTGTAGTACCGGGTGAGCATAAAGTCTTGCCCTGATTATAAAAATTTATTGCAGAATAACTGTTTGACATAATAATTTAAATTTGATGCTGTTACATAGGTTAGTGTTAATAGTTTTTTTTAAGATTACTTACATTAGTAAACTTTAACGTGTGCCCCCTTGGTAGCTCGGAGAATGTCGAAGCGGTATTCCAGTTCCCGCCAGGTGTTTTGTAACATGTGTTCTGTCACAGTACCCACAGCAGCTTGTATCCTAGCCTTCAGTTCGTCAACGTCAGCAACTGGTGTGGCGAAGACTCTATCCTTGATATAGCCCCAGAAAAAAAAGTCAAGGGGAGTAATGTCGGGAGAGCGGGGTGGCCAGGGTGTTGGACCATCCCTTCCAATCCACCGATTTGGAACTGGAATACCGCTTCGACATTCTCCGAGCTACCAAGGGGGTACACGTTGAAGTTTACTAATGTAAGTAATCTTAAAAAAACTATTAACACTAACCTATGTAACAGCATCAAATTTAAATTATTATGTCAAACAGTTACTCTGCAATAAATTTTTATAATCAGGGCAAGACTTTATGCTCACCCGGTATTTCATTGGTTATGTACCATGGGGCTGCAGTGGTTATTCTCAGGCATTTTGATTGGAAACGCTGCAGTATTTCTATATTTGATGAACTAGCTGAACCTCATAGCTCTAACCCAAAAGTCCAAACTGGTTTTAGTATTACTTTGTATACGAGTACTTTATTTTCAAGGGAGAGTTGAAATTTACTGCCTAAGAGCCACATAAATTGACGTAACTTCAGCCCAAGTTGCTTTCGTTTCGTCCATAAATAACTTCTCCACGTGAGTCTTCGATGTAGATGCAAACCCAAATATTTAACTTCCTCCTTCTATGGGATTACTGTACCGTATATGTAATATATGGGAATATATATGGAATATATTGGTAATTTATGTAATATGTGGGATTACTGTATCGGAGTATTTACGAGGTGTGATCAAAAGATGCGGTGAATGATTTTTCTACGAATGAACTGCAGACACTACGTCCATTTGAAGTAAAAAGTTCAATATCCTGGTTTTTTGACATAATCAGTATAAAGTTTGAATAAGTTGCGACTTGTTAGTCGGCTTCCAGAGCCGGAAGAGTGAGGTCATGTTTACCCTGTTTGTCATGCATTATAAATTTCGAACATCGCGTTAATATTAATTTTGTTTTAAATTCCAAATAAGTTCCTAGAAGCTCAGGAAATGTTAAAATTAGTGTAAGGCAATAATATGATAACTCTGAAGACTGTTAACAAGCGTTATAAGCGATTTAAAAGCAGAAATGAGTCTTTTGAAGACGAGGAATAGTCGGGATGTCCTTCGACCTCAAAAACAGACGAAGTCATGCAAAACGTGGTAAAACTGGTTTGTTTAAACATCCGATTGACTATTCAAGAGAAAGCTTACTGAAGAACCGAACATCTCGTATGAGTCCGAACAAAGCATTTTAATCGATAATTTGTAAATAAGACGAGCGAGTGCGAAATTCGTTAAATTTTTGACGCTCTTGCCACATCTCACTTTTTGATCCAGAGTTTTTGGCTATAAAAGATTCCTGTCTATCCACATCCGCCTTAATCTCCAGATTTAGCACCGTGCGACTTCTCGTCCTTCCCAAAAATAAAAACTGTGCTGAAAGGAAATAATTTTTTCACCATTTCTGGCAGAGCAGCTAAAGGCCCTTCCGAAAGAAGCGTACCAGAAATACTTCCAATCAAGGAATCAACATTCAGATAAGTTCATTGCTAGCCAAGGAGAGTAGTTGGAAGGACATTAATTCAAATTTGATGTAAGCTTTTTACTTTGTTCATAATAAAATTATTACCGTATTTTTTATCACACGTCTTACATTGCTACTCGTATACACTATGTACGTTAAACACAGAAGATATTTAAATTTAATATTTGGGCCTAAAATATTCTGTAGCTTCATCCACGTACATTGAAAATACAATTTGTTACACCATAAAGTTTTGTTCTGCACAAAATAAAAAAAATACTTGACACATTAATTTACATAAGGAATAGGGCTACGATAATAACCGAATAAAAAATAATGTGCTTGCGTATCTTCATTTGACGTAGGTACATTTACAAACTGAATTTGTTCTACCACGATTCAACATGTTTTAATAATTTAACACTACTGCGCAATTTTATTGAATATATAAACTTATTTTTTCAATTTTTTATTTAATGTACAATCATCTTTAACTATGAACAAATAACGTAAAGTCAAACATGAAGCGTTAAATTCTGCTAATGAATTATCTTAACTTTCGGGGACTGGCACTGTTGCATTTTTGCAAAAGATGTATTTTTTATAACCGGTGTTTTATTGAGGACGCAACCCTGATTATAAGAAGATAGAAGTAATACATCGGTAAATTTTCTGTCCTCCAATCGTTATGTTGGCAACAGTGTACTCAAGGCCAACTACCTTAAACAGTTAAAATTTTCCAGTCAAGCATTAGTGTGGTGACAGCTGTCGTTTCGTTATATTGTGTCAGCAATGGTTTTTTTCCAAGGAAGAACGCGTGTTTATTGTAGAGACTTACATAGCGAGTAAATCTTACAAATGTGTGCAAGATAAGTTTCAGTTGAAATTTCCCCGTTCTGCTGTTCCGAATAAATCGTAAATATTGCATTTGATAAATAAATTCTGTAGAACTGGTAGTGTACTCAATGAGGAACCACCTCGCCAGCCAACAAAGTTAACCACTAAAGTTCTCGAAAATTTGAAAAATCGTTTGACTCAATCACCTAAAAAATCACTTAGAAGATTATCATCGCAAGCTGGGCTAAAATTAACTACTGTTTTCAGAGTTACGAAAAAGTTACATTTGCATACTTATCGCGTTGGCGAGAATGTAAAATCGCTATGTAAGTCTTTACAATAAACACGCGTTCTTCCTTTAAAAAAACCATTGGTGACACAATATAACGAAACGACAGCTGTCACTACACTAATGCTTGACTGGAACATTTTAACTGTTTAGGTAGTTGGCCTTGAGTACACTGATGCCAACATACCGATTGGGGGACAGAAAATTTACCGATGTATTACTTCTATCTTCTTATAATCAGGGTTGCGTCCTTAATAAAACACCATTTATACTTACTTACTTACTTAAGCGAGGTCTCTTACAGCATCATCAGGCCGTTTCTCGCATCTCAACCTCCATTTGCCCCTATCCAGTGTATCTTCAGGAGCCAGTTGCCTCAAATTCATGGCGTTTTGAATGTCTTGCTCCCATTTTCTAGGAGGGCGCCCCCTTTTCTCCTTTCTTGAGGTGTCCATTCCATTATGAACTTTGGCCATCTAGCTTCTGACATTCTTTTTACATGTCCATATCATAACAGCTGGCGACTTTCTATTGCTTCAACAACTGACTCCTGTTGATTCATTCTTCTTCTTATTTCTTCATATCTTATGTGCCCTATCCTAGATACCCTGCAGCTGCGTCTCAGGAAGTCCATTTCCACTGCATTCAGTCTATCTTTATTTCTTTTTGTTAACTCCCATGCTTCTGCGCCATACATCAGAACACTTCTAAGGATGGCATCGTTCATCATTCTTTTAGTCCTTAGACTGAGAGTTTTTGACCAAAGCAGTGGGTTAAGTTGACTAATGACTTTTCTGGCATTTGTGATACGCTCTGTAATTTCTTGCTCACTATTTCCTTTTCTTGAAAGAACTACTCCCAGGTATTTCACTTCCTCACATCCTGTAATTATTTTATTATCGACAACCAGATCTTTCACGTCTTTTCCAGCTACCGCGTCTCCTCCAGCTATCAAATATTTGGTTTTGTCATAATTTATTTTCAAACCCCATTTTTCAAAGGTTTCTGTCAACTTTCTCATCAGATACTGGATGTCAAACTCATCTCCTGCTATAACTACCTGATCATCTGCAAACAGAAGTGTGTGGAGAAATCGTTCTTCAATTTTTATCCCCATCCTAGAGCATTTATTTATTTAATTTTATTTAAAGCATTTAGAGCATTTATTTTTGTGTTTTGGTAAAACACCATTTATATAAATTTTAAATATTAGGTCAGATCCCCCGTATTTTTCAACTCATTTACAAAAGTTCTGAAAGTTGTACTGCTTTGTTAAGTGGAGATGACGGATTATCAATATTTCATATGAATATACGCAGTATTGCTATGAATTTTGACAGGCTCGTCGTGATGTTGAGTGATCTGTCTAAGAGTTTTGATATGATTGTACTCTCTGAAACCTGGATGAGTGAGCGTAATTACGCTCATTATTCGCTTTCTGGATACACGACCTACTCAACTATAGTCCAGCCTCTCTTAATTTGCTCCTAATGTAAACAAACAATGTCGTCACTGAGCATGCGCATTATACAGGGTGATTCACGAAGATATGCAGAAACTTTGGAAGCCAATTGCATATGTAAAAATAATGAAAAAAGTTCATATAAACATGGGTCCGAAAATGCTTCGTTGCCGATTTACGGCTAGCGAAAGATTTCGCCCGGATTTCAGCTCACCAAGTGAAATGAGGTCTTCCTGAAATTCTGGAATTCTCGAATTCAATCGTTTCTTATGGTTTTTGACCTAATAAATTGAATAAAACAGGTCCCAGATCTGTAAGTTAATTAGTTTTTGAGAAAAACAGTGTCAAATGCAAAAAATGGAGTGAAAAAAACACATTTTTTCATCTTTGTTTTTCCGGTTAATTTTACTTTGTACTTTTATGAATAAAAATTCATTTTATCAAACACCTATTCGCTTTCTGTGTACTTTATTTACACCGGTTTGTTCAGAATAAAATTTTCTACATGTTTTATTCAAAAATTTTAACTGTTTCTTGGCGAAATAACAAAGTTATTCTTGCCTAAAGATGAAAAAATGTGTTTTCACTCCATTTTTTG